>CM032162.1:19379178-19979178 GCA_018901935.1 Pugionium cornutum | reverse complement strand
TCCACATTAAGCTACCTCAATTTTCTATATTGTGGAACATTTGAGTCTGAAATAGCTACGAAAAAACCTCCATGTAATTCAATATATCCTATAGTGCTTGATGTCATGCATTATGCTTTAATATAAGCCTTTAGTGTAGGAGCACCAACGATCAGTTTAGAATGATCATTTAAACTGGCCGATCAACTTGACATGTCCGCACTAAATCTTCTGTAACTCTTGATTTAGAGTTACGAATGACACTAATCCAATGCCCTCGTTAAGCGAGCTCAATTTTCTATATTATGACAACATTTGAGTTGGAAACAGGTATGACAAACCCTCCAAGTAATCCAATGTATTCCAAACTGCGTGATGGCTTGCATTATTCTTCATTTACTCACGAAGCAGCAATGATAAGTTTAGAATCATCATTTTATCTGGCCGATCAACTTGACATCTCCGCACTACAAAGTCCGTTACTTTTGATCTAGAGTTCAAAACGACACGAATCCAACACCAACGTTAACTTAGCTCAATTTTCTATATTGCGACCAGTTTTAAAACCGAAATAGCTACGACAAGGCCTCAAAGTAATTCAATTAATCCCAGACTACGTGATGCCATATATTTTGCTTCATTTATAAGCCTTTACTCAAGTAGCACCAATGATCAGTTTAGAATGATAATTTTAACTAGCTGATCAACTTGACATGTGCAGACTAAATCATCTTTTACTATTAATTAGAGCTCAAAATGACATGAGTCCAACGACCACATTAAGCTAGCTCAATTTTCTATATTGTGACAACATGTAAGACTGAATGAGCTACGAGAAAGCCTCCAGGTAATCCAATCTATCCCAAACTATGTGATTCCATGCATTATGCTTCATTTATATGCAATTAATCAAAGAGTTGCAATGATCATTTTAAATGCCATATCAACTTGACATGTCCACAGTAAATCATTTTTAACTTTTGATTTAGAGTTTAAAATGACACGAATCCAACAGCCACGTTAATCTAGCTCAATTTTCTATATTGTGACAAAATTTACGATCAAAATAGCTATGAAAAAACCTTCAAGTAATCCAGCCTATCCTAAACTGCGTGATGGTGTGCATTATGCTTCATTTATATGCCTTTGCTCAATGAGCAACAATGATCAGTTTAGAATGATCATTTTAACTAGCTGATCAACATGACATGTCCGCGCTAAATCGTTTTTAACTTTTGATCTAGATCTCAAAACGACATGAGTCCAATGCCCATGTTAAAGTAGCACATTTTTCTATATTGTGACAACATTTGAGACTCAAAGAGCAACGAAAAAGACTCCAAGTAATCCAACGTATCCCAAACTGTGTGATGGCATGCATTTTGCTTCATTTATAAGCCTTTACTCAAGGCGCACTAGTGATCAGTTTAGAATGATCATTTTAACTAGCCGATCGAACTGACATGTCCGCACTAAATCATCCATCACTTTTAATTTAGAGTTCAAAATGACACTAATCCAACAGCACATTAAGGTAGCTCAATTTTCTATATTGTGATAAAATTTACGATAGAAATAGCCACGACAAAGCCTCCAAGTAATCCATTTTATCCCAACCTGAGTGATGCCATGCATTAGGCTTCATTTATCAGCCTTTACTCAAGCAACACCAATGATCAGTTTAAAATGATCATTTTCACTAGCCGATCAACTAGACATGTCCGCTGTAAATCGTCTGTAACTATTGATTTAGAGTTTAGAATGACATGAATCCAATGCCCACGTTAACGTAGCTCAATTTTTTATTTTCTGATAAAATTTAACATTGAAAGAGTGACGACAATGTTTCCAAGTAATCCAATCTATCCCGAACTTCGTGATGCCATGCATTATGTTTCATTTATAAGCATTTACTCAATGAGAACCAATAATTAGTTTAGAATGATCATTTTAATTAGTTGACAACCTTTACATATCTGCACTATATCATCTTTAACTTTTGATTCAGAGCACAAAACGACAAGAGTTCAACGCCCACGTTAAGTTAGCACAATTTTCCATATTGTGACAACATTTGAGACTCAACGAGCTACGAAAAAGGCCCCAAGTAATCCAACATATCCCAAACTACGTGATGCAGTGCATTTTGCTTCATTTATAAGCCTTTACTCAAGGAGCACCGGTGATCAGTTTACAATGGTCATTTTAACTCGCTGATCCACTTGATATATCCGAATTAAATCGTGTGTAACTTTTGATTTAAATTTCAAAATGAGATGAATCTGACGGTCACGTTAAGTTAGCTCAATTTTCTATATTGTAACAAATGTAACACCGAAAGAGCTACAACAAATCCTCGAAGTAATCCAGTGTATCCCAAACTGCGTGATGGCATGCATTATGCTTCATCTATAAGCCTTTACTCAAGGAGCACCAATGATCAGTTTAGAATGATCATTTTAACTACTTGATAACCATGACATGTCCGCACTAAATCATCTTTAACTTTTGATTTAGACCTCAAAACGACATTTATCCAACGCCCACGTTAAGCTATCACAATTTTCCATATTTTGACAACAACATTTGAGACTCAAACAGCTACGAAAAAGCCTCCAAGTAATCCCATGTATCCCACACTGCGTGATGCCATGCATTTTGCTTCATTTATAAGCCTTTACTCAATGAGCACCAATGATTACTTTAGAATGATCATTTCAATTGGTCGATAAACTTGATATGTGCTTAGTAAATCGTCCATAACTTTTTATTTAGAGTTCAGAATATCACGAAACACACGCCCACATTAAGATATCTCAATTTTCTATATTATGACAACATTTGAGATTGAAAAAGCTACGACAAAGCCTCCAAGTAATCCAATTTATCCCAAACTGCGTGATGTCATGCATTATGCTTTATCTATATGCCTTTACTCAAGGAGCACCAATGATTAGTTTAGAATGATCAGTTTAACTGGCTGATCAACTTGACATGTCCGCACTAAATCATCCGTAACTTTTGATTTAAAGTTCAAACTTACACGAATCTAACGCCCATGTTAAGCTAGCTAAATATTCTATATTGTGACAACATTTGAGACTAAAAGAGCAATGACAAAGCCTCCAAGTAATCCAATGTATCCAAACTGCATGATGCCATGCATTTAGCTTCATTTATTAGCTTTTACTCAATGAGCACCAATAATTAGTTTAGAATGATGATTTTAACTGGCCGATAAACTTGACATATGATCACTAAATCGTCGGCAACATTTTATTTAGAGTTCAGAATAACACGAATCACACGCCCACGTTAAGGTAGCTTAATTTTTAATATTATGACAACATTTGAGAATGAAAGAGCTACGACAAAGCCTCCACTAATCCAATGTATCCCAAACGGCGTGGTGCCATGCATTATGCTTCATTTATATGCCTTTACTCAAGGAGAACCAATGATCACTTTAGAATGATCATTTTAAATAGCCGATCAACTTGACATGTTCGCACTAAAGCGTCTGTATGTTTTGATTTAGAGATCAAAATGACAAGAATCCAACGCGCACGTTAAGCTAGCTCAATTTTCTATACAATGACAAAATTTTAAGATCGAAATAGCTACGACAAGGCCTCCAAGTAATCCATTCTATCCAAAATTGTGTGATGATGTGCATTATGCTTCATTTATAAGGCTTTGCTCAAAAGGAGCACCAATGATCTGTTTAGAATGATCATTTTAACTGGCCGATCAACTTGACATGTCCTCACTAAATCGTGCATAACTTTTTATTCAGAGTTCAGAATAACACGAATCCAACATCCACGTCATGGTTGCTCAGTTTTCTAGATTATGATAACATTTGAGACCAAATAGCTACGACATAACCTCCAAGTAGTACAGTCTATTCCAATATGTGTGATACCAGGCATTATGTTTATTTACAACCCTTTACTTAAAGAGCATAAATGTTCAGTTTAGAATGATCATTTTAAGTAGCTGATCAACTTGACATATGTACACAAAAACGTCTTTAACTTTTGAATTAGAGCTCAAATTGACAAGAGTCTAATGCCCACGTTAACCTAGCTCAAATTTCCATATTTCAGAATGACACGAATCCAACGCTCACGTTAAGCTAGCTCCATTAACTATATTGTGAAAACATTTGAGACTGAAAGAGCTACGACAAAACCTCCAAGTAATCCAATCTATCCAGAACTGCATGATGTCATGTGCTTCATCTGTAAGCCTTTACTCAAGGAGCACCATTGATCAGTTTAGAATGATCAGTTTAACTGCCTGATCGACTTGACTTATCCACACTAAATCGTCCGTTCGAACTTACAAGAATCTAACGTCCATATTAAGCTAGCTAAATATTCTATATTGTGACAACATTTGACACTGAAAGAGCTACGACAAAGCCTCCAAGTAATCCCATATATCCCAAACAGTGTGATGCCATGCATTTGCTTCATTTATAAGCCTTTATTCAAGGAGCACCAATAATCAGTTTAGAATGATCATTTTAAGTAGCCGATCAACTTGACATGTCCGCACTACACCGTTGGTAACTTTTGATTTAGAGTTCAAAATGACATGAATCCACCATCCACGTTAAGCTAGCTCAATTTTCTATATTGTGACACCATTTTGAGACTAAAAGAGCTATAACAAAGCGTCTAAGTAATCCAACGACAAAGCCTCTAAGTAATGATCCATAACTTTTGATTTAGAGTTCCAAATGACACAAATTGAACGCCCAAGCTAGCTCAATTTTCTATATTGTGACAAAACTTAAGACCGAAATAGCTACGATAGAGCCCCCAAGTAATACAATCTATCCTAATATGCGTGATGCTATGCATTAGTTTCCTTTATAAGCCGTTACTCAAGGAGCACCAATGATTAGTTTAGAATGATCATTTTAAATAGCTGATCAACTTCACATGTCCACAGTTAAACATATTTAACCTTTGCATTAGAGCTCAAAATGACACGAGTCTAACGCCCATGTTAATCTAGCTCAAGTTTCCATATTATGACAACCTTTGATACTGAAAGAGATACGAAAAGGCCTCCAAGTAATCCAATATATCAAAAACTGCGTGATGCCTTGAATTATGTTTCATTTATAGGCCTTTACTCAACGAGCACCAGTGATCAGTTTAGAATGATCATTTTAACTTGCTGATCAACTTGACATTTCCAAACTAACTCATCCATAACTTCTAATTTAGGGTTTATATTGACACGAATCCAAAGCCCATGTTAAGCTAGCTCAATTTTCTATATTGTAAAATCATTTGAGACTGAATGAGATACGACAAACCCTCCAAGTAATCCAATCTGTCTCGAACTGAGTGATGCCATGAATTATGCTTCATCTATAAGCCAATACTCAAGGGGCACCAATGATCAGTTTCGAATGAACATTTTAACTGGCCAATCAACTTTACATTTCCTCACTAAATCGTCTGTAACTTTTGATTTAAAAATCCGAATTACACGAGTCCAACGCCCACGTAAAGCTAGCTAAATATTCTATATTGTGACAACATTTGACACTGAAAGAGCTACGATAAAGCCTCCAAGTAATCCAATGTATCCAAAACTGCAATGCAATGCATTATGCTTCATTTATAATCCTTTACTCAAGGAGCACCAATGATCAGTTTGGAATGATCACTTTAACTGGCCAATCAACTTGATATGTCCTCACTAAATCGTCCATAGGCCTTTATTTAGAGTTCACAATCACACGAATCCAACTCCCACGTTAAGCTAGCTCAATTTTCTATATTATGACAACATTTGTTGCTGAAAGAGTTATGACGAACCCTCCAAGTAATCCAATGTATCCCAAACTACGAGATGACATGCATTATGCTTCATTTATAAGCCTTTACTGAAGGAGCACCAATGATCAGTTTAGAATGATCATTTTAAATAGCTGATCAACTTCACATGTCCGCAGTAAAACATCTTTAACCTTTGAATTAGAGCTCAAAATGACTTGACTCCAAAGCCAACGTTAGCCTAGCTCAATTTTCCATATTGTGAAAATATTTGAGTCTGAAAGAGCTACGAAAAAGCCTCCAAGTAATCCAATGTATCCCACACTATGTGATGCCATGCATTATGCTTCATTTATAAGCCTTTACTCAAAGAGCACCAATGATCAACTTAGAACGATTATTTTAACTGGCAGATCAACTTGACATGTGCTCACTATATCGTGCATAACGTTTAATTTAAAGTTCAGAATGACACGAATCCAAAGCCCACGTGAAGCCAGCCCAATTTTCTATATTATGACAATATTTGAGACTGAAAGAGCTACGACAAAACCTCCAAGTAATCCAATCTATCCAGAACTGCATGATGTCATGTGCTTCATCTGTAAGCCTTTACTCAAGGAGCACCATTGATCAGTTTAGAATGATCAGTTTAACTGCCTGATCGACTTGACTTATCCGCACTAAATCGTCCGTTCAAACTTACAAGAATCTAACGCCCATATTAAGCTAGCTAAATATTCTATATTGTGACAACATTTGACACTGAAAGAGCTACGACAAAGCCTCCAAGTAATCCAATATATCCCAAACAGTGTGATGCCATGCATTTGCTTCATTTATAAGCCTTTATTCAAGGAGCACCAATAATCAGTTTAGAATGATCATTTTATGTAGCCGATCAACTTGACATGTCTGCACTACACCGTTGTTAACTTTTGATTTAGAGTTCAAAATGACATGAATCCACCATCCACGTTAAGCTAGCTCAATTTTCTATATTGTGACACCATTTTGAGACTAAAAGAGCTATAAGAAAGCGTCTAAGTAATCCAACGACAAAGCCTCTAAGTAATGATCCATAACTTTTGATTTAGAGTTCCAAATGACACAAATTGAACGCCCAAGCTAGCTCAATTTTCTATATTGTGACAAAACTTAAGACCGAAATAGCTACGATAGAGCCCCCAAGTAATACAATCTATCCTAATATGCGTGATGCTATGCATTAGTTTCCTTTATAAGCCGTTACTCAAGGAGCACCAATGATTAATTTAGAATGATCATTTTAAATAGCTGATCAACTTCACATGTCCACAGTTAAACATATTTAACCTTTGCATTAGAGCTCAAAATGACACGAGTCTAACGCCCATGTTAATCTAGCTCAAGTTTCCATATTATGACAACATTTGATACTGAAAGAGATACGAAAAGGCCTCCAAGTAATCCAATATATCAAAAACTGCGTGATGCCTTGAATTATGTTTCATTTATAGGCCTTTACTCAACGAGCACCAGTGATCAGTTTAGAATGATCATTTTAACTTGCTGATCAACTTGACATTTCCAAACTAACTCATCCATAACTTCTAATTTAGGGTTTATATTGACACGAATCCAAAGCCCATGTTAAGCTAGCTCAATTTTCTATATTGTCAAATCATTTGAGACTGAATGAGATACGACAAAGCCTCCAAGTAATCCAATCTGTCCCGAACTGAGTGATGCCATGAATTATGCTTCATCTATAAGCCAATACTCAAGGGGCACCAATGATCAGTTTCAAATGAACATTTTAACTGGCCGATCAACTTTACATTTCCTCACTAAATCGTCTGTAACTTTTGATTTAAAATTCCGAATTACACGAGTCCAACGCCCACGTAAAGCTAGCTAAATAGTCTATATTGTGACAACATTTGACACTGAAAGAGCTACGATAAAGCCTCCAAGTAATCCAATGTATCCAAAACTGCAATGCAATGCATTATGCTTCATTTATAAGCCTTTACTCAAGGAGCACCAATGATCAGTTTGGAATGATCACTTTAACTGGCCAATCAACTTGATATGTCCTCACTAAATCGTCCATAGGCCTTTATTTAGAGTTCACAATCACACGAATCCAACTCCCACGTTAAGCTAGCTCAATTTTCTATATTATGACAACATTTGTTGCTGAAAGAGTTATGCCGAAGCCTCCAAGTAATCCAATGTATCCCAAACTACGTGATGACATGCATTATGCTTCATTTATAAGCCTTTACTGAAGGAGCACCAATGATCAGTTTAGAATGATCATTTTAAATAGCTGATCAACTTCACATGTCCGCAGTAAAACATCTTTAACCTTTGAATTAGAGCTCAAAATGACTTGACTCCAAAGCCAACGTTAGCCTAGCTCAATTTTTCATATTGTGAAAATATTTGAGACTGAAAGAGCTACGAAAAAGCCTCCAAGTAATCCAATGTATCCCACACTATGTGATGCCATGCATTATGCTTCATTTATAAGCCTTTACTTAAAGAGCACCAATGATAACCTTAGAAGGATTATTTTAACTGGCAGATCAACTTGACATGTGCTCACTATATCGTGCATAACTTTTAATTTAAAGTTCAGAATGACACGAATCCAAAGCCCACGTGAAGCCAGCCCAATTTTCTATATTATGACAATATTTGAGACTGAAAGAGCTACGACAAAACCTCCAAGTAATTTAATCTATCCAGAACTGCATGATGTCATGTGCTTCATCTGTAAGCCTTTACTCAAGGAGCACCATTGATCAGTTTAGAATGATCTGTTTAACTGCCTGATCGACTTGACTTATCCGCACTAAATCGTCCGTTCAAACTTACAAGAATCTAACGCCCATATTAAGCTAGCTAAATATTCTATATTGTGACAACATTTGACACTGAAAGAGCTACGACAAAGCCTCCAAGTAATCCAATATATCCCAAACAGTGTGATGCCATGCATTTGCTTCATTTATAAGCCTTTATTCAAGGAGCACCAATAATCAGTTTAGAATGATCATTTTAAGTAGCCGATCAACTTGACATGTCCGCACTACACCGTTGGTAACTTTTGATTTAGAGTTCAAAATGACATGAATCCACCATCCACGTTAAGCTAGCTCAATTTTCTATATTGTGACACCATTTTGAGACTAAAAGAGCTATAAGAAAGCGTCTAAGTAATCCAACAAAAAAGCCTCTAAGTAATGATCCATAACTTTTGATTTAGAGTTCCAAATGACACAAATTGAACGCCCAAGCTAGCTCAATTTTCTATATTGTGACAAAACTTAAGACCGAAATAGCTACGATAGAGCCCCCAAGTAATACAATCTATCCTAATATGCGTGATGCTATGCATTAGTTTCCTTTATAACCCGTTACTCAAGGAGCACCAATGATTAATTTAGAATGATCATTTTAAATAGCTGATCAACTTCACATGTCCACAGTTAAACATATTTAACCTTTGCATTAGAGCTCAAAATGACACGAGTCTAACGCCCATGTTAATCTAGCTCAAGTTTCCATATTATGACAACATTTGATACTGAAAGAGATACGAAAAGGCCTCCAAGTAATCCAATATATCAAAAACTGCGTGATGCCTTGAATTATGTTTCATTTATAGGCCTTTACTCAACGAGCACCAGTGATCAGTTTAGATTGATCATTTTAACTTGCTGATCAACTTGACATTTCCAAACTAACTCATCCATAACTTCTAATTTAGGGTTTATATTGACACGAATCCAAAGCCCATGTTAAGCTAGCTCAATTTTCTATATTGTCAAATCATTTGAGACTGAATGAGATACGACAAAGCCTCCAAGTAATCCAATCTGTCCCGAACTGAGTGATGCCATGAATTATGCTTCATCTATAAGCCAATACTCAAGGGGCACCAATGATCAGTTTCGAATGAACATTTTAACTGGCCGATCAACTTTACATTTCCTCACTAAATCGTCTGTAACTTTTGATTTAAAATTCCGAATTACACGAGTCCAACGCCCACGTAAAGCTAGCTAAATATTCTATATTGTGACAACATTTGACACTGAAAGAGCTACGATAAAGCATCCAAGTAATCCAATGTATCCAAAACTGCAATGCAATGCATTATGCTTCATTTATAAGCCTTTACTCAAGGAGCACCAATGATCAGTTTCGAATGATCACTTTAACAGGCCAATCAACTTGATATGTCCTCACTAAATCGTCCATAGGCCTTTATTTAGAGTTCACAATCACACGAATCCAACTCCCACGTTAAGCTAGCTCAATTTTCTATATTATGACAACATTTGTTGCTGAAAGATTTTTGACGAAGCCTCCAAGTAATCCAATGTATCCCAAACTACGAGATGACATGCATTATGCTTCATTTATAAGCCTTTACTGAAGGAGCACCAATGATCAGTTTAGAATGATCATTTTAAATAGCTGATCAACTTCACATGTCCGCAGTAAAACATCTTTAACCTTTGAATTAGAGCTCAAAATGAGTTGACTCCAAAGCCAACGTTAGCCTAGCTCAATTTTCCATATTGTGAAATATTTGAGACTGAAAGAGCTACGAAAAAGCCTCCAAGTAATCCAATGTATCCCACACTATGTGATGCCATACATTATGCTTCATTTATAAGCCTTTACTCAAAGAGCACCAATGATCAACTTAGAACGATTATTTTAAGTGGCAGATCAACTTGACATGTGCTCACTATATCGTGCATAACGTTTAATTTAAAGTTCAGAATGACACGAATCCAAAGCCCACGTGAAGCCAGCCCAATTTTCTATATTATGACAATATTTGAGACTGAAAGAGCTACGACAAAACCTCCAAGTAATTTAATCTATCCAGAACTGCATGATGTCATGTGCTTCATCTGTAAGCCTTTACTCAAGGAGCACCATTGATCAGTTTAGAATGATCTGTTTAACTGCCTGATCGACTTGACTTATCCGCACTAAATCGTCCGTTCAAACTTACAAGAATCTAACGCCCATATTAAGCTAGCTAAATATTCTATATTGTGACAACATTTGACACTGAAAGAGCTACGACAAAGCCTCCAAGTAATCCAATATATCCCAAACAGTGTGATGCCATGCATTTGCTTCATTTATAAGCCTTTATTCAAGGAGCACCAATAATCAGTTTAGAATGATCATTTTAAGTAGCCGATCAACTTGACTTGTCCGCACTACACCGTTGGTAACTTTTGATTTAGAGTTCAAAATGACATGAATCCACCATCCACGTTAAGCTAGCTCAATTTTCTATATTGTGACACCATTTTGAGACTAAAAGAGCTATAAGAAAGCGTCTAAGTAATCCAACAACAAAGCCTCTAAGTAATGATCCATAACTTTTGATTTAGAGTTCCAAATGACACAAATTGAACGCCCAAACTAGCTCAATTTTCTATATTGTGACAAAACTTAAGACCAAAATAGCTACGATAGAGCCCCCAAGTAATACAATCTATCCTAATATGCGTGATGCTATGCATTAGTTTCCTTTATAAGCCGTTACTCAAGGAGCACCAATGATTAATTTAGAATGATCATTTTAAATAGTGATCAACTTTACAAGTCCACAGTTAAACATATTTAACCTTTGCATTAGAGCTCAAAATGACACGAGTCTAACGCCCATGTTAATCTAGCTCAAGTTTCCATATTATGACAACATTTGATACTGAAAGAGATACGAAAAGGCCTCCAAGTAATCCAATATATCAAAAACTGCGTGATGCCTTGAATTATGTTACATTTATAGGCCTTTACTCAACGAGCACCAGTGTTCAGTTTAGAATGATCATTTTAACTTGCTGATCAACTTGACATTTCCAAACTAACTCATCCATAACTTCTAATTTAGGGTTTATATTGACACGAATCCAAAGCCCATGTTAAGCTAGCTCAATTTTCTATATTGTCAAATCATTTAAGACTGAATGAGATACGACAAAGCCTCCAAGTAATCCAATCTGTCCCGAACTGAGTGATGCCATGAATTATGCTTCATCTATAAGCCAATACTCAAGGGGCACCAATGATCAGTTTCGAATGAACATTTTAACTGGCCGATCAACTTTACAGTTCCTCACTAAATCGTCTGTAACTTTTGATTTAAAATTCCGAATTACACGAGTCCAACGCCCACGTAAAGCTAGCTAAATATTCTATATTGTGACAACATTTGACACTGAAAGAGCTACGATAAAGCCTCCAAGTAATCCAATGTATCCAAAACTGCAATGCAATGCATTATGCTTCATTTATAAGCCTTTACTCAAGGAGCACCAATGATCAGTTTGGAATGATCACTTTAACAGGCCAATCAACTTGATATGTCCTCACTAAAGCGTCCATAGGCCTTTATTTAGAGTTCACAATCACACGAATCCAACTCCCACGTTAAGCTAGCTCAATTTTCTATATTATGACAACATTTGTTGCTGAAAGATTTTTGACGAAGCCTCCAAGTAATCCAATGTATCCCAAACTACGAGATGACATGCATTATGCTTCATTTATAAGCCTTTACTGAAGGAGCACCAATGATCAGTTTAGAATGATCATTTTAAATAGCTGATCAACTTCACATGTCCGCAGTAAAACATCTTTAACCTTTGAATTAGAGCTCAAAATGAGTTGACTCCAAAGCCAACGTTAGCCTAGCTCAATTTTCCATATTGTGAAAATATTTGAGACTGAAAGAGCTACGAAAAAGCCTCCAAGTAATCCAATGTATCCCACACTATGTGATGCCATGCATTATGCTTCATTTATAAGCCTTTACTCAAAGAGCACCAATGATCAACTTAGAAGGATTATTTTAACTCGCAGATCAACTTGACATGTGCTCACTATATCGTGCATAACTTTTAATTTAAAGTTCAGAATGACACAAATCCAAAGCCCACGTGAAGCCAGCCCAATTTTCTATATTATGACAATATTTGAGACTGAAAGAGCTACGACAAAACCTCCAAGTAATCCAATCTATCCAGAACTGCATGATGTCATGTGCTTCATCTGTAAGCCTTTACTCAAGGAGCACCATTGATCAGTTTAGAATGATCAGTTTAACTGCCTGATCGACTTGACTTATCCGCACTAAATCGTCCGTTCAAACTTACAAGAATCTAACGCCCATATTAAGCTAGCTAAATATTCTATATTGTGACAACATTTGACACTGAAAGAGCTATGACAAAGCCTCCAAGTAATCCAATATATCCCAAACAGTGTGATGCCATGCATTTGCTTCATTTATAAGCCTTTATTCAAGGAGCACCAATAATCAGTTTAGAATGATCATTTTAAGTAGCCGATCAACTTGACATGTCCGCACTACACCGTTGGTAACTTTTGATTTAGAGTTCAAAATGACATGAATCCACCATCCACGTTAAGCTAGCTCAATTTTCTATATTGTGACACCATTTTGAGACTAAAAGAGCTATAAGAAAGCGTCTAAGTAATCCAACGACAAAGCCTCTAAGTAATGATCCATAACTTTTGATTTAGAGTTCCAAATGACACAAATTGAACGCCCAAGCTAGCTCAATTTTCTATATTGTGACAAAACTTAAGACCGAAATAGCTACGATAGAGCCCCCCAAGTAATACAATCTATCCTAATATGCGTGATGCTATGCATTAGTTTCCTTTATAAGCCGTTACTCAAGGAGCACCAATGATTAATTTAGAATGATCATTTTAAATAGCTGATCAACTTCACATGTCCACAGTTAAACATATTTAACCTTTGCATTAGAGCTCAAAATGACACGAGTCTAACGCCCATGTTAATCTAGCTCAAGTTTCCATATTATGACAACATTTGATACTGAAAGAGATACGAAAAGGCCTCCAAGTAATCCAATATATCAAAAACTGCGTGATGCCTTGAATTATGTTTCATTTATAGGCCTTTACTCAACGAGCACCAGTGATCAGTTTAGATTGATCATTTTAACTTGCTGATCAACTTGACATTTCCAAACTAACTCATCCATAACTTCTAATTTAGGGTTTATATTGACACGAATCCAAAGCCCATGTTAAGCTAGCTCAATTTTCTATATTGTCAAATCATTTGAGACTGAATGAGATACGACAAAGCCTCCAAGTAATCCAATCTGTCCCGAACTGAGTGATGCCATGAATTATGCTTCATCTATAAGCCAATACTCAAGGGGCACCAATGATCAGTTTCGAATGAACATTTTAACTGGCCGATCAACTTTACATTTCCTCACTAAATCGTCTGTAACTTTTGATTTAAAATTCCGAATTACACGAGTCCAACGCCCACGTAAAGCTAGCTAAATATTCTATATTGTGACAACATTTGACACTGAAAGAGCTACGATAAAGCCTCCAAGTAATCCAATTTATCCAAAACTGCAATGTAATGCATTATGCTTCATTTATAAGCCTTTACTCAAGGAGCACCAATGATCAGTTTGGAATGATCACTTTAACTGGCCAATCAACTTGATATGTCCTCACTAAATCGTCCATAAGCCTTTATTTAGAGTTCACAATCACACGAATCCAACTCCCACGTTAAGCTAGCTCAATTTTCTATATTTTTACAACATTTGTTGCTGAAAGAGTTATGACGAACCCTCCAAGTAATCCAATGTATCCCAAACTACGAGATGACATGCATTATGCTTCATTTATAAGCTTTTACTGAAGGAGCACCAATGATCAGTTTAGAATGATCATTTTAAATAGCTGATCAACTTCACATGTCCGCAGTAAAACATCTTTAACCTTTGAATTAGAGCTCAAAATGACATGACTCAAAAGCCGACGTTAGCCTAGCTCAATTTTCCATATTGTGAGAATATTTGAGACTAAAAGAGCTACGAAAAAGCCTCCAAATAATCCAATGTATCCCACACTATGTGATGCCATGCATTATGCTTCATTTATAAGCCTTTACTCAAAGAGCACCAATGATCAACTTAGAACGATTATTTTAACTGGCAGATCAACTTGACATGTGCTCACTATATCGTCCATAACTTTTAATTTAAACTTCAGAATGACACGAATCCAAAGCCCACGTGAAGCTAGCCCAATTTTCTATATTATGACAATATTTGAGACTGAAAGAGCTATGATAAAACCACCAAGTAATCCAATGTAACCCAAACTGCTTGTGTCATGCGTTATTCTTCATTTATGACCCTTTACTGAACGATCACCAATGATCAGTTTAGAATGATCATTTTAACTGGCTGATCAACTTGAAATTTCTTCACTAAATCGTCAGTAACTTTTGATTAAGAGTTCAAAATAACGAGAATCAACTCGCTTGCTAAGGTAGTTTAATTTTCTATATTGTGACAAAATTTAAGACCAAAATAGCTGCTAAAAACCTCGAAGTAATACATTCTATCCCAAACTGCACGATGTCATGCATTATACTTCATTTATTAACCGTTATTCAAGCAGCACCAATGACCAGTTTAGAATGCTTATTTTAATTGGGAGACAATTTTACATGTCCGTACTAAATCATCTGTAACTTTTGATTAGTTCTCGAAATGACACGAATCCAATGCACACGTTAAACGAGCTCAATTTGCTATATTATGACAAAATTTGAGACAGAAAGAGCTACAACAAAGCCTCTACGTAATCCAATGTATCCCGAACTGCGTGATGACATGCTTTGTACTTCATTTATAAGCCTTTATTCCTGGAGCACTAGTGATCAGTTTAAAATGATCATTTTAACTAGCCGATCAACTTGACATATCCGCACTAAATCGTCCGTAACTTTTGATTTAGAGTTCAAAATGGTAGGAATCCAACGCACGTTAAGCAAGTTTAATATTCTACATTGCGACAAAATTTAAAACGAAAATAGCTACGACAAAGCTTCCAAATGCCATGCATCATGCTTCATTTATAACCTTTTAATCGAGGAGCACCATTGACCAGTATAGAAGGATCGTTTTAACTGCCCGATCAACTTGAATTTTTCGTACTAAATCGTTCGTAACTTTTGATTTAGAGTTCAAAATGATACGAACCCAACATCCACGTTAACCTAGCTCAATTTTCTATATTATGAAAACATTTGAGACTTAAAGAGCTACAACAATACCTCCAAGTAATCCAATGTATCTCATACTGGATGATGCCATGCATTAGTCTTCATTTATAAGCCTTTACTAAAAGAGCACCAATGATCATTTTAACTGGCTGATCAACTTGACATGTACGCACTAAATCATATGTTACTTTTGATTTAGACTTCAAAATGACTCGAATCCAACGCTCACGTTAAACTAGCTCAATTTTTGTGACACAATTTAACACCGAAATAGCTACGACAAAGCCTTCAAGTACTCCAATCTATCCCAAACTTTGTAATGCCATGCATTATGATTCATTTATAATCCTTTACTCAAGGAACACAAATGATCAGTTCAGAATGATCATTTTAACTAGCTGATCAACTTGACATTTCCGCACTAAAACGTCTTTAACCTTTGAATTAGAGCTCAAAATGATATGTCCAACGCCCACGTTAAGCTTGCTCAATTTTCCATATTGTGATAGCATTTGAGGCTGAATGAGCTACAAAAAGCCTCCAAGTAATCCAATGTGTCACAAACTCTATGATGTTATGCATTATATTTCATTTAAAAGCCCTTACTCAAGAAGCACCAATGATGAGTTTAGAATGATCATTTTAACTGGCCCAACAACTTGACATGTCCGCACTAAATCGTCTGTAACTTTTATTTAGTGTTCACAATAACACGAATCCAACACCCACGTTAAGCTAGGTCAATTTTCTATATTATGACAAAACTTAAGACCGAAATAGCTATGATAGAGCCTCCAAGTAATACAATGTATCCCAATATGCGTGATGCCGGGAAAAGGGCCAAAATCTACGTGAACAATTTTCGTCGTGCTCATTTGAACCTGAATTTAAGAGCAATGCGTTAAACCACATGAACAGTGATAAAATTTGAATTTCCTACACGAACTATATCAAGAGTGCTTTTTAGCTTTTAATGTCGTTACTAAACCGTGAAAAAACTGTTGGCTCATATGACACCATGGCAGCCGACTCAGCATGTTAATTGATGGATGAAAATGCAGTTGAAAACGACGTCGTTTTGCATTTTAAGTAAAATGATGTCGTTTTGCATTTTAAGCAAAATGATGTCGTTTTGCACTTTAAGCAAAAGGACGTCGTTTTGACTTATGGTAAAAAAAATTGTACAGATTAAAAAATCAACCTGTGAGATTTAACTACCCAAAAATATTTCATCTAAAATAACCATAGCATAAATAGTAAACCATCCAACGATACCTGAAAATTAATATAACTACCATGAAGTACATCGCATAACTAGATACAAATCCAAAAAAGACTTCATGCAAAATCTTTCGGAAAGTAATCTTCCTGCGATTAGTATTCCTGCGATTGTGTTGGTCCTTCCCCATCAGCAAGGGTCATAAACTCACCATCTTTTTTATTAGCATTGTCTCTTGTACATAATCTTTTCTTAACTGGTTTAACCTTTTCTACTCAAAAGTTAGAACATTTCTTTGCGTTATGTCCAACAATACCACATCGACCATAATGCATAATTATTTTCTCTCGAGTGACCTTTTTTTCGTAGGCGACTCATGTCTCCCTTTCTTTCTCTTCAATTTTGGTTTTCTCCCTTTTCTGTTTTCAACTTGTTCAACCAAACTAGCCGGAGGATGAACTACTGAACCAGAAATCTTCCAAAAAAACATACCATTCACCGGTCGAATGGAGTCACTGTAAATTTTTTGTTGCCTCGAGGTTAAATACCAATTAGATGTGTAATCTTTGTAGTTAAGCTTCCTCTCCGAGATGACACACAAGGCATGACGACAAGGAAGGCCACTCATTTCCCATCTTTTGCAAGCACCTGTCCTCGATACTAAATGCAAACTGAAAGTTCTACCGGACTCTAGTACCTCATAATGCCCATCTGACCCTGGAAAAATCCTACAAAATTTGATATTTTGCTGCTCAAATTCTATTGTTGCAGTAGCTTTTGGAGTGTATCTACCTGTATGATTCAATGCTGCCGCTTTTCTGCGATCAATGCGAACCATGGCATTTCTTCTTATCATCTCCAACATCTCAACCATAGGCATATACCTTGCTGAATCAATGGCATTGTTAAAAGACTCGGAGATGTTGTTGTGAATATCAACACAACTAGAAGATGTTTTGCAGTAAGCAAGACTGCAATTCTTTGGATTCTTCGCCATCATTGCTTCGAACAACCTCATATCATACGTCTTCACTACACTACAAGAAAACATTAACATTTCCGACAGCATTTCTGACGGAAAAAAAACCGTCGGACTTTTCCGACGAATTTACGATGGATACGCGACGGATAGCCAAGGGAACTAAAACCGTTGGAGATCCGTCGGTAATTTCCGATGCCGGAAAGATTGTCGGTAAATCAATGGTAAAAACTGATGGTAAACCGTTGCATTTCCGACGAAAGCCTAATCGTCAGGATATTCTCTTGAAATCATCGGAAAGTTACCGACGTATCTAAAGCCGTCGGTAATATTCCGACGATTTCCCGATGGATCCTGTGTTTTAGAGCCCATCGGTAATCCGTCGGCAGCAGTCGTCGGAAACCCATCGGAACTATCTGACCATTGTCGGATACCATCGGCAATCCATCAGAAATTTACGTACACTTTTAAAATTTTGTGTTTATCCGTCGATGGTCGGAAACCGTCGGAAATCGGTTGGTTTATAAAAATAAAATCTATTCAAAATACGTGAGTATCCGGTTGTGGTCGGTAACCGTCGGAATTCCATCGGAAATAGAGAATATTCTAAAGAATAATCTTTTTAAAATTCGTAATTATTTGTTAAAAATTATTAATAATCTGTTAAAAATTCGTGATAATATCTAATTTTCACTATAAATAAGCTATGATCTTTCAAAATTTTAACAGAACCAAAAATTTTAAGAAAATGTGTTCTTCGGGTTCTTTTGAGTATTTTCGATCGTGGATGGATAAACCTCGATATGATTCAACCACGGGGGAATTGACTGATGAATTTGCGCAAGGTGTTGAAGAGTTCATGACATTTGTATCAAAGAATTGCATGACATCGGAATACGGTAAAATGTATTGTCCGTGTATTAAATGTCGAAATCATAGATTAATCTTTGTTAGAGAAGTACGTAATCATTTGTATAGGAATGGATTTATGCCGGGTTACAAAATTTGGTATTCACATGGAGAAACTGATGCAACGATGCAATATTATGGTAGTACTTCAAAAAGGATAGATAATACTAATGTTAGGGTAGAGGAACCGGCATCAGAAGTTCATATAAACGGAGGTACTGTTCAGATGGTGAATGATGCATTTCGTGAACAAAGAGAATCGTACATCGAAGATATTAGCAGAATAGAGGAACCTAATTTGGAAGCCTGGAAATTTTTTGATATGTTAGATGCATCCAAGCAGCCTTTGTATAAAAGATGTAGAGATGGATTATCGCCTTTATCTGCTGCAAGCAGGTTGATGACGATAAAGACGGCTTTCAATTTGCCTGAAGATTGTGTGAATGCGATAGCTGATTTTGTTAGAGATATATTACCTGAAGATAATATTGCACCTGCTTCATATTACGAGGTTCAAAAACTTGTATCTGGTCTTGGATTGCCATATCAGATGATCGATGTATGTATTGACAATTGCATGATCTATTGGAGAAATGATGAAAACCGCATGAACTGCTGATTTTGTCACAAACCTCGATTTCAAGAGACAAGCGGTAGAGTACCTATTCCGCATAAACGGATGTGGTATTTGCCATTAACAGAGAGGTTAAAGAGGTTATATCAATCTGAACACATGGAAAAACCTATGAGATGGCATGCAGAACATAATTCGAATGGAGAAATTGTGCATCCCTTGGATGTAGAAGCATGGAAACATTTTTAACAGGTTTATCCTAGTTTTGCATATGAGCCTAGAAACATATACCTCGGGTTATCTACAGATGGATTCAACCCTTTTGGGAAGCATGGGAGGCAATACTCGTTGTGGCCAGTTATCGTTACACCTTATAATTTGCCTCCTTCTTTGTGCATGAAATGAGAGTTTTTATTTCTAACAATTCTCGTCCCCGGCCCAGAGCATCCTAAGCGATCGCTTGATATTTTCTTGTAGGCACTAATTCATGAGTTAAAAATATTATGGGAAAATAGTGTCGAAGCATTCGATGTTTCCAACCAACAAAACTTCTTGATGCGAGCTGTACTTATGTGGACGATAAGTGATTTTCCAGCATATGGTATGTTATCAGGATGGTCGACGCATGGAAGATTAGCATGCCCATATTGTCAAGATAATACTAATGCGTTCCAACTGAAACCCGGACGAAAGACTAGTTGGTTCGATTGTCATCGTCGATTTCTACCACAAGATCATTCATATCGCCGGAGCACGACATTGTTTTGGAAAAACAAAAAAAAAATTTGATGCTCCACCTCCTATTCTTGACGGGAATTATATGTTGACTCAACTTAGAGATTTTGGTGCTGAGAGAACGGCTTCTTGTGGAGGTAACGGACATTACTCTGTTGATGGTTGTGGCGAATACCATAATTGGCACAAGAAGAGCATTTTTTGGGATTTACCATATTGGAAGGACCATTTGTTGCGCCATAATCTAGATGTTATGCACATTGAGAAGAATTTTTTCAACAACATAATGAATACCGTTCTAAATGTGCAAGGAAAAACAAAAGATAATTTGAAAGCTAGATTGGATTTGCCGGATATTAGTTCCCGGAAGGAACTACATGTAATGTCAAATGGAAAATCATTGTCTCCCGCATTCCGGTTGGATGCGCATGCAAAAGATGAATTCTTTGACTGGAGTAAGCATAGTGTCAAATTTCCAGATGGATACGCATCTAATCTTCGTAATTGTGTCGATACTATTGAAGGTAAATTTTCAGGGATGAAAAGTCATGATTGTCATGTTGTCATGCAAAGATTATTCCCATTTGCCTTTAGCGATCTAGTGCCTAAAAACATCCACGGAGCAATTGCAGGTACGGCGTTTACATTATTTTATATATAAATACTAATATTTTCATATATTATATGATATTAAAATATATTTTTTATGTAGGGATTGGTTCTTTTTTCCGAGATTTATGTACAAGATCACTTACTGTAGACGATATCCGAAATTTAGAGGAAAAAATACCGGTTCTCATTTGTAACCTGGAGAAAATATTTCCACCAGCATTTTTTGAAGTTATGGAGCATCTTCCTATTCACCTCCCTAGAGAAGCAGCCCTTGGAGGACCTGTTCAGTACAGATGGATGTATCCTTTTGAGAGATATATGTTCCACCTAAAGAAAAAAGTTAAAAATCTTGCCAGGGTTGAAGGTTCAATCGTCGCACAAAGTATTAATGAAGAAACATCTAACTTTGCTAGCTACTATTTTCCATCGCAAGTGCAAACAAAAAATAGACAGCCTTCATGACATGATGATGGAGGAGAAAAACCAAGCTATCCAGTGTATGTGCCAAAAAATATTTGCACAAATTGGACGTTTAAGAAGAAAAGGGAAGACGCGACGCCTATCAGAGGAGGAACACAATCACTTGCATTTGTATATTTTGACAAATTGCGATGACGTTTTGGAATATGAAAGGTATATTCAATTTAATTTTGTTTTTAGTTATTATTATAATTTATTGTTAATTTTTTTTCATAATTAACAAGATATACATGGAACAAATACGTGTTCATTATTCAGATTACAGCGAGAATGAGTTGGCCAAACTTAAAAAAAGTAAATTTGCAAAATGGTTGCATTTTTATGTTAGTGTTACCACAATTATGTAATTTTCAATAATAGTTTACTATATATCTATATATATATTTATAATTTTCTACATTCTATTATTTTGTAGGTTACTACAGGTCCTTCTAGGGGTATAACATTTCCCACGTGGTTAGTTGAGTTGGTGAGTGGTCCTACATTTACTGCAAAATCTTATCCAATGTATTGCACTCGTGGATATGCTTTTAAGAGTCATCGCGAAGGAAACTCACAAACAACTTGTAATTATGGTGTATCATATCAATCGGAAGAAATTGTATACAATGGTATTCTTTGTGAAATATTAGAAGTTCACTATCCAGGAATGATTGATTTGAGGTGTATTATGATCTATTGTGACTGGTATGACCCTGTCATTGGTCAACGTGAAGACGAATTCGGTGTTACATATGTCCACTCTCGTAAGCGACATCGAAAATATGATCCTTTTATACTTGCATCATAAGCGGACCAGGTTTGTTACATTCGATTTCCTCGTGTGAGAAACAAGCAAGATCATTGGATTATAGTGACCTCAATACATCATAGAGGAATGGTATGTGGTATTACCGAACAAGAGCCTATGCAACAAAGCACAATTGGTAACTTAGGTTCAATAGACACTTCTCTTGAAGTTAACCTTGTTGTTGATGACACCACAAACGAAGATTACAACGTGTTTCAAGATTCAGAAGAAGAGATTGGCGAGTTTGACGACCAAAATTCTGCTAATTCGGAATATTCATCAGATTCAGATTAAATTTGTGATAATAGGATTTTTTTTTCCATTATCTTTTTCTGATAAATAATTTGTGATAATAATGTTTTAGGATTGTGTACGTAGTTTCGTACAACTTCCTTTATTTGGTTTGAAAACTCGTCTCGTTAAATTTGTGGGATTTACTGTTGTTGTCCTATTTGAATAATAGATAACCAATATGCATGTTATACAAAAGTTAGAGTTATTTGATAAAATAAGTGAATTAGAAAATTATATATTATATTAATAATTATATGTTATTTTATTTAAAATTTATTTAATTTAAAAATTGATATACATATAATTATATGAAATTTGTTAAAAATATCCTTATAGTATAAGTTTTATCTAACACATTAATATACATATAATTCGGATTATTGACTCTATATACCGACGGGTATCCGACGGACATTTTAATTCCGTCGGATATCCGTCGGAAAATTATTTCAAACGTGGACAGACCATGTGTCGATCATGTACGGTGTTGTAATAAATCCGACAGATTTCCGATGGATTTACGCGGTAAACGAAATTAAAAACGCGGGGTTTCACAAAAATTAATTGATGTATCGATGGATTTTCGACGGAAACGTCCGTCGGAAATATCGATTATAACCTACGACTTCTTCTTCTTCTCTCTCTCGCCGTTTCGCGTTACCCTAAAAATTTTCGTCGATCGCCGAAGGACCTCGTCGCCGTTACTCCTCGCCGCCATTTTTTCCTCGTCGCCGCCGATTCTCGTCCTCAACATATAAGTTTTACTTTTTCAGATTATTTTTTCAAATTAATTTGTCAGATTAGTTTTTCAAATTCGTTTGGGTGTTTTTCTCTAATTGAACATAATTGATTCCACTGGTATTAGTTTATATGTTTATAAATAATAATAATTGAACATTCCACTGGTATCTCTCTTTAACTTTAACGTTCTGTCTGCAAATACATTTTGTCTTTATGATAAATCCAATTGTTACACGATCGTTATAAGGCTCTCGACTCCCTGTCATATGGGGTTATTAAACTAACTATAGTAATATTATATTGTATGAGTTTCTAAATAGTGGAAAAATTTATCAAAAAAAGGTTTACATAGTATGACCAAAGGTGCTCTAAAAACTTGAGACATTCCAAGAATGGTGTGTTGGATCGTTAGAGCTTTTCCATCGTTTGAATTTTAATGAGTTTGACATACAATGGTCTTACAAAAATTACATCAATAATTTCAACTATTGTAAATTATAATTTCAATTTATGGGGTTTCTAATCCCAAGAAAAAAAAAACATTGTAAATAATAATAATTGAACATTCAAATTAGTTTATATGTTTATTGATGATATTAGTTTGGTCTCAGTTTTATTATATTTGAAAAAGTTCCAAATAATAAACCTTGATTTTTTAAAAAAATAAAAATAAAAATACATGAATATTATTTTAAATAATTTAATATTTCAAAAAAAAATGGTAAATAGTAAATGTAGATAGATTGATAAAATGACCCAATTATAGGTCGTATCAAGATTACCAAAGACGTGGTGAGTCATCGACTCCAAGTTTTATACCAACTCAAGTTCCAGAATCTGCAAATGATTCTTTCCGACCAATGACAATTGAAGAATTGGTTCAGCGGCCTGGTCGTGAACTTCTCACATTTCTCGATCCGAGACGTCAAGGAAACTCGACATGGTAAATTAAATTTTCTTTAATTATATTTAAAGTAATTATTTTAATACTATTCTATAATTATATTTGAAATAATTATTTTAATACTATTGTAATAAAAATTCGTAGGTTTGATATTTCAAACAATGGAATAAGCAAATCTATATTAAAGATGCTTCATTCTCTTTTGAATAAACCATATACCAAATTTCGAGATATTCCGCACGAAGAACGTCAGATTTGGTACAGAACGTTTACGGTACATTATTTAAATTTTAAATATATAATTATTTTAAATAGTTTTTAATAATATTTTTTAGTAATATATATTAAAATTTCGCAGCAAGAATTTACATGGGATCCCATGAACACAAAATTGGTGGAAGAAGCTTTCGAAAAAGAGGCTGCAGTACAATTTTCCCGCCACATGAACGAATGGAAACAAAAATGGAAAAAGGGAAAAGATAAACCAAGAGGGTTGAATGAGTCAGTTTGGAACGACTTTATTCGTTATTGGGAATCTTCCACCGCTGAGGTCATCTCGAAAACTAATTTGGGAAACCGGAAGAGCGACCGAGGAGGCAAAGGCATTTATATTCACAATGCTGGATCGACTAATTTTCTCAGACGAGCCGATTAATTGGTAAATTAATTATTATATTAATTATTTATTATTATTTAAAAGTTTTAAAATTATTAATTTAGAATTTTTTTTATTTTTAGGCACAAGAAATTGGACCGCCTCCAGATCACTTGCAACTTCTCGAGGCCGTCTACACGAACAAAAAGAATGGTCGTATCCAAGATGGTCTCGTTAGTGAGATCATCAAAAAAGTAAAAAAGAAAAAAAGTGATATTCTAACCGAGCAATCTCAAGTTGGTTATTCATCTTCGGTCGCTGAATTTCCGCGTTCTGAGATTAACCATCTCGTTCTTGATGTAAGTTTTTTTAAAAATATATAATTAATATTATAATAATTTTCATTAAATTTTCTAATAATATTTTTTATTTTGACAGGAAGTACCATTTTCAAAGGGTCGTCATCCAGGACTCGGGAGAGTTGCAGATACCGGTGGCGCAACAGCTACAGTTAGAAACGAGGAAAATGAGCAGTTAAAAGAAGAAATGGCGTCCATGAAAATAGAGATGAATAATCTCAAAAACTTTGTAGAAATGATAAAAATAAATTGCCTGATGACTTTTTTTCTCCTCCTTCTCCTCTTACTCCTCCTTTGTAATTTGTAATTTAAAATAAATGTTTAATAATATTTATATTTATAATATTATTTTTATTAATGGTATGATTATTTTTAAAAATATTAATTTAAATTTTATAATAAAAATTTATTAATTTATTTTTTCAATTATTTGGTGTTTCCGACGGCTTAGGTCGTTGGAAATTCCCTACGGAAAACATCGTCGGAAATGTGTTGCTATATCCCGATGGTTATAAACCATCGGGAAATATCATCGGACAATATTTCCAACGGCAGAAGTCATCGGAAAACGCCCTCGATAATTCGTCGGTAATTACCGATGGATGCGGACCATCGAATATCCGTCAGCTATTTCCGACGGAACATTGTCATCGCAAATCTGTCGGCAAATTCCGACTGCAAAATTCATCGCTAATCCGTTGGAAATTCCCGATAACTTCCTGATGGAATCGAATTTCTGACGAAATTGTCCCGACGGACTAGTTTCGTCGGAAAGTAGTCGAGAATCGGTTTTACTGACGTGGTTCCGATGGATGTGGCCGTCGGAAATACGCTGTTTTCTTGTAGTGCTATATCCAAATTCGCATTATACTCAGCCATCGTGTAACTCTCTGCAACTCTCCAAAACAGTCGCTTCATCTCACTTTGATGAGGGAAAATCTTTTTCAAATTCCCATATATATGACGAGCACACATCCTATGTTCAACCTGAGGTAATTCTCTTTCGACTGCATTCAACAAACCCTACAGATTGAAATAATTTGATTGTTAACATCCATATGGGTCATAATGAGATTAAAATATTACTGTGAAAGCTTCTCCATTTTGTAGATTAAAATCTACTTTCATCTTTCCTACGAACCAAGCCCAATTTTCTTCATTCTCAACATCGACAATTGCTCACGCAATTGGGTACATTTGATTGTTAGCGTCCCTTCCCACAGCAGCTAGTAATTAAACTTTAAGTGTGATTTTTACAAAACAACCATCTAAGCCGAAGATAGGTCGGCACCACATTGTCCGTAATCTTCGGAGCACTTCGAAACACACATAAAATCTCTGAAATATTTCGGCTCCAGTTTCATCAAATACGGTGTCGAGCTCTACAGTAGACCCACGGTTAGAACTACAATGGCAAAAGTAAAAGTAAGTTAGTAAAAAACAAACAAACACATTCTTTTAGCAATCGGTAAAGTAAGTCACTTACTCAAGAAGGGCTAATCGATAATCCTTTAGCCTTGAAAATTGCTCCTCATGTTCACGGTTGATGTGATCTAGTGCTCTTCTCTTTTCTTTTTACACTTGTCGATGGTTTTGATAAAATTGTACCGTTTGAGGATTTTCTCTTGCATTGTCTTTGGTTTAAGCTCCGGATCAGTTCTAAAATCATCAAAAATCAGCTTCATTATCACTTCTGTCTCTAAAATTTTACAATGTGTATCTTTCACGCAATTGTGCTCATCTTCATACGTCTTCACCATCCACTTTCCGATTCTTTCTTCATAACTACAATAAATATACCACGGACAACAATCATTAGATCTACAATTAGCTCCAGATTTGTCTTTTTCCGAACGACTTAGCTTAATATTCCATCCTCCCTTTAGCGCGTAGTCAACCAAGGCCTCTATAAAATCTTCTAAAGAATCAAACACTTGTCTTAGTTGCAACTGCCCACTGCCTTGTTTACACCTTATGAAGTCCTCTTCATCGCAATCGGAGTTAGGAGGTGTGTTGTGGTAATCAACATCTTCATCTTCGTCAACAAACGATTTCACATTCATTTCAACCCTCAGATCTTCTTCAAATGACTCATTCCATGGAAGATCCTCTGTATGCTTAGTTGTGTTAACGAGGAAGACGTCAACATCCCTTGTCCATTTAGCTACTTCACACATCTTAGTAAAACTCGCATCTCCATTAGATAACTTCTTCCAATCCTTATTCTCTTCAAAAGGCATTTTATACCACATTTTCTGGCCATAAAATGTTTCCCCTAAATCATTTTTGATCATGGTGAATAAATCTTCGGGTTTAGACTCTAAATCTTTAACTTTACCACAAAGATAGCCGACATCTCCATCATTATTTTTCAACCAATATCCACTGTAATACACATTGAACGTTACAATTTCTGCATTAGTGATTTGCACAAAACAATTAGGTGTTAGACACCAAAAACTCGATTTTGTTTGACCAAATTAAACAACAAAAATAAAATGCAAAATTCAATTTATTTGTTATTTGTTCATCATATGTAGTATGAGATAAAAATGTGTTGAAACAAAAATGAATCTTCATTACAAAATATATTTTGACTGTATCAAAACATGCAAAGTATTTCATATTACTTTGCAATTACATAGCACCGAACAATAAAACAAGCCAAAGATTAAAAGTGGGTCATCATTTAAACTTAGAGAATCAAACTAAGATAATGTAGAATCACAGCAAAGAACCCACAAGTTCAAATATATTTCACAGAGACATGTAATTGGTTTTGGGTTTTTTCTTGATGATGTAAATAACGGAATATCTCATTAACCTGTCACTTTTGGTTTATATGAAAGTCAGTTTAATCGAAGAACAAGTCACCATGAAGATTTGGATTTGGTGAGGCGTATTTACGTTTAGGAAAAACTAGAACTAAGACCTTATTTGACGAGAAAGTCCTTACATGACATGCCGTAACTCCCATCAAATTCGTGTAAATACAACTTTTGTTATTGAACAATGTGTGGGAATACGTCAATAAAAACTACGTGTTGAAATAACAAAAACAAAAACTAGTTCTGTTTTTTTCTTCCCAAAATGTTTATGTAATATATTTTTATATATATATATATATATATATATATATATATATTTCCAAGCTATTCATTAACAAACAAACCAAATTTCCATTATATAAGGTGATGAACACAGAGCTATTAGCTTTTTTATATAATACATAAATCAAATTAAATCTAGAATCAGATTTGCTAATAACTGGAAACTAGAGTCTATTTTCTTCTTAGAAGAACAATGACTGGAAACAGATTCGTCCACACATCAGATTCATCATATTAACCACCATTTTTGAAAAGAATCAAACAAGGGTCCAAATTTGAAATTTCATAACAAGTATCATCAAGGGAAAAGATTTACGGGTTAATCAAAACTCAAAAGGGTAACAGAACACACACTAAAAACAAATTGAGAAAGTAACAGAACACAAAACACAGACCAAAAATTAAAATCTAGATGACGCTTTGTTTTTCACAAAGAAAAACCAGCCACTTTGTCTTCTTCTAAACAAAACCCAGAACACAACAACGATATCATTGATATCACAAGATAAACATCAACGATTTCATAAACAGCATATCAATGATTTCACAAACTAAAACCCTGAAATGATTTATGAAACATTTGAAGATTTATGCAACCATTTCGAAACAAACGAAATCCTTAAACGATTTCGAAACAAATGCAACCCTTAAATGATTTATGGAACAATTTCGAATTGATTTAGAAGAGAAGCTTACCCCGACATGATGAATTGTTTTGATTTTGAAAACCCCGTTTTTGATTCCACTCGATTTCGAAAACCCTAATTTTCCAAATCCTCTCGATTCCGAAAACCCCTATCGCAACCCCTTAGATGTCGATTTTCCAAACACTCTTGATTTTGATTCCTCTTGATTTCGAAACCCTAACTTCCCAAACCCTCTTGCGATTTCCCTTTCATTTGTTTGAAATTGATTTCGATTTATGTTTTCCCCAAATCGATTTTTGCCCTAATAACATAAACTTTCCCCAAGTGCAAAACGACGTCGTTTTGCTTTACGTGCAAAACGACATCGTTTTATTTTCACATACAGTTTCTCAACTGCCACGTGTCATATGAGTAAGCAGTTTTTCATGGTTCATTGATGACGTTAAAGATTTAGTTGAAAAAGGCACTCTCGATATAATTCGTGTAGGATGTTCAAATTCTATCACTGTTCATGTGGTTTAACGCACTGCTTCTAAATTCAGGTTCAAATGAGCCCGACGGTAATTGTTCAGGTTGATTTTGGCCCTTTTCCCATGTGAAGCCATGCATTATGTTTCCTTTATAAGCCGTTACTCAAGGAGCACCAATGTTAGTTTAGAATGATTGTTTTAAATAGCTGATCAACTTCCCATGTCTGCAGTAAAACATATATAACCTTTGAATTTGAGCTCAAAATGACACGAGTCTAACGCCCACGTTAAGCTACCTCAAGTTTCCATATTGTGATAGCATTTGAGATTGAAAGAGCTACGAAAAGGCTTCCAACTAATCCAATGTATTAGAAATTGCATGATGCCTTGAATTATGGTTTATTTTTTAGCCTTTACTCAATGAGCATCAGTGCTCAGTTTAGAATGATCATTTTAACTGGCTGATCAACTTGACATGTCCACACTAAATCGTCCATAACTTCTGATTTATCATTCAGAATGACACGAAACCAGCGCCCACGTTAAGCTAGCTCAATTTTCAATATTGTGAAATCATTTGAGACTGAAAGACCTACGACAAAGCCTCCATGTAATCCAATCTATTCTGAACTGCGTGATACCATGAATTATGCTTCATCTATAAGCCTTTACTCAAGGAGCACCTATGATAAGTTTAGAATGATCATTTTAACTGGTCGATCAACTTACCTATGATAAGTTTAGAATGTCCACACTAAATCATCCGTAACTTTTGATTTAGAGTTCAGAATTGCACGAGTCCAACGCCCACAAAAAGCTAGCTAAATATTCTATATTGTTACAAAATTTGACACTGAAAGAGTTACGATAAAGCTTCCAAGTAATCCAATGTATCCTAAATTGCATGATGCAATGCATTATGATTCATTTATAAGCCTTTACTCAAGGAACACCAATAATCGATTTATAGTGATCATTTTAACTGGCCGATCTACTTGACATGTCCATACTAAATCGTCTGTAACTTTTGAATTAGGGTTTAAAATGACACGAATCCAAAGCGCACGTTAATTTAGCTCAATCTTCTATAGTGTGACAAAATTTAAGACCAAAATAGCTACGACAACGCCTCTATGTAATCCATTCTATCCAAAACTGTGTGATTCCATGCATTATGCTTCATTTATAACTTTACTCAGGGAGCACCACTGATCAGTTTGGAATGATCATTCTAATTGGCCGATCAGCTTGATATGTCCTCACTAAATCGTCCGTAACTTTTTATTTGGGTTTCATAATAACACGAATCCAACGCCCACGTTAAGCTAGCTCAATTTTCTATATTATAACAACATATGAAACTGAAAAAGATATGATAAAGCCTCCAAGTAATCCAATGTATCCCAAACTGCGTGATGCCTTGCATTACAATCCATATATAACCCTTTAGTGAAGGAGCACCAATGATCAGTTTAGAATGATTATTTAACTGGCCGATCAAATTGACATGTCCGCACTAAATCATCTTTAACCATTGAATTAGTGCTCAAAATGACATGAGTCCAAAGGCAACATTAAGCTAGCTCAACTTTCCATATTGTGTCAATATTTGAGACTGAACAAGCAACGAAAAGGCCTCCAAGTAATCTAATGTATCCCAAACTACGTGATGCCATGCATTATACTTCATTTAGAAGCCTTTACTCAAATAGCACCAATGATCAAGTTAGAATGATCATTTTAACTGGCAGATCAACTTGACATGTCCTTGCTATATCGTCCGTAACTTTTAATTTAAAGTTCAGAATTACACGAATCAAACGCGTACATGAAGGTAGCCCAATTTTCTATATTATGACAATATTTGAGACTGAAAGAGCTACGATAAAGCCTCCAAGTAATCCAATGTAACCCAAACTGCGTGATGTCATGCGTTTTGCTTCATTTATGAGCCTTTACTAAGGGATCACCAATGATCAGTTTAGAATGATCATTTTAACTGGCAAATCAACTTGACATTTCCACACTAAATCATTAGTAACTTTTGATAAAGAGATCAAAATGATGAGAATCAAACGCGCTCGATAAGGTAGCTCAATTTTCTATATTGTGACAAAATTTAAGACCAAAATAGCTATTACAAAACCTCGAAGTAATCGATTCTATCAGAAACTGCATGATGTCATGCATTATACTTCATTTATTAATCGTTACTCAAGGAGCACCAATGACCAGTTTAGAATGCCTATCTTAATTGGGAGATCAACTTGACATGTCCGTACTAAATCGTCCGTAACTTTTGATTTAGATCTCGCAATGACCCGAATCCAATGCCCATGTTAACCAAGCTCAATTTTCTATAATATGACAAAATTTGAGACTGAAAGAGCTACGACAAAGCCTCCATGTAATCCAATGAATCCCAAACTGCATGATGTCATGCTTTGTACTTCATTCATAAGCCTTTATTCCAGGAGTACTAGTGATCAGTTTAAAATGATCATTTTAACTAGCCGATCAACTTGACATGTCCGCACTAAATCGTCTGTAGCTCTCCATTTAGAGTTCAAAATGATAGAAATCCAACACACACGTTAAGCAAGCTCAATATTCTATATTGTGACAAAATTTAAAACCGAAATAGCTTTTGATTTAGAGTTCAGACTGACACAAATCCAATGCCCATGTTAATCTATCTTAATTTTCTATATTTTGACAACGATTGAGACTGAAGGAGCTACTAGAATACCTCCAAGTAATCCAATGTATCACAAACTGCATGATGCCATGCATTAGTCTTCATTTATAAGCCTTTACTGAAAGAGCACCAATGTTCAATTTAGAATGATCATTTTAACTGGCTGATCAACTTGACATATCCGCACTAAATCGTATGTAACTTTTGATTTAGAGTTCAAAACGACTCGAATCCAACACTCACGTTAAGCTAGCTCAATTTTCTATAATGAGACAAAATTTAACACCGAAATAGCTACGACAAAGCCTGCAAGTACTCCAATCTATCCCAAACTGCGTAATGCCATGCATTATGTTTCATTTAAAATCATTTACTCAAGGGGCACCAATGATTAGTTCAGAATGATTATTTTAACTACCTGATCAACTTGAAATTTCCGCACTAAAACATCTTTAACCTTTGAATTAGAGCTCAAAATGATATGAGTCCAACGCCCACGTTAAGCTAGCTCAATTTTCCATATTTTGATAGCATTTGAGACTGAATGATCTACGAAAAAGCCTCCAAGTAATCCAATGTGTCACAAACTCTATGATGCCATGCATTATATTTCATTTACAAGTCTTTACTCAAGGAGCACCAATGACGAGTTTAGAATGATCATTTTAACTGGCTGATAAACTTGACATGTCCGTACTAAATCGTCTATAACTTTTTTTTGTGTTCAAAATAACACGAATCTAACACCCATGTTAAGCTAGCTCAATTTTCTATATTATGACAACATTTGTGACTGATGTATCCCAAACTGCGTGATGTCATGCATTATGCTTAATTTTATAAGCTTTTACTGAACGAGCACCAATGATCAGTTTAGAATGATCATTTTAACTGGCTGATCAACTTGACATGTTCGCACTAAATCGTCCGTAACTTTTGATTTATATTTCGAAATTATACAAATCCAATGCCCATGTTAAGCTAGCTCAATTTTCTATATTTTGACAAAACTTAAGACCGAAATAGCTACGAAAAAGCTTCCACGTAATCCAATCTATCTACAACTGCGTGATATAATGCACTATGCTTCATTTATAAGCCTTTACTCTATGAGCACCAATGATGAATTTAGAATGAGCATTTTAACTGGCTTATCAACTTGACGTGTCCGCACTAAAATATCTCTAACCTTATAATTAAAGGCCAAAAGGACATGAGTCCAACACCCACGTTAAGGTAGCTCAATTTTCCATATTGTGACAATATTTGAGAATGAAAGAGATACGAAAAAGCCCCCAAATATTCCAATGTTTCCCAAAATCTGTGATGCCAAGCATTATAATTCATTTATAAGCGTTTGATCAAGGAGCACCAATGATGAGTTTAAAATGATCATTTTAACTGGCCGATAACCTTGACATATCGGCACTAAATCGTCCGTAACTTTTGATTTAGAGTTCAAAATGACCTGAATATAACACGCACATTAAGCTAGCTCAATTTTCTATATTGTGATAAACTTTAAGACCAAATTAGCTACGATAAAATGTCCAAGTAATCCATTCTATCCAATACTGCGTGATACCATACATAACGCTGCATTTCTAAGCCTTTATTCAAGGAACACCAATCATCAGTTTAGAATGAACATTTTAACTGGCCGATCAACATGACATGTCCGCACTAAATCGTCCGTAACTTTTGATTTAGAGTTCCAAATGATATGAATCCAATGTGCACGTTAAACTATCTCAATATTTTGTATTGTGACAAAAATTAACACCAAAATTGGTACAAAAGCACTTCCAAGTAATCCAATCTATCCCAAACAGTGGGATGCCATGCATTATGCTTCATTTATAACCCTTTACTCAAGGAGCACCAATTTTCAGTTTAGAATGATCATTTTAACCGGATGATACACTAGACATGTTCGCACTAAATGGTCTTTAAATTTTGATTTAGAGCTCAAAATAACATGAGCCCAGTGCCAAACTGTGTGATGTCATGCATTATGCTTTATTAATAAGCCTTTACTCAAGGAGATGCAATGATCAATTTAGAATGATCATTTTAACTGGCCGATAAACTTGACATGTCCGCACTAGCTAAATCGTCTTTTACTTTTAATTTAGAGTTCAGAATGACACGAATCCAACGTCCACTTTAAGATACCTTAATGTTCTATGTTGTGAAAACATTTGAGACTAAAGAGCTACGAAAAAGCCTCCAATTAATCCAATATAACACAAACTACGTGATGTCATGCATTATCCTTCATTTATCAGCCTCTACTCAAGAAGCACCAATGATTAGTTTAGAATGATCATTTTAACAGGCTGATCAACTAGACATGTCTGTACTAAATGCGCCATAACTTTTGATATAGAGATCAGAATGACATGAATACCATGCCCACATTAGCTAGCTCATTGTTCTATATTGTGACAACATTTGAGATTGAAAAAGCTATAAAAAGCTTCCATATGATACAATGTATCCCAAACTTCGTGATGCCATGCATTATGCTTCATATATAAATAAGCCTTTACTCAAGGAGCACTAGTGATCAGTATAGAATGATCACTTTAACTAGCTGATCAACTTGACATGTCCTCACTAAATATTCCGTAACTTTTGAATTAGAGTTTAGAATGACACGAATACAATGCCCACCTTAAGCTAGCTCGATTTTCTCTATTGTGACAAAATTTAATACAAAAATTGGTACGATAAAGCCTCCAAATAATCCAATCTACTCCAAACGGCGTGATGCCATGCATTATTTTTCATTTATTAGCCTTTAGTCAAGTAGCACCAATGATCAGTTTAGAATGCTCATTTTAACTAGCTGATCAACTTGACATGTCCACACTTAATCGTCTTAACTTTTGATTTAGAGTTCAACATGACATGAGTCCAGTGCCTACATTAAGCTAGTTCAATTTTCCATATTTTGACACAATTTAAGACTGAAAGAGCAATGACAAAGCCTTGAAGTAATCCATTGTATCCCAAACTGCATGATGTCATGCATTATGCTTCGTTTATAAGCCTTTACTCAAGGCGCACGAATGATCAGTTTAGAATGCTCATTTTAACTAGCTGATCAACTTGACATGTCCACACTTAATCGTCTTAACTTTTGATTTAGAGTTCAACATGACATGAGTCCAGTGCCTACATTAAGCTAGTTCAATTTTCCATATTTTGACACAATTTAAGACTGAAAGAGCAATGACAAAGCCTTGAAGTAATCCATTGTATCCCAAACTGCATGATGTCATGCATTATGCTTCGTTTATAAGCCTTTACTCAAGGCGCACGAATGATCAGTTTAGAATGCTCATTTTAACTAGCTGATCAACTTGACATGTCCACACTTAATCGTCTTAACTTTTGATTTAGAGTTCAACATGACATGAGTCCAGTGCCTACATTAAGCTAGTTCAATTTTTCATATTGTGACACCATTTAAGACTAAAAGAGCTATGACAAAGCCTCCAAGTAATCCATTGTATCCCAAATTGCATGATGTCATGCATTATGCTTCAGTTATAAGCCTTTACTCAAGGAGCACGAATAATCAGTTTAGACGGATCATTTTATGTAGCCAATGAACTTGACATGTCTGCACTAAATCGTTATTAACTTTTGATTTAAAGTTCAGAATGACACGAATCAAACCCTTACGTTAAGTTAGCTCAATTTTCTCTATTGTGATAAAATTTAACACCGAAAATAACTACTAAAGACCCTACAAGTAATTCAATCTATCCCAAACTGTGTGATGTCATGCATTATGCTTCGTTGATTAGCCTTTACTCAAGGAGCACCAATGACAAGTTAAGAATAATCATTTTAACTAGCTGATAAACTTACATGTCCGCACAAAATCGTCTTTAACTTTTGATTTATTGCTCAAAATGACATAAGTCCAACGCCCACGTTAAGCTAGCTGAAATTTCCGTATTGTGACAACATTTGAGACTGAAAGAGCTACGAAAAGCCTCCAAGTAATCAAATGTATCCCAAATTGCGTGATGCCATGCATTATGCTTCAGTTTAAAGCCTTTACTCAAGGAGCACCAATGATCAGTTTAGAATGATCATTTTAACTAGCTGATCAACTTGACATGTCTGCATTAAATCATCTTAAAGTTTTTATTTAGAGCTCAAAATGACATGTGTCCGACGCCCACGTTAAACTAGCTCAATTTTCAATACTGTGACAACATTTGAGAGTAAAAGAGTTACGAAAAAGCCTTCACGTAATCCAATTTACCCCAAACGGCTTGATTCCATGTATTAACCAATTTGAATGTAGCAGACAACAGCGGGGCTCATAAATTGCTGTGTATTCCAATAATATGCTTCATTTATACGCCTTTACTAAAGGAGCACCGATAGTCAGTTTAGAATGATCGTTTTAACTGACCACTCAACTTGACATGCCTGCACTAAATCCTAAGTAATTTTGATTTAGAGTTCAGAATGACACGAATTCAACGCCCACTTTCATCTAGCGTAATTTTCTATATTGTGATAAAATTTAAGACAAAAATAGCTATGACAAACCCTCCAAGTTATCCAATCTATTCCAAACTACGACATGCAATGCATTATGCTTTATTTATTAGCCTTCTCTATATGAGCACCAAGGATCATTATGCTTCATTTATAACCCTTTACTCAAGGAGCACCAATTTTCAGTTTAGAATGATCATTTTAATTGGATGATCAACTTGACATGTACGCACTAAATGGTTTTTAACTTTTGATTTAGAGCTCAAAATAACATGAGTCCAATGCCACTGTGTGATGTCATACATTATGCTTTATTTATAAGCCTTTACTAAAGGAGCACCAATGATCAATTTAGAATGATCATTTTAACTGGCCGATCAACTTGACATGTCTACAATAGGTAAGCCGTCTTTAACTTTTCATTTAGAGTTCAAAATGACACAAATCCAATGCCCACATTAAGCTACCTCAATGTCTATGTTGTGAAAACATTTGAGACTGAAAGAGCTACGAAAAAGCCTCCAATTAATCCAATGTATCCCAAACAGCGTGATGTCTTGCATTATCCTTCATTTATCAGCCTTTACTCAAGGAGCACCAATGATTAGTTTAGAATGATCATTTTCACAGGCCGATCAACTAGACATGTTTGTACGAAATACGCTATAACTTTTGATTTAGAGGTCAGAATGACACGAATCAAACACACACGTTAAGCTAGCTCAATGTTCTATATTGTGACAACATTTGAGATTGAAATAGCTACGGAAAAGCCTCCATATAATACAATGTATCCCAAACTTCGTGATGCCATGCAATATGCTTCACCTGTAAGCCTTTACGCAAGGAGCACTAGTGATCAGTTTAGAATGATCACTTTAACTGGCCGATCAACATGATGTCCGCACTAAATCTTCCGTAACTTTTGATTTAGAATTCCGAATGACACGAATACAACGCCCACCTTAAGCTAGCTCGATTTTCTCTATTTTGACAAAATTTAATGCAGGAATAGGTACGAGAAAGCCTCTAAGTAATCCAATCTATGCCAAACTGCATGATGCTATGCATTATGCTTCATTTATTAGCCTTTAGTCAAGTAGCACGAATTATCAGTTTAGAATGCTCATTTTAACTAGCTGATCAACTTGACATGTCCACACTAAATAGTCTTAACTTTTGATTTAGAGTTCAAAATGACATGAGTCCAATGGCCACATTAAACTAGTTTAATTTTCCATATTGTGACACCATTTAAGACTGAAAGAGCTATGACAAAGTCTCCAAGTAATCCATTGTATCCTAAACTGCATGATGTCATGCATTATGCTTCATTTATAAGCTTTTACTCAAGGAGCACGAATGATCAGTTTAGAATGATCATTTTAAGTAGCCGATGAACTTGACATGTCCGCACTAAATCGTTATTCACTTTTGATTTAGAGTTCAGAATGACAAGAATCCAATGCTTACGTTAAGAAACAGGATAGCATCAAATTTTTGAATCCATTGGTTTAATTTAATGAATGTAATGATAACATCGTAAATTAACACCGCACTGTTGGACGAGCATATTTAAGGCTAAATTATCTCCTTCGAAAATAACCTTATGATATCCCAACGACCATGTAGGATTGAGAGCCCATATCAAAGCCAAAGATTCTTCTTCAATAACCGTATATCATCCTTTAAATTTACCCATACAAGCATGGAGGAAAAACCCTAAATCATTTCATATAATCCACCCTAACCCTGAAGTCGCATTTCCATCCTTATGGGCAGCATCATAGTTACATTTGACCCATCCCTACTGCGGTCTTTTCCAGCGCCTGTTAAAAATGACATTTCGGGAAGTAAGTTGTTCATTGAATTTCTCCATTGAACATAGCCACTCTTGAAAATCTTCTTGAAAATCTTCTTGAAAATTTTGGAGTAGGGAATCAACAAAGTTATCCTTTTTTGAAAAATAAGCACATTTCTACTTTTCCAAATACGCCAAAGGATATGAAACGGAAAGTATATTTTGTGCTGATGTAGAATCGAAATTATTGTAGCTTGATAACAAAAATCTGACATTGTCTTGAAGAGTCGAAACTGCATCACAAATGGTAGTAGTTAAAATACCCAACTTTTTTCCATATCATCTGAGCAGAAGGACATTGGAAAAAGATGTATCTCTGTTTCTTCGGAATCTCGGAATCACAACATCGAGGATACTGATTGTCAGTTAGTACTTTCCTTGAATATAAATGTGTTTTAAGTGGGAGAGCTTGTGATAATAGATGCCATAAGAAATGTTTGATCTTTAGAGCCACCTCAATGGACCAAATTTCTTTAGCTAGATCTGGAAAGTTAGAAGGAATTGGCTGGATATCAGGAGAGGAATTATTAACATCATCAATAGCACTCCGATATCTAGACTTGACTGAATATACACCATTAGAAGTATGCTTCCAAAATCAACCATCCAATGTAGCACTTTGTGAGAGATACAACTTAAAAATAAGATGAGGATCCTTTTCTCAATTAGATCAGAAATCATCTCTGCATTTTATAAGTATATCCATTGTAAGAAGAGGATTTGTATAGGATAATAATTTAGGTGAACGGGCGGGTAGATAGGAAGCCAACTTTTATCTCCAATACATGTAGATGTACCATTACCAATCAGACAATGAAGACCCAAATTTAATAAATTCTGTCCATATAGAATTGACTGCCAACCGAAAGATGGACGGTTGCCTTTTGTAGCTGATAAGAGATCTCCTTTGCTGTAATATCGACTCTTTAAAATTCTGGAAAGAAGGCAATCTGGTCTCTCCCCATTATTTTCGAGCACAGATTACCTAAGAGAGCTTGATTAAATTTCTATAAATCGTGAAATCCCAAACCACCGTCGGAAATAAACAAACAATTGAAAAAAAATTTGAATAATATTTTTAAAAATATTCATTAAATATTTTTAAAAATATATTTATTTTGAAAATAAAATTTTAATTATTAAATTTAATTATTATTTTTAAATATTTAATAAAAAATATTTAAAAATTGAATAAAAATAATATTTTTCTAATTAATATAAGTATAATAATATTTAAAATTTAATTGTTTTAAAATTTACAAATTACATCGGAGAAGGAAAGAAGGAGGAGAAAATTGATCTAGGAATTTGGTTTTCATCATTTCTACAAAATTTTTAACCTTCGTCACTCTCTCCATAGGCCCATTTTTTCTTTGAGTTGTGCATTCTCGTCATTTCCAGCCGAAGATGTTGCATCATCGGTATCTGCAACTCCCCCGAGTCATGAATGACGATCCTTAGAAAATGATATTTCCTATAAAAATAAAAAGAATATTATCAAAAAAATATTATAATATTAAATATAAAAATAAATAGAAAAGAGTAATCAAACTTACATCAAGAACCAGACGGTTAATCTCAGAACAAGGCAATTCGGGGAACGAATATGAAAAACTAACTTGACACTATTGAGACAAAATATCACTTTTTCTATTTTACCTTTTCGATGATCTCACTAACGATACCATCTTGGGTGCGACTAGTCTTTTTGTTCGTGTGGACGGCCTCGAGAAGTTGCAAATGATTTGGAGGCACTCTAAATTCTTGTGTATAAAAGTTAAAAAATACTAAATAAATATTTAAAAAAATTTCGAATAATAATAAATAAAATTAATATAATAATAAATTTACCAATTGATCGGCTCGTCTCAGAAAAATAGTTGATCCATCATTGTGAATGTAAATGCCTTTGCCTCCTCGGTCGCTCTTCTGGTTTCCTGAATTAGTCCTCGAGATGACATCAACGCTAGAAGATTCCCAATAACAAATAAAGTCGTTCCAAACTAACTCATTCAACCCTCTTAGTTTGTCTTTTCCCAATTTCCACTTTTGTTTTCACTCGTTCATGTGGCGAGAAAATTGTACGGCAGCCTCATTTTGAAGAGCTTCTTCCACCAATTTTGTGTTCATGGGATCCCATGTAAATTCTTACTTCAAAATTTACTTATGTATTACTAAAAACTATTTAAAACAATTACATATTTAAAAATAAATTAACATACTACAAACGTCCTGAACCAAATCTGACGTTTTTCGTACGAAATATCTCTAAATTTTGTATATGCTTTGTTCAAAAGAGAATAAAGTATCTTTAATATAGATTTGCCTATTCCATTGTTTGAAATACCAAATCTATGAATTTTTATAAGAATAGGGTTTAAATAATTATTTTAAATATAATTATAGAAAATTTAATTTACAATGTCGAATTCTCTTGATGCCTCGGATCGAGAAAAGTAAGAAGTTTACGACTAGGCTGCTGAACACTCTTCAACTGTCATTGGTCAAAAAGAATCATTACTAAATTCTAGAACTTCAGTTAGTATAAAACTCGGCGTATATGACTCACCACGTATTTGGTACTCTTGATACGACCTTAAAATATTATGATTGTGACATTTTATCAGTCTATCTACATTTAGTATTTACTATCTACATTAAACTAGCTCAATTTTCCATATTGTGACACCTTTGAGACTAAAACAACTACCACAAAGCGTCCAAGTTATCCAATCTATCCTTAACTCCGTGATGCAATGCATTATGCTTCATTTGTAAACCTTTGCTCAATGAGCACCAATGATCATCTTCAAAAAATCAATTAAACAGGGTGATAAACTTGACATACGCACTAAATCGTCCATAACTTTTGATTTAGAGTTCAGAATGACACGAATCTAACGCCCACGTTAAGCTAGCTCAATTTTATATATTGTGACAACATTTGAGACTAAAACAACTACCAGAAAGCCTTTAAGTAATCCAATCTATCATAAACTGCGTGATGCCATGCATTATGCTTCATTTATAAACCTTTGCTCAATGAACACCAATGTTGATCTTAGAAAGATCAATTTAACTGGGCGATCAACTTGACATGTACGCACTAAACTAACTCTTGATTTAGAGTTCAGAATGACACAGATAAATTTTTATTTAAAGCTCAAAATGACATTAATTCAACGCCCATGTTAAGCTAGATCAATTTTCCATATTGTGAAAATATTTGAGACTAATAGAGCAACGACAAAGCCTACAGCCGATCCAATGTATCCCAAACTGCGTGATGCAATGCATTACGCTTCCTTTATAAGTCTTTAATCAATGGGCACCAATGATTATTTTAGAATGATCATTTTAACTAGCCGAACAACTTGAAATGTATGCGCTAAATCGTCTGTAACTTTTGATTTAGAGTTTAGAATGACATGAATCCAACACCCACGTTAAGCTAGCTCAACGTTCTATATTGTGACAACATTTGAGACTGAAAAAGCTACCATAAAGCCTTCAAGTAATCCAATGTATCCCAGACTGCGTGATGCCAAGCATTATGCTTCATTTATAAGCCTTTAATCAAAGAGCACCAATGATCAGTTTCAAATGATCATTTTAACTGGCCAATAAACTTGACATGTACGCACTAAATCGTCCATAACTTTTGATTTAGAGTTCAGAATGGCAGGAATCCAGTGCCCATGTTAAGCTAGCTCAAGTTTCTATATTGTTACAACATTTGAGACTGAAACAACTATCACAAAGCTTTCAAGTAATCCAATCTATCCTAAACTGTCTGATGCCATGCATTATGATTCATTTGTAAACCTTTGCTAGATTAGCACAAATGATCATCATAGAAAGATCAATTTAACTGGCCGATAAACTTGACATGTACGCACTAAATCATCCATAAATTTTGATTTAAAGTTCAGAATGACACGAATCGTACCCCCATGTTAAGCTAGCTCAATTTTCTATATTGTGATAAAATTTAAGACCGAAATGCCTATGAAAAAGCCTCCAACTGATCCAAACTATTCTAAACTGCGTGATACCATGCATTACGCCTCAATTATAAGTCATTACTCAATGAGTACCAATGATCAGTAGAGGATGATCATTTTAACTGGCCGAACAACTTGACATATACGCATTAAATCATTTGTAACTATTGATTTAGAGTTTAGAATGACACGAATCCAACACCCACGTCAAGGTAGCTTAACTTTCTATATTGTGACATCATTTGAGACTGAAAAAGCTACCACAAAACCTTCAAGTAATCCAATGTATCCTAAACTGCATGACGTCATGCATTATAATTCAATTATAAGCCTTTATTCAAAGAGCACGAATGATCAGTTTAGAATGATCATTTTAGCTAACCAATCAATTTGACATGTCCGCACTAAATCATACATAATTTTTGATTCAGATTTCATAATGACACAAGTCCAATGTACACGTAAAGCTAGGTCAACTTTCTATAGTTTGAAAAAATTGATGACTGAAATAGGTACGACAAAGCCTCCAAGTAATCGAATCTATTCCAAACTGCCTGATGCCATGCATTATGCTTCATTTGTAAACCATTTCTCAATGAGCACCAGTGATCATCTTAGAAAGATCAGTTTATTTGGCCGATCAAATTGACATGTGTGCACTAAATCGTCCGTAACTTTTGATTTAGAGTTCAGAATGACAAGAATTCAACACCATTTTAATCTAGCTCAATTTTCTATATTGTGACAACTTTTGAGACTGAAACAACTACCAAAAAGTCTTTAAGTAATCCAATCTATCCTAAACTGTGTGATGCCATGCATTATGCTTCATTCGTAAACCTTTGCTTAATGAGCTCCAATGATCCTCTTAGAAAGATGAATTTAACTGGCCGATCAACTTGACATGAATGCATTAAATTGTTGGTAATTTTTGATTTAGAGTTTAGAATGACACGACTCCAATGCCCATGTTAAGCTAGCTCAATTTTCTATATTGTTACAACATTTGAGACTGAAACAACTCCAACAATGCCTTTAAATAATACAATCTATTCTAAACTTCATGATACCATGTAGTATGCTTCATTTGTAAGCATTTGCTCAATGAGCACCAATGATCATCTTAGAAAGATCAATTTAACTCTCCGATAAACTTGATATGTACGCACTAAATCGTCCATAACTTTTAATTTAAAGTTCAGAATGACACGAATAAAACCCCCACATTAAGTTAGCTCAATTTTCTATATTGTAACAAAATTTAAGACCGAAATAGGTTTGACAAAGCCTCTAAGTAATCCAAACTATCTAAAACAGTATGATACCATGCATAACGCCATATTTATAAGTATTTACTCAATGAGTACCAATGATCAGTATAGAATGATCATTTTAATTGGCCAATCAACTTTACATGTACGCATTAAATCGTCGGTAACTATTTATTTGAAGTTCAGATGACACGAGTCCAACGCCCACGTTCAGCTAGCTCAATTTTCTATATTGTGAAATAATTGATGACCGAAATAGCTACGACAAAGCCTCCAACTAATCGAATCTATACCAAACTGCGTGATGCCATGCATTATGCTTCATTTGTAAACCTTTGCTAAATGAGCACCAATGATCATGTCAGAACGATCAATTTATTTGGCCGATCAACTTGACATGTATGCACTAAATTTTCTGTAAAGTTTGATTTAGAGTTTCGAATTGACAAAGAATCCAACACCCGTGTTAAGCGAGATAAATTTTCTATATTGTGACAACTTTTGAGACTGAAACAACTACCACAAAGCCTACAAGCAATCCAATCTATCCTAAACTGTGTTATGTCATGCATTATGCTTCATTCGTAAAGCTTTTCTTAATGTGGACTAATGATCGCCTTAGAAAGATCAGTTTAACTAGCCGATAAACTTGACATGTACACACTAAATTGTCCATAACTTTTGATTTAGAGTTCGGAATGATACGAATCCAACAACCACATTAAGCTAGCTCAATTTTTTCTATTGTGACAAACGTTCAGACCGAAATAGCTAGGACAAAGCCTCCATGTAATCTAATCTATCCCAAATTTCCTGATGCCATGCATTATTCTTCATTTTTACGCCTTTACTCAATGAGCACCAATGATTAGTTTAGAATGATCAATTAAATTTTTGATCAACTTGACATGTCCACACTAAATCGTCTTTACCTTTTGATTTAGAGCTCAAAATGACATTAATCCAACGCCCACGTTAAGCTAGCTCTTTTTCCATATTGTGACAACATTTGAGACTAATAGAGCAATGACAAAGCCTACAAGTAATCTAATGTATCCCAAACTGCGTGATGTAATGCATAATGCTTCATTTATAAGTCTTTAATCAATGAGCACCAATGATCAATTTAGAATGATTATTTTTACTAGCCGAACAACTTGACATGTATGCACTAAATCGTTTGTAACTTTTGATTTAGAGTTCAGAATGACACGAATCCAACGACCATGTTAAGCTAGCTTAATTTTCTATATTGTGAAAACTTTTGAGACTGAACTAACTACCACAAAGCCATCAAGTAATCCAATCTAACCTTAAATGAGTAATACCATGCATTATGCTTCATTTGTAAACCTTTGCTCAATGAACACCAATGATCATTTTAGAAAGATCAATTTAACGGGCCGATAAACTTGACATGTAACCACTAAATCATCCATAACTATTAATTTAGAGTTATGAATGACACGAATCCAACACCCACGTTAAGCTAGGTCAATTTTATATATTGTGACAAAATTTAAGACCAAAATAGCTATGACAAAGGCTCCAAGTAATCTAATCTATGCATTATACTTCATTTATACGCCTTTACACAATGAGCACCAATGATTAGTTTATAATGATCATTTAAATAGTTGATCAACTTGACATGTCCGTACTAAATCATCTTTAACTTTTGGTTTAGAGCTCAAGATGACATTAATCCAATGCCCACGTTAAGCTACCTGAATTTTCCATATTGTGACATCATTTGAGACTAAGAGAGCAACGACAAAGCGAACAAGTAATCTATTGTATCCCAAACTGCGTGATGCAATTTATTATGTTGCATTTATATATCTTTAATCAATGAGCACCAATGATAAGTTCAAAATGATCATTTTAACTAGCCGAAGAACTTGACATGTATGCACTAAATCGTCTGTAACTTTTGATTTAGAGTTAAGAAAGACATGAATCCAATGCCCACGTTAAGCTAGTTCAACTTTCTATATTGTGACAGCAATTGAGACTGAAAGAGCTACCACAAAGATTTCAAGTAATCCAATGTATCCCAAACTGCGTGATGCCAAGCATTATGCTTCATTTATGAGCCTTTAATCAAGGAGCACCAATGGTCCGTTTAGAATGATCATTTTAACTTGCCAATAAACTTGACATGTCAACACTAAATCGTCTGTAAATTTTGATACATTTCCCATGTTAAGCTAGCTCAAGTTTCTATATTGTTACAATATTTGAGACTGAAACAACTACCACAAAGCCTCCAAGTAATCCAATCTATCCTAAACTGCGTTATGCCATGCATTATGCTTCAGTTGTAAACCTTTGCTAAGTGAGCACCAATGTTCAGAAAGATCAATTAAAGTGGCCGATAAACTTGACATGTCCGCATTAAATCATCCATAACTTTACATTTAAAATTTAGAATGACACGAATCCTACCCCCACGATAATCTAGCTCAACTTTTCTATATTGTGACAACATTTGAGACTAAAATAGTTTCCACAAAGCCTTCAAGTAATCCAATGTATCCCAAACTGCGTGATATCATGCATTATGTTTAATTTATAAGCCTTTAATCAAGGAGCACCAATTATCAGTTTAGAATGATCATTTTAACTAACCGATCAACTTGACATGTCCGCACTAAATCATCATAAAAGTTTTGATTTAGATTTCATAATGACATGAGTTCAGTGCCCACTTTAAGCTAGCTCAACTTTCTATATTTTGACAAATTTGATGACCAAAATAGCTACGACAAAGTTTTCAAGTAATTGAATCTATTCTAAACTGCGTGATGCCATGCATTATGCTTCATTTGTAAACCTTTGCTTAATGAGCACCAATGATCATCTTAGAAATATCAATTTATTTGGCCGATAAACTTGACATGTATGCACTAAATCGTTTGTAACTTTTGATTTAGAGTTCATAATGACACGAATCCTACGCCCATGTTAAGCAAGCTCAGTTTTCTATATTGTGACAAATTTTGATACTCAAAAAACTACTACAAATCCTTCAAATAATCCAATCTACCAAAACTGTGTGATGGCATGCATTATGCTTCATTCGTAAACCTTTGCTTAATGAGCACCAATGATCATCTTAGAAAGATCAATTTAACTGGCCAAACAACTTGACATGTATGCATTAAATCGTTTGTAACTTTTGATTTAGAGTTAAGAATGACATGATTCTAATGCCCATGTTAAGCTAGCTCAATTTTCTATATTGTTACAACATTTGAGACTGAAACAACTATAACAAAGCCTTCAAGTAATCCAATCTATCCTGAACTGCGTGATGCCATGCATTGTGCTTCATTTGTGAGTCTTTGCTCAATGAGCATCAATGATCCTCTTAGAAAACTCAATTTTACTGTCCGATAAACTTGACATGTATGCACCAAATCGTCCATAACTTTTGATTAAAGTTCAGAATGACATGAATCCAACCCCAATGTTAAGCTAGCTCAATTTCTATATTCTGACAAAATTTATGACCGAAATAGTTATGACAAAGCCTCCAAGTAATCCATACTATCCCAAACAGAGTGATACCATGCATTACGCCTTATTTATAAGTCTTTTCTCAATGAGTACCAGTGATCAGTATAGAATGATCATTTTAACTTGTCGATCAACTTGAAATCTACGCATTAAATCGTCTGTAACTAATGATTTAGAGTTCCGAATGACATGAATCCAACGCCCACGTTAAGCTAGCTCAACTTTCTATACTGTGACAACATTGAGACTAAAATAGCTACCACAAAGCATTCAAGTAATCCAATCTATCCCGAACTGTGTGATGTCATGCATTATGTTTCATTTATAAGCTTTTAATCAAGGAGCACCAATTATCAGTTTCGAATGATCATTTGAACTAACCGATCAACTTGACATTTCCGCACTAAATCGTATGTAAGTTTTGATTTAGATTTCATAATGGCATGAGTTCAATGCCCACTTTAAGCTAGCTCAACTTTCTATATTTTGACAAATTTGATGACCAAAATAACTACGACAAAGTTTCCAAGTAATCGAATCTATTCCAAACTGCGTGATATCATGCATTATGCTTCGTTTGTAAACCTATGCTTAATGAGCACCAATGATCATCTTAGAAATGTCAATTTATTTGGCCGATCAACTTGACATATATGCACTAAATTGTTTGTAACTTTGGATTTATAGTTCATAATGACATGAATCCAACGCCCATGTTATGCAAGATCATTTTTCTATATTGTGACAACTTTTGAGACTCAAACAACTACCACAAATCCTTCAAATAATCCAATCTATCCTAAACTGTGTGATGCCATGCATTATGCTTCATTCATAAACCTTTGCTTAATGAGCACCAATGATCATCTTAGAAAGATCAATTTAACTGGCCAAACAACTTGACATGTATGCACTAAATCGTTGGTAACTTTTGATTTAGAATTCAGAATGACATGATTCTATTGCCCATGTTAAGATAGATCAATTTTCTATATTGTTACAACATTTGAGGTTGAAACAACTTCCACAAATCCTTCAAGTAATCCAATCTATCCTAATCTTCGTGATGCCATGCATTATGCTTCATTTGTGAGTCTTTGCTCAATGAGCACCAATGATCATCTTAGAAAAATCAATTTTACTCTCCGATAAGCTTGACATGTATGCACCAAATCGTCTATAACTTTTGATTAAAGTTCAGAATGACATGAATCCAACCCCCACGTTAAGCTAGCTCAATTTTTATATTCTGATAAAATTTAAGACCGATATAGCTATGACAAATCCTCTAAGTAATTCATACTATCCGAAACAGCGTGATACCATGCATTACGCCTCATTTATAAGTTTTTTCTCAATGAGTACCAACGATTAGTATAGAATGATAATTTTTACTGGCCGATCAACTTGACATATACGCATTAAATCGTCTGCAACTACTGATTTAGAGTTCCCAATGACATGAATCCAACGCACACGTTAAGCTAGCTCAACTTTCTATATTGTGACAACATTTGAGACTGAAATAGTTACCACAAAGCCTTAAAGTAATCCAATCTATCCCGAACTGCGTGATGTCATGTATTATGCTTCATTTATAAGCCTTTGATCAACTAGTACCAATGATCAATTTATAATAATCATTTTAACTAACCGATCAGCTTGACATGTCTGCACTAAATTTTCTGTAACTTTTGATTTAGATTTCATAATGACACGAGTCCAATGCCCACGTTCAGCTAGCTCAATTTTCTATATTGTGACAAAATTATTGACCAAAATAGCTACGACAAAGCCTCTGAGTAATCGAATCTATCCCAAACTGCGTGATGCCATGCATTATGGTAAATTTGTAAACCTTTGCTCAATGAGCACCAATGATCATCTTACAAAGATCAATTTATTTGGCCGATCAACTTGACATTTATGCAGTAAATTGTCCATAACTTTTGATTAAGAGTTCGGAATGACAGGAATCTAGCGTCCATGTTAAGCTAGCTCAATTTTCTATATTTTGACAACTTTTGAGACCCAAAAAACTTCCACAAAGCCTTCAAATAATCCAATCTAGCCTAAGCTCTGTGATGCCATGCATTATGCTTCATTCTTAAACCTTTGCGTAATGAGCTCCTGTGATCATCTTAGAAAGATCAATTTAACTAGCCGATCAAGATGACATATATGCACTAAATCGTTTCTAACTTTTGATTTAGAGTTCAGAATGACATAAATCCAATTCCCATGTTAAGCTAGCTCAATTTTCTATATTCTTACAACATTTAAGACTGAAACAACTACCACAAAGCCTTCAAGTAATCCAATATATCCTAAGTTGCGAGATGCCATGCATTATGCTTCATTTGCGAACCTTTGCTCAATGAGCCTCAATGATCATTTTAGAATGATCAATTTTACTCTCGATAAACTTGACATGTATGCACTAAATCGTCCATAACTTTTTATTAATGTTCAGAATGACATGAATCCGAACCCCATGTTAAGCTAGCGTAATTTCTATATTGTGACAAAATTTAAGAGAGAAATAGCTACGAAAAAGCCTCAGAGTAATCCATACTATCCCTAACAGCGTGATACCATGCATTAAGCCTCATTTATAAGTCTTTACTCAATGAGTACCAATGATCAGTATAGAATTATCATTTTAACTGGTCGATTAACTTGACATCTACGCATTAAATCGTCTATAACTATTGATCTAGAGTTCAGAATGACATGAATCCAACACCCACGTTAACCTAGCTCAACTTCTATATTGTGACAACATTTGGGACTGAAATAGCTACCAAAAGGCTTCAAGTAATCCAATCTATCCCAAACTGTGTGATGTCATGCATTATGCTTCATTTATAAGCCTTTGGTCAAAGTGCACCAATGATCAATTTAGAATTATCATTTAAACTAACCGATCAACTTGACATGTCCGCACTAAATCGTCTGTAACTTTTCATTTAGACTTCATAATGACACGAGTCCAATACCCACATTCAGCTAGCTCAATTTTCTATATTGTGACAAAATTATTGACCGAAATAGCTACGACAAAGCCTCCAAGTAATTGAATCTATACGAAACTGTGTGATGCCATGCATTATTCTTAATTTGTAAATATTTGCTCAATGAGCACCAATGATCATCTTAGAATGATCAATTTATTTGGCCGATCAACTTGACATGTATGCACTAAATCGTCCATAACGTTTGATTTAGTGGTCAGAATGACACGAATCCAACGCCCATGTTAAGCTAACTCAATTTCTATGTTGTGAAAACTTTTGAGACTGAAACATCTACCACAAACCCTTCAAGTAATCCAATATATCCTAAATTGTGTGATGCCAGGCATTATGCTTCATTCGTAAACCTTTGCTTAATGAGCACCAATGATCATCTAAGAAAGATCAATTTAACTCGCTGATAAACTTGACATGTACACACTAAATCATCCAGAACTTTTGATTTAGAGTTCAGAATGATACGAATCCAATACCCACGTAAACCTACCTCAATTTTCTATATTATGACAAAATTTAGACCGAAATAGCTACAATAAAGCCTCAATGTAATCTAATCTATCCCAAATTGCATGATGCCATGTATTATGCTTCATTTATAAGCCTTTACTCAATGAGAACCAATGAGTAGTTTAGAATGATCATTTAAATAATTGATCAACTTGACATATCTTCACTAAATCGTCTTTAACTTTTGATTTAGAGATCAAAATGACATTAATCCAACGCCCACGTTAATCTAGCTCCTTTTCCATATTGTGACAACATTTGAGACTAATTGAGCAACGACAAAGCCTACAAGTAATCCAACATATCCCATACTGCGTGAGGCAATGCATTATGCTTCATTTATTTATATTTAATCAATGAGCACCAATGATCCATTTAGAATGATCATTTTAACTAGCCGAACAACATGACATGTATGCACTAAATCGTATGTAACTTTTGATTTAGAGTTCAGAATGACAAGATCCAACATCCACGTCAAGCTAGCTCAACTTTTCTATATTGTGACAACATTTGAGACTGAAATAGCTGCCACAAAGCCTTCCAGTAATCCAATGTATCCCAAACTGCGTGATGACATACATTATGTTCCATTTATAAGCCTTTAATAAGGGATCACTAATTATGAGCTTGGAATGATCATTTTAACTAATCGATCAACATGACATGTCCACACTAAATCGTCCGTAAGTTTTGATTTAGATTTTATAATGACATGAGTTCAATGCCCACGTTAAGCTAGCTCAAAATTCTATATTTTGACAAATTTGATGACTGAAATAGCTATGACAAAGTTTCCAAGTAATCGAATCTATTCCAAACTGCGTGATGCGATGCATTATGCTTCATTCGAAAACTTTTGCTTAATGAGCACCACTGATCATCTTAGAAAGATCAATTTAACAGGCCGATCAACTTGACATGTATGCACTAAATCATTTGTAAATTTTGATTTTGAGTTCAGAATGACACGAATCCAATGTCCATGTTAAGCTACCTCAGTTTTCTATATTGTGACAAAATGCAGACTGAAATTGCTACGACAAAGCCTCCACGTAATCTAATCTATCCCAAATTTCCTAATGCCATGGATTACGCATCATTTATACGCATTTACTCACTGAGAACCAATGAATAGTTTAGAATGATCATTTAAATAGTTGATCAACTTGACATGTTCGCACTAAATCATCTTTAACTTTTGATTTAGAGCTCACAATAACATTAATCGAACGCCCACGTTAAACTAGCTCTTTTTCCATATTGTGACAACATTTGAGACTAATAGAGCAACGCGAAAGCCTACAAGTAATCCAATGAATACCGAACTGCGTGATGCGATCAATTATGCTTCATTTATAAGTCTTTAATCAATGATCACCACTGATCATCTTAGAAAGATCAATTTAACTGGCCAGACAACTGGACATGTATGCACTAAATCGTTTGTAACTTTTGATTTAGAGTTCAGAATTACACGAATCCAATGACCATGTTAAGCTAGCTCAATTTTCTATATTGTTACAACATTTGAGACTGAAACAACTACGACAAAGCCTTCAAATAATCCAATCTATTCTAAACTGCGTGATGGCATGCATTATGCTTTATTTGTGAACCTTTTCTCAAAGAGCACCAATGATCATCTTAGAAAGATCAATTTTACTCTCTGATAAACCTGACATCTATGCACTAAATCATCGATAACTTTTGATTAAAGTTCATATTGACATGAATCCAACCCTCACGTTAAGCTAGCTCAATTTCTATATGGTGACAAAATTTAAGACCGAAATAGCTACGACAAAACCTCCAAGTAATCCAAACTATCCCAAACAGCGTGATACCATGCATTTATAAGTCTTTACTCAATGAGTACCAATGATCAATATAGAATGATCATTTTAACTGGCCGATCAACTTGACATCCACGCATTAAATCATCTCTAACTATTGATATAGAGTTCAGAATGACATGAATCCAACGCCCACATTAAGCTAGCTCAACTTTCTATATTGTGACAATATTTGAGACTGAAATAGCTACCACAAAGCCTTCAAGTAATCCAATCTGTCCCAAACTGTGTGATGTCATGCATTATGCTTCATTTATAAGCTTTTGATCAATGAGCACCAATGATCAATTGAGAACGATCATTTTAACTAACAGATCAACTTGACATGTCTTCACTAAATCGTCCATAACTTTTGATTTAGATTTCATAATGATACGAGTCCAATTCTCACGTTCAGCTAGCTCAATTTTCTATATTGCGACAAAATTATTGACCGAAATAGCTATGACAAAAGCGTCCAAGTAATCAACTCTATCCCAAACCGCGTGTTGCCATGCATAATGCTTCATTTGTAAACCTTTGCTCAATGAGCACCAATGATCATCTTAGAAAGATCAATTTATTTGGCCGATAAACATGACATGTATGCACTAAATCATCCGTAACTTTTGATTTAGAGTTCAAAATGACACGAATCCAATGCCCATGTTAAGATAACTCAATTTTCTATGTTGTGACAACTTTTGAGACTGAAACAACTACCACAAACCCTTCAAGTAATCTGATATATCCTAAACTGTGTGATGTCAAGCATTTTGCTTCATTCGTAAACCTTTCCTTAATGAGCACCAATGATCATCTTAGAAAGATCAATTTAACTGGCCGATAAACTTGACATGTACACACTAAATCGTCCAGAATTTTGATTTAGAGTTCAGAATGATACGAATCCAATACCCACGTTAAGCTAGCTCAATTTTCTATATTAAGACCAAAAGTCAGGCCAAAATAGCTACGACAAAGCGTCCACATAATCTAATCTATCCCAAATTGTCTGTTGCCTTGCATTATGATTCATTTATATGCCTTTACTCAATGAAAACCAATGATTAGTTTAGAATGATCATTTAAATAGTTGATCAACTTGACATGTCCGCACTAAATCGTCTTTAACTTTTTATTTAGAGCTCAAAATGACATTAATCCAACACCCACGTTAAGCTAGCTCTTTTTCAATTTCATGAAAATTTAAGACTAATAGAGCCACGACAAAGCCTCAAAGTAATCCATACTATCCCTAACAGCGTGATACCATGCACTACGCCTCATTTATAAGTCTTTACTCAATGAGTACCAATGATCACTATAGAATGATCATTTTAAGTAGCCGATCAACTTGACATCTACGCATGAAATCGTCTGTAACTATTGATTTAGAGTTCAGAATGACATGAATCCAACGCCCACGTTAAGCTAGCTCATCTTTCAATATTGTGACAACATTTACAACTGAAATAGCTACCACAAAGGCTTCAAGTAATCCAATCTATCCCAAACTATGTGATATCATGCATTATGCTTCATTTATAAGCCTTTGATCAAAGTGCACCAATGATCAATTTAGAATAATCATTTTAACTAACCGATCAACTTGACATGTTTGCACTAAATCGTCCGTAACTTTTGTTTTAGATTTCATAATGACACGAGTCCAATGCCCACGTTCAGCTAGCTCAGTTTTCTATATTGTGACAAAATTATTTACCGAAATATCTACGACAAAGCCTCCCAGTAATTGAATCTATCCCAAAATGCGTGATGCCATGCATTGTGCTTAATTTGTAAACATTTGCTCAATGAGTACCAATAATCATCTTACAAAGATCAGTATATTTGGCCGATCAACTTGACATGTATGCACTAAATCGTCCGTAACTTTTGATTTAGAGTTCAGAATGACACGAATCCAACGCCCATGTTAAGCTAACTCAATTTTCTATGTGTAGACAACTTTTGAGACTGAAACATCTAGCACAAATCCTTCAAGTAATCCAACTTTTGTGATGCCATGCATTATGCTTCATTCGTAAACCTTTGCTTAATGAGCACCAATGCTCATCTTAGATAGATTAATTTAACTGGCCAATAAATTTGACATGTACATAATAAATCATCCAGAACTTTTGATTTAAAGTTCAGAATTCTACGAATCCAATACCCACGTTAAGCTAGCTCAATTTTCTATATTGTGACAAAATTTAGACCGAAATAGCTACGACAAAGCCTCAACGTAATCTAATCTATCCGAAATTGCATGATGCCATGAATTATGCTTCATTTATACGCGTTTACTTAATGAGAACCAATGATTAGTTTAGAATGCTCATTTAAATAGTTGATCAACTTGTCATGTCCGTACTAAATCGTCTTTAACGTTTGATTTAGAGATCAAAATGACATTAATCCAATGCTCACGTTAAGCTAGCTTCTCTTCCATATTGTTACAACATTAATAGAGCAACGACAAAGCCTATAAGTAATCCAACGTATCCAAAACTGTGTGATGCAATGGACTATGCTTCATTTATAAGTCTTTAATCAATGAGCACCAATGATCAATTTAGAATGATCATTTTAACTAGCCAAGCAACTTGACATGTATGGACTAAATCGTCTGTAACTTTTTATTTAAAGTTCAGAATGACAAGATCCAACATCCACGTCAAGCTAGCTCAACTTTCTATATTGTGAGAACATTTGAGACTGAAATAGCTACCACAAAACTTTCAAGTAATCATATGTATCTGAAACTGCGAGATGTCATTCATTATGTTTTATTTATAAGCCTTTAATCAAGGAGAACCAATGATGAGTTTAGAATGATCATTTTAGCTAAACGATCAACTTGACATGTCTGCACTAAATCGTCCGTAAGTTTTGATTTAGATTTCATAATGACATGAGTTCAATGCCCACGTTAAGCTAGCTCAACTTTCTATATTTTGACAAAATTGATGACCGAAATAGCTACGACAAAGCCTCCAAGTAATAGAATCTATTCAACTGCGTGATGCAATGCATTATACATCATTTGTAAACCTTTACTCAATGAGCACCAATGATCATCTTAGAAAGATCAATTTATTTGGCCGATCAACTGGACAAGTATGCACTAAATCATCCGTAACTTTTGATTTAGAGTTCAGAATGACACAAATCTAATGCCCATGTTAAGCTAGCTAAATTTTCTATATTGTGACAACTTTTGAGACTCAAACAACTACCACAAAGCCTTCAAATAATCCAATCTATCCTAAACTGTGTTATGCCATGCATTATGCTTCTTTTGTAAACCATTGCTAAATGAGCACCAATGATCATCTTAGAAAGATCAATTTTACTCTCAGATAAACTTGACATTTATGCACTAAATCGTCCATAACTTTTGATTAAAGTTCAGAATGACATGAATCCAACCCCCACGTTAAGCTAGCTAAATTTCTATATTTCGTCAAAATTTAAGACCGAGATTGCTATGAAAAAGCCTCCAAGTAAACCAAACTATTCTAAACAGCGTGATACCATGCATTACGACTCATTTATAAGTCTTTACTCAATGAGTACCAATGATCAGTATCGAATGATCATTTTAACTAGCCGATCAACTTGACAACTATGCATTAAATCATCTGTAAAGATTGATTTAGAGTTCAGAATGACATGAATCCAATGCCCACGTTAAGCTAGTTCAACTTTCTATATTGTGACAACATTTGAGACTGAAATAGCTACCTAAAAGCCTTCAAGTAATCCAATCTATCCCAAACTGCGTGAAGTCATGCGTTATGCTTCATTTATAAGCCTTTGATCAAGTAGCACCAATGATCAATTTACAATGATTATTTTAACTAACCGATCAACTTGACATATCCGCACTAAATCGTCTGTAACTTTTGATTTAGATTTCATAATGACACGAGTCCAATGCCCACGTTTAGATAGCTCAATTTTCTATATTGTGACAAAATTATTGACCGAAATTGCTACGACAAAGCCTCCAAGTAATCGAATCTATCCCAAACTGCGTGATGCCATGCATTATACTTCATTTGTAAACCTTAGCTCAATGAGTACCCATGATCATCTTACAAAGATCAATTTATTTGGCCGATCAACTTGACATGTATGCACTTAATTGTCCGTAACGATTGATTTAGAGATCAGAATGACACGAATCCAACGCCCATGTTAAGCTGACTCAATTTTCTATGTTGTGACAACTTTTGAGACTGAAACTACTACCACAAACCCTTCAAGTAATCCAATATATCCTAAACTGTGTGATGCCATGCCTTATGCTTCATTCGTAAACCTTTGCTTAATGAGCACCAATGATCATCTTAGAAAGACCAATTTAACAGGGCGATAAACTTGGCATGTACACACTAAATCGTCTAGAACTTTTGATTTAGAGTTCAGAATTATATGAATCCAATACCCACTTTAAGCTAGCTCAATTTTCTATATTGTGAAAAAGATCATACCGAAATAACTACGACAAAGCCTCCACATATTCTAATATATCCCAAATTGCTTGGTGCCATGCATTATGCTTCATTTATACACATTTAGTCAATGAGAACCAATGATTAGTTTAAAATGATCATTTAAATAGTTGATCAACTTGACATGTCCGCAGTAAATCGTCTTAATATTTTAATTTAGAGCTCAAAATGACATTAATCCAACCCCCACATTAATCCAGCTCAATTTTCTATATTGTGACAAAATTTAGACCAAAATAGATACGACAAAGCCTCAACGTAATCTAATGTATCCGAAATTGCATGATGCCATGCATTATGCTTCATTTATACGCCTTTACAAAATGAAAACCAATGAATAGTTTAGAATGATCATTTAAATTGTTGATCAACTTGACATGTCCGCACTAAATCTTCTTTAACTTTTGATTTAGAGATCAGAATGACATTAATCCAATGCCCACGTTGAGCTAGCTCCTTTTCCATATTGTGACAACATTTGAGACTAATCGAGCAACGACAAAGCCTACAGGTAATCCAACGTAACCCAAACAGCGTGATGCAATGCTTTATGCTTCATTTATAAGTCTTCAATCAATGAGGACCAATGATCAATTTAGAATGATCATTTTAACTACCCGAACAACTTGACATGTATGGACTAAATCGTCTGTAACTTTTGATTTAGATTTCAGAATGACAAGATTCAACACCCACGTCAAGCTAGCTCTACTTTCTATATTGTGACAACATTTGAGACTGAAATAGCTACCACAAAGCCATCAAGTAATCCAATGTATCCGAAACTGCGTGATATCATGCATTATGTTTTATTTATAAGCCTTTAATCAAGGAGCACTAAAGATCAGTTTAGAATGATCATTTAACTAACCAATCAATTTGACATGTCTGCACTAAATCGTCAGTAAATTTTGATTTAGATTTCATAATGACACGAGATTAATGCCCACGTTAAGCTAGCTCAACGTTCTATATTTTGACAGAATTGATGAGCGAAATAGCAACGACAAAGCCTCCAAGTAATCGAATCTATTCAACTGCGTGATGCCATGCATTATGCTTCATTTGTAAACCCTTGCTCAATGAGCACCAATGATCATCTTAGAAAGATCAATTTATTCGGCCGATCAACTGGACATATATGCACTAAATCGTCCATAACTTTTGATTTAGAGTTTCTAATGACATGAATCCATGCCCATGTTAAGCTAGATAAATTTTCTATATTGTGACAACTTTTGAGACTCAAACAACTCCCATAAAGCCTTCAAATAATCCAATCTATCCTGAACTGCGTTATGCCATGCATTATGCTTCATTTGTAAACCTTTGCTAAATGAGCACCAATGCTCATCTTAGAAAAATCAATTAAACTGGCTGATAAACTTGACATGTCCGCACTAAATCATCCATAACTTTTGATTTAAATTTTAGAATGAGACGGATCCTACCCCCACGTTAAGCTAGCTTAACTTTTCTATATTGTGACAACATTTGAGACTAAAATAGCTACCACAAAGCCATCAAGTAATCCAATGAATCCCGAACTGCCTGATGTCATGCATTATGTTTCATTTATAAGCCTTTAATCAAGGAGCACCAATTATCAGTTTAGATTGATCATTTTAACTAACCGATCAACTTGACATGTCCGCACTAATTCAATGCCCATGTTAAGCTAGCTCAAAATTCTATATTTTGAAAAATTTGATGACCGAAGTAGGTACGACAAAGTTTCCAAGTACTCGAATCTATTCCAAACTGCGTGATGCCATGCATTATGCTTCATTTGTAAACTTTTGCTTAATGAGCACGGATGACCATCTTAGAAATATCAATTCATTTGGCCAATCAACTTGACATGTATGCACTAAATCGTCCATAACTTTTCATTTAGAGTTCAGAACGACACGAATCCAACGCCCATGTTAAGCTAGCTCAGTTTTCTATATTTTGACAACTTTTGAGACTCAAACAACTACCATAAATCCTTGAAATAATCCAATATATCCTAAACTATGTGATGCCATGCATTACGCTTCATTCGAAAAACTTTGCTTAATGAGCACCAATGATCATCTTAGAAAGATCAATTTAACAGGCCGATCAACTTGACATGTATGCACTAAATCATTTGTAACTTTTGATCTAGAGTTCAGAATGACACGAATCCAATACCCATGTTAAGCTAGCTCAATTTAATATATTGTGAAAAAATGCAGACCAAAATTGCTAGGACAAAGACTCCACGTATTCTAATCTATCCCAAATTGGCTGATGCCATGCATTATGCTTCATTTATATGCCTCTACTCAGTGAGAACCAATCATTAGTTTAGAATGATCATTTAAATACTTGATCAACTTCACATGTCCGCATTAAATCGTCTTTAACTTTTTATTTGGAGATCAAAATGACATTAATCCAATGCCCACATTAAGCTAGCTCTTTTTCCACATTGTGGCAATATTTGAGACTAATAGAGCAGCGACAAAGCCTACAAGTAATCCAATGAATAACAAACTGCGTGATGCACTGCATTATGCTTCATTTATAAGTCTTTAATCAATGAGCACCAATGATCAACTTTGAAAGATCAATTTAACTGGCCGATCAACATGACATGTATGCACGAAATCGTTTGTAACTTTTGATTTAGAGTTCCGAATGACACGAATCCAATGCCCATATTAAGCTAGCTCAATTTTCTATATTGTTACAATATTTGAGACTGAAACAACTACCACAAAGCCTTCAAGTAATCCAATCTATCCTAAACTGCGTGATGCAATGCATTATGCTTCATTTGCGAACCTTTGCTCAATGAGCACCAATGATCATCTTAGAAAGACCAATTTTACTCTCCGATAAAATTGACATGTATACACTAAATCGTCGATAACTTTTGATTAAAGTTCAGAATGACATGAATCCAACCCCCACGTTAAGCTAGCTTAATTTCAATATTGTGATAAACTTTAAGACCGAAATAGCTACGACAAAGCCTCCAAGTAATCCAAACTATCCCAAACAGCGTGATACCATGCATTACGCCTCATTTAGAAGTCTTTACTCAATGAGTACCAATGAACAGTATAGAATGATCATTTTGACTGGCCGATCAACTTGACATCTACGCATTAAATCGTCTCTGACTATTGATTTAGAGTTCATAATGACATGAATCCAACGCCCACATTAAGGTAGCTCAACTTTCTATATTGTGACAACATTTGAGATTGAAATATCTACCACAAAGCCTTCAACTAATCCAATCTATCCCAAACTGCGTGATGTCATGCATTATGCTTCATTTATAAGCCTTTGATCAAGGAGCACCAATGATCAATTTAGGATGATCATTTTAACTAGCCAATCAACTTGACATGTCTGCACTAAATCGTCCGTCACTTTTGATTTAGATTTCATAATGACACGATTCCAATGCTCACGTTCAGCTAGCTCAATTTTCTATATTGTGACAAAATTATTGATCGAAATAGCTATGACAAAGCCTCCAAGTAATGATTCTATCCCCAACCTCGTGTTGCCATGCAATATGCTTCATTTGTAAACCTTTGCTTAATGAGCACCAATGATAGTCTTAGAAATATCAATTTATTTGGCCGATCAACTGGACATGTATGCATTAAATCGTCCATAACTTTTGATATAGAGTTTAGAATGACACGAATCCAATACCCATGTTAAGCTACCTCAATTTTCTATATTTTGACAACTTTTGAGGCTCAAAAAACTACCACAAAGTGTTTAAATAATCCAATCTATCCTAAACTGTGTGATGCCATACATTGTGGTTCATTCGTAAACCTTTGCTTAATGAGCACCAATGATCATCTTAGAAAGATCAATTTAACTTGCAGATCAACTTGACATGTATGCATTAAATCGTTTGTAACTTTTGATTTAGAGTTTAGAATGATACGAATTCAGTGCCCATGTTAAGATAGCTCAGTTTTCTATATTATTACAACATTTGGTACTGAAACAACTACCACAAAGCCTTCAAGTAATCCAATCTATCCTAAACTGCGTGATGCCATGCACTATGATTCATTTGTGAACCTTTGCTCAGTGAGCACCAATGATCATATTAGAAAGATCAATTGGTGCATGCACTAAATCGTCCATAACTTTTGATTAAAGTTCAGAATGACATGAATCCAACCCCCACGTTAAGCTAGCTCAATTTCTATATTGTGACAAAATTTAAGACCAAAATAGCTACGACAAAGCCTCAAAGCAATCCAAACTATCCCAAACGGTGTGATACCATGCATTACGCCTCATTAATAAGTCTTTACTCAATGAGCACCAATGATCAGAATAGAATGATCATTTTAAATGGCCGATCAACTTGACATCTACGCATTAAATTGTTTGTAACTATTGATTTAGTGTTCAGAATGACATGCATCCAACGCCCACGTTAAGCCAGCTCAACTTTCTATATTGTGACAACATTTGATACTGAAATAGCTACCAAAAAGCCTTCAAGTAATCCAATCTATCCCAAAATACGTGATATCATGCATTATGCTTCATTTATAAGCCTTTGATCAAGTAGCACCAATGATCAATTTACAATGATTATTTTAACTAACCGATCAACTTGACATATCCGCACTAAATCGTCTGTAACTTTTGATTTAGATTTCATAATGACACGAGTCCAATGCCCACGTTCAGCTAGCTCAGTTTTCTATATTGTGACAAAATTATTTACCGAAATATCTACGACAAAGCCTCCCAGTAATTGAATCTATCCCAAAATGCGTGATGCCATGCATTGTGCTTAATTTGTAAACATTTGCTCAATGAGTACCAATAATCATCTTACAAAGATCAGTATATTTGGCCGATCAACTTGACATGTATGCACTAAATCGTCCGTAACTTTTGATTTAGAGTTCAGAATGACAAAAATAAAACGCCCACGTTAAGCTAACTTTATTTTCTATGTTGTGACAACATTTGAGAATGAAACAGCTACCAAAAAGCCTTCAAGTAATCCAATCTATCCTATGCTGCATGATGCCGTGGATTTAGCTTCATTTCTAAGCCCTTACTCAAGGTGCACTAATGATCAGTTTAGAACGATCAATTTAAAACGATCAGTTTTAACTAGTTGATCAACTCGACATGTCTAAACTAAGTTTTCTTTAACTTTTGATTTAGAGCTCAAAATGACATAAGTCTAACATCCACGTTAAGCTAGCTATATTTTCCATGTTGTGATAGTATTTGAAACAAGAAGGAGATATGACAAAGTCTCCAAGTAGTCCAATGTATCCCAAACTGCGTGATGCCATGCATTATGCTTCATTTATAAGCCTATAATCAAGGAGCACTAAGGATCAGTTTACAATGATCATTTAAACTTGCCTATCAACTTGACATGTCCGCACTAAATCGTCCGTAATTCTATTTTTTGCATTGACATGAATCTAACATCTGTAGCTTAATTTTTTATATTGTGAAAAAAATTTATGAACGAAATAGCTACAACAATTCCTCCAAGTAATCCAATCTATCACAAACAGCGTGATGCCATGCATTATGCTACATTTATAAGCCTTTACTTAAGGATCACCAATGATCAGTTTAGTAGAATCATTTTAACTAGCCAATCAACTTGACATGTACGCACTAAATCGTCTTTAACTTCTGATTTACAGCTCAAAATGACATGATTTCAACGCCTATGTTAATCTTTCTTAATGTTCCATATTGTGACAACATTAAAGACTAAAAGAACTACGACAAATCCTACAAGTACTCCAATGTATCCCAAACTGCGTAATGCCATGAATTATGCTTCATTTGTAACCCTTTACTCTAGGAGCACCAATGATCAGTTTAGAATGATCATTTAACGTGCTGATAAACTTGTTATGTACGCACTAAATCGTCCATAACTTTTGACTTAGAGTCAAAATGACATGAATCCAATGCCCAGGTTAAGCTAGCTAAATTTTCTATGTTGTGATAAAATTTAACAATGAAATAGCTACAACAAAGCCTCTAAGTAATCCAAACTATCTCAAACAGCGTTGTGCCATGCATTATGCTTCATTTGTAAAGTTTTGTAACTAGCCAAAAAACTTGACATGTCCGCACTAAATCCTTTGTAACTTTTGATTTAGAGTTGAGAATGACACGAATCCAGCGCCCACGTTAACCTAGCTCAATTTTCTATATTGTGAAAAAATTGAACACCAAAATCGTTATGACAAAGCCTCTAAGTAATCCAATCTATCGCAAACTGCGTTATGCCATGCATTATGTTTCATTTGTAAACCTTTGCTCAAAGAGCACCAATGATCAGTTTAGAATGATCAATTTAACTAGCCGATAAACTTCACATTTTGGCATTAAATCGTTCATTACTTTTAATTTAGAGTTTAGAATGACATGAATCCAACGTACACGTTGAGCTAGCTCAATTTCCATATTATGACAAAATTCAAGACTGAAATAGCTACGACAAAGCATCCACGTTGAGGCTTCATTTGTGAACCTTTGCTCAATAAGCACCAATGATCATCTTAGGAAGATCAATTTTACTCTCCGATAAACTTGACATGTATGCACTAAATCGTCCATAACTTTTGATTAAAATTCAGAATGACATGAATCCAACCCCCACGTTAAGCTAGCTACATTTCTATATTATGTCAAAAATTAAGAGCGGAATAGCTACGACAAAGCCTCCAAGTAATCCAAACTATTCCAAACAGCGAGATACCATGCATTACGCCTCATTTATAAGTCTTTACTCAATGAGTACCAATGATCAGTATAGAATGATCATTTTAACTGGCCGATCAACTTGACAACTATTCATTAAATCGTCTGTAGCTATTGATTTAGAGTTCAGAATGACATGAATTTAATGCCCACGTTAAGCTAGGTAAACTTTCTATATTGTGACAACATTTGAGACTGAAATAGCTACCACAAAGCCTTCAAGTAATCCAATCAATCCCAAACTGCGTGAAGTCATACATTATGCATCATTTATAAGCCTTTGATCAAGTAGCACCAATGATCAATTTAGAATGATCATTTTAACTAACCGATCAACTTGACATGTCCAAACTAAATCGTCGTTAACTTTTTATTTAGATTTCATAAAGACACAAGTCCAATGCCCACGTTCTGCTAGCTCAATTTTCTATATTGTGACAAAATTATTGACCAAAATTGTTATGACAAAGCCTCCAAGTAATCGAATCTATCCCAAAACTGCTTGATACCATGCACTTTTAAACCTTAGCTCAATGAGCACCCATGATCATCTTACAAAGATCAATTTGCTTGACATGTATGCACTAAATTGTCCGTAACGTTTGATTTAGAGTTCACAATGATACGAATCCAACACCCATATTAAGATAACTCAATTTTCTATGTTGTGACAACGTTTGAGAAAAAAACAACTACCACAAACCCTTCAAGTAATCCAATATATCCTAAACTGTGTGATGCCATGCCTTATGCTTCATTCGTAAACTTTTGCTTAATGAGCACCAATGATCATCTTAGAAAGATCAATTTAATTGGGCGATAAACTTGACATGTACACACTAAATCGTCTAGAACTTTTGATTTAGAATTCATAATGATATGATTCATTGGACCCACGTTAAACTCGCTCAATTTTTTTATATTGTGATAAAATTCAGACCGAAATAACTACGACAAAGCCTCCACGTATTCTAATATATCCCAAATTTCCTGGTGCCACGCATTATGCTTCATTTATACGCATTTACTCAATGAGAACCAATGATTAGTTTAGAATAATCATTTAAATAGTTGATCAACTTGACATGTCCGCACTAAATCATCTTTAACTTTTGATTTAGTGCTCAGAATGACATTAATCCAATGCACACGTTAAGCTTGCTCTTTTTACATATTGTGACAACATTTAAGACTAATAGAGCAACGAAAAAGCCTACAAGTAATCCAATGTATTCCAAACTGTGTGATGTAATGCATTATGCTTCATTTATAAGTCTTTAATCTTTGAGCACCAATGATCATTGTAACTAGCCGAACACCTTGACATGTATGCACTAAATCGTCTGTAAGTTTTGATTTAGACTTCAGAATGACACGAATCCAACACCCACGTTAAGCTAGCTCAACTTTCTATATTGTGACAACATTTGAGACTGAAATAGCTACCACAAAGCCTTCAAGTAATCCAATGTATCCCAAACTACGTGATGTCATGCATTATGCTTAATTTATAAGCCTTTAATCAAGGAGCACCAATGATTAGTTTAGAATGATCATTTTAACTAACCGATCAAGTTGACATGTCCTCTCTAAATCGTCCATAACTTTTGATTTAGATTTCATAATGATAGGTGTCCAATGCCCATGTTAAGGTAATTCAATTTTCTATATTGTGACAAAATTGATGACCACAATAGCTACGACAAAGCTTCCAAGTAATCGAATCTTTTCCAAACACAGGATGTCATGCATTATCATTTATTTGTAAACCTTTTCCTAATGCGCAAAAATGATTATCTAAAAAAGGTCAATTTAACTGGCCGATCAGCTTGACATGTATGAAATAAATCATCCATAACTTTTTATTTAGAGTACAGAATGCCACGAATCCAAAACCCACGTTAAACTAGCTCAATTTTCTATATTGTTACAACATTTAAGAATGATACCAAAAAGCCTTCAAATAATCCAATGTATCCCAAACTGTGTAATTCCATGCATTATGATTCATTTATAAACCTTTACTACAGAAGCACCAATGATCAGTTTAGAATGATTATGTTAACTTGCCAATCAACTTGACATGTTCGCAATAAATCATCCGTAACTTTTGATTTAGAGTTTAGAATGATACGATTCCAATGCCCACGTTAAGCTACCTCAATTTTCTATACTATAACAAACATTAAAACCGAAATAGCTACAACAAAGCCACGAGGCAATTGAATATTTCTCAAACTGTGTTATGCCATGCATTATGCTCCATTTGTAAACCTTTGCTTAATGAGCACCAATGATTATCCTAGAAAGATCAATTTAACTGGCCGATCAACTTGACAAGTATTCACTAAGTCATCAGTATCTTTTGATTTAGAATTCAAAATAACATGAATCTAACAACCACGTTAGGCTAGCTCAATTTTCCATATTGTGACAACGTCTGAGAGTGAAACAGCCACCACGAAGCCTTATGTCTAATCAAATCTATCCTACACTGTGTGATGCCATGAATTATGTCTCATTTATAAGCCTTTACTCAAGGAGCACTAATAATTAGTTTGAACGATCAGTTTAGAACGTTCACTTTAACCGGCTGATCAAATTGACATTTCCGCACTAAATCGTCCGTAACTTTTGATTAAAAGTTCAAAATGACACGAATCCAACGCCCACATTAAGAGAGCTCTAAATTCTATATTGTGACAACATTTAAGACCTAAATAGCTACAAAAAAGCCTACAAGTAATCCAATCTATCCCAAATTGCGTGATATCATGCATTATGCTTCATTTGTACACCGTTCAACTTGACATGTCCGCATTAAATCGTCTTTAACTTTTGATTTGGAGCTCAAAATGACATCAATCCAACATTTGAGACTGAAAGAACTATGACAAAGCCTCTATATAATCCAATGTAGCCCAAATTGCGTGATGCCATGCATTACGCTTCATTTATAGGTCTTTACTAAATGAGCACCAAGGATATGTTTAGAATGATTGGTTTAACTCGCATCAACTTGACATATTTGCACTAAATCGTCGGTAACTTTAGATTTAGAGTTCAGAATGACAAGAATCAAACGCCCACGTTACACTAGCTCAATTTTCTGTATTGTGATAACATTTGAGACCGAAAGAGCTACAACACAACCTTCAAGTAATACAATGTATCCCAAACTCTGTGATGGCATGCAATATGCTTCATTTATAAGCCTTTACTGTAGGAGCACCAATGATCAGTTTAAAATGATAATTTTAACACGCAGATAAACTTGACATATCCACACTAAATCTTCTATAATGTTTGATTTAGAATTCAGAATGACACGAATCCAAAACCCATGTTAAACTAGCAAAATTTTCTATATTTTGATAAAATTTAAGAGCGAAATAGCTATAACAAAACCTACAAATAATCGAATATATCTCAAACTACGTGATGCCATGCATTATGCTTCGTTTGTAAAACTTTCCTCAATGAGCACCACTGATCATCTTAGAAAGATCAATATAACGGCCCGATCAACTTGACATGTATGCGCTAAATCGTCCGTAACTTTTGATCTAGAGTTCAGAATGACAAAAATAAAACGCCCGCGTTAATCTGACTCCATTTTCTATGTTGTGACAACATTTGAGAATGAAACAGCTACCAAAAAGCCTTCAAGTAATCCAATCTATCCTATGCTGCATGATGCCGTGGATTTAGCTTCATTTCTAAGCCCTTACTCAAGGTGCACTAATGATCAGTTTAGAACGATCAATTTAAAACGATCAGTTTTAACTAGTTGATCAACTCGACATGTCTAAACTAAGTTTTCTTTAACTTTTGATTTAGAGCTCAAAATGACATAAGTCTAACATCCACGTTAAGCTAGCTATATTTTCCATGTTGTGATAGTATTTGAAACAAGAAGGAGATATGACAAAGTCTCCAAGTAGTCCAATGTATCCCAAACTGCGTGATGCCATGCATTATGCTTCATTTATAAGCCTTTAATCAAGGAGCACTAATGATCAGTTTAGAATGATAATTTTAACTGGCCGATCAACTTGACATGTCCGCACTAAATCGTCTGTAACTTTTGATTTAGCGTTCAAAATGACACAAATCAAACACCCACGTTAAGCTAGCTCAATTTTCTATATTGTGAAAAAATTTAAGATCAAAATAGTTATGAAAAAGCTTCCAAGTAATTCAGTCTATCCGAAACTGTGTGGTACTATGCATTATGCTTCATTTATAAGCCTTTACTCAGTGAGCACCAATGATCAGTTTAGAATGATCATATTAACAAGCTGATCAACTTGACATGCCCACACTAAATCGTCTTTAACTTTTGATTTAAAGCTCAAAATGACATGAGTCCAACGTCCACGTTAAGCTAGATCAATATTCCATATTGTGATAACATTGGTGACGATAAAAGCTAGGAAAAAGCATCCAAGTAATCCAATGTATCCCAAATTGTGTGATGCCATGCATTAAGCTTTATTTATTAGCCTTTAATCAAGGAGCACCAATGATCAATTTAAAATGATCATTTTAATTGACAGATCAACTGGACACGTCTCCACTAAATCGTCCATAACTTTTGTTAGAGTTTAGAATGACACGAATAAATCGTCCACGTTAAGCTAGCTCAATTTTCTATATTGTCAAATAATTTAAGACCAAAATAGCCACGACATAGCCTCCAATAATATAATGTATCCCAAACTGCGTGATGCCATGCATTATGCTTCATTTATAAGCCTATAATCAAGGAGCACTAAGGATCAGTTTACAATGATCATTTAAACTTGCCTATCAACTTGACATGTCCGCACTAAATCGTCCGTAATTCTATTTTTTGCATTGACATGAATCTAACATCTGTAGCTTAATTTTTTATATTGTGAAAAAAATTTATGAACGAAATAGCTACAACAATTCCTCCAAGTAATCCAATCTATCACAAACAGCGTGATGCCATGCATTATGCTACATTTATAAGCCTTTACTCAAGGATCACCAATGATCAGTTTAGTAGAATCATTTTAACTAGCCAATCAACTTGACATGTACGCACTAAATCGTCTTTAACTTCTGATTTACAGCTCAAAATGACATGATTTCAACGCCTATGTTAATCTTTCTTAATGTTCCATATTGTGACAACATTAAAGACTAAAAGAACTACGACAAATCCTACAAGTACTCCAATGTATCCCAAACTGCGTAATGCCATGAATTATGCTTCATTTGTAACCCTTTACTCTAGGAGCACCAATGATCAGTTTAGAATGATCATTTAACGTGCTGATAAACTTGTTATGTACGCACTAAATCGTCCATAACTTTTGACTTAGAGTCAAAATGACATGAATCCAATGCCCAGGTTAAGCTAGCTAAATTTTCTATGTTGTGATAAAATTTAACAATGAAATAGCTACAACAAAGCCTCTAAGTAATCCAAACTATCTCAAACAGCGTTGTGCCATGCATTATGCTTCATTTGTAAAGTTTTGTAACTAGCCAAAAAACTTGACATGTCCGCACTAAATCCTTTGTAACTTTTGATTTAGAGTTGAGAATGACACGAATCCAGCGCCCACGTTAACCTAGCTCAATTTTCTATATTGTGAAAAAATTGAACACCAAAATCGTTATGACAAAGCCTCTAAGTAATCCAATCTATCGCAAACTGCGTTATGCCATGCATTATGTTTCATTTGTAAACCTTTGCTCAAAGAGCACCAATGATCAGTTTAGAATGATCAATTTAACTAGCCGATAAACTTGACATGTCAACACTAAACTGTGCGTAACTTTTGATTTAGAGTTCAGAATGACACGAAACAAACGCCCACGGTATGTTAACTTAATTTTCTATATTGTTACAAAATTTAAGATAGAAATATCTATGACAAAGCCCCCCAAGTACTCCAATGTATCCCAAACTGCTTGCTGGCATGCATTATTCTTCATTTATAAGTCTTTATTCGAGGAGCATCAACGATTAGTTTAGAATGATCATTATAATTGGCCGATCAACGTGACATGTACGCACTAAATTGTGTGTAACTTTTTATTTAAAGATCATAATGGCACGAATCCAACGCCCACGTTACGTTAACTTAATTTTCTATATTGTTACAACATTTGAAACTCAAAGAGCTACCACAAACCCTTCAAGTAATCCAATATATCCTAAACTGTATGAAGCCATGCGTTATGATGCATTTATAAGCCTTTACTCAAGGAGAACTAATGATAAGTTTAGTATGATCAATTTAACTATCCGATAAACTTGACATGTCCGCACTAAATCGTCTGTAACTTTTAATTTAGAGTTCAGAATGGCATGAATGCAACACCCACGTTAAGCTAGCTGAATTTTCTATATTTTGAAAAAATTTAAGACGAAATAGCCACGACAAAGCGTCCAAGTAATCCAGTGTATCCCAAACTGCGTGATGGCATGCATTATGCTTCATTTATAAGCCTTTACTCAATGAGCACCAATGATCAGTTTAGAATGATTATTTTTACTTGCGATCAACTTGACATTATCGCATGAAATCATCCCTAACTTTTGATTTAGAGTTTAAAATGACACGAGTCCAACGTCCACATTAAGCTAACTCAATATTCCATATTGTGACAACATTTGAGACTGAAAGAGCTACCACAAATCCTTCAAGCAATTCAATCTATCCTAAACTGTGTGATGCCATACATTATGCTTCATTTATAAGCCTTTACTCAAGAAGCTCCAATGATGAATTTAGAACGATCATTCTAAATAGCCGATCAAGTTTACATGCACGCACTAAATCGTCCATAACTTTTGATTTAGAGTTCAAAATGACATGAATGCAACGTCCACGTTAAAGTAGCTCAATTTTCTATATTGTTATAAAATTTAGGATGAAAATAGGTACGACAAAGCCTCCAAGTAATCCAATCTACTTGAAACTGCATGATGCCATTTCGTATGCTTCATTTGTAAACATTTGCTCAATGAGCACCAATGACCAGTTTAGAATTATCAATTCAACTAGCCGATAAACTTGACAGGTTCGGGCTAAATTGTCCGTAACTCTTGATAAAGAGTTAAGAATGACATTAATCCAACGCCCACGTTAAGCTAGCTAAATGTTCTATATTCTGACAACATTTAAGACGAAATAGCTGCGACAAAACCTTCAAGTAATCCAATGTATCCCAAACTGCGTGATACCATGCAATATGCTTCATTTATAGGCCTTTACGCAAGGAGCACAAATTGTCAGTTTAGAATGATCACTTTAATTGGCCAATCAACTTGAAATGTCGTAAATTGTCGTAAATTTTTATTTAGAGTTCATAATAACACGAATCCAACGCCCACGTTAAGCTATCTCAATTTTCAATATTGTTAAAACATTGAAGACTGAAATAGCTATCACAAAGCCATCAAGTAATCCAATATATTCAAAACTGCGTGATGCCATGCATTATGCTTCATTTATAATCCTTTACTCAAGGAGCACTAGTTATCGTTTTAGAATGATCGATTTAGGAAGATTACATTAACTAGCCAATCACCCTGACATTTCTACACTAAATTGTCTGTAACTTGTGATTTAGAGTTCAAAATGACAAGAATCCAATGTCCACGTTAAGCAAGCTCAATATTTTATATTGTGAAAAAGTTAAGATCAAAATACCTATGACAAACCCTCCAAGTAATCCAATCTAACCCAAACTGCATGATGCCGTGCATTATTCTTCATTTGTAATCGTTTGCTCAATGAACACGAATGATCAGTTTAGCAAGAGCCTTTTAACTAGCCGATCAACTTGTCATGTGTACACTAAATTGTTGCTAACTTTTTATTTAGAGTTCACAGTGACATGAATCCAACGTTCAAGTAAAACAATCTTAATTTTCTGTAGTGTGAAAAAATTTAAGACTGAAACAGGTATGACAAAGCCTCCAAGTAATCCAATCTATCCCAAACTGCGTGATGCCATGCATTATGGTTCATTTATACGCCTTTACACAATGAGCACCAATGATCATATTAGAATTATCATTTTAACTAGCTGATCAACTTGATATGTCCGCACTAAATCTTCTTTAAATTTTGATTTAGAGCTCAAAACGACATGAATCCAACGCCCTCGTTAAGCTAGCTCAGTTTTCCATATTGTGAGAACATTTGAGACTGAAAGAGATACAATAAAGACTCCAAGTAATCCAATGTATCCTAAACTGTGTGATGCCATGCATTATGCTTCATTTATAAGTCTTTACTCATGAAGCATGAACGATCAGTTTAGAAAGATCATTTTAACTGGCCGATCAATTTGACATGTACGCACTAAATGGTCTGTAACTTTTGATCTAGAGTTCAGAATGACACGAATCGAAAGCCCACATTATGCTAGCTCAATTTTCAATACTGTGACAACATCTGAGACTGAAATTGCTAAGACAAAGCCACCAAGTAATCCAATATATCACAAATTACGTGATGCAATGCATTATGTTTCATTTGTAAACCTTTTCTCAATGAGCACCTATGATCAATTCGTTTTAAGTAGCTGATCAACTTTACATGTCCGCACTAAATCGTCTTTAACATTTAATTTAAAACTCAAAATGACACGAATCCAACCACCATAGTAAGCTAGCTTAATTTTCAATATTGTGATAACATTTGGGGCTGAAAGAGCTACGACAATGCCTCCAAGTAATCCAATGTATCCCAAAACATGTAATGACATGCATTATGCTTCATTTATAAGCCTTTACTCAAGGAGCACCAATGATTAGTTTAGAATGATCATTTTAACTAGCCGTTCAACTTGACACATAATAACACGAATCCAATGCCCATGTTAAGCTAACTCAATTTTCCATATTGTTACAAAATTTAAGACCAAAATAATTATGATAAAGCCTCCAAAGAATACAATCTATCCCAAACGGCATGGTGCCATGCATTATGGTTCATTTGTAAACCTTTTCTGAATGAGCACTAGTGATCAGTTTAGAATGATCATTTTAACTAGTTGATCAACTTGACATGTCTTCACTAAATCGTCTTTAATATTTGATTTAGAGCTCAAAATGACATGAATCCAATGGCCACGTTAATCTATCTAAATTTTTGATATTGTGACAACATTTGAGAATCAAAGAGCTACGACAAAGCCTCCAAGTAATCCAATGTATCCCAAACTGCGAGATACAATGCATTATGCTTCATTTATTAGCATTTACTGAAGGAGCACCAATGATAAGTTTAGAACGATCATTTTAACAGGCCGATCAACTTGACATGTCCGCACTAAGTTGTCCATAACTTTTGATTTAGAGTTCAGAACGACACGAATCCAACGCCCACGTTAAGCAAGCTCAATTTTCTATATTGTGACAACATTAGAGGCTTAAAGAACTACGACAATGTCTCCAAGTAATCACATGTATCCCGAATTGCGTGATGCCATATATTTTTCTTCAATTATAAGCATTTACTAAAGGAGCACCAATGATCATTTTAAAATGAGCACATTAACTCTCCGATCAACTTGACATGTGCGCACTAAATCATCCATAACTTTTGATTTAGAGATCCAAATGACGTGAATCCAACGCCTACGTTAAGTTAGCTCAATTTTCTATATTGTGATAACATTTGAGACTGAACGAGATACCAAAACGTCTTCAAGTTATCCAATATATTCTGAACTGCATGATGCCATGCATTATGATTCATTGTAAACCTTTTCTCAATGAGCACCAATGATCAGTTTAAAATGATCAATTTGACTAGCCAATAAACTTGACTTGTCCACACTAAATCGTCCATAACCTTTGATTAGAGTTCAGAATGACACGAATCCAACGCGCACGTTCAGGTAGCTCAAGTTTCTATATTGTACAATTTAAGACGGAAATAGCTACGACAAAGCCTCCAAGTAATACAATCTATACTAAACTTCGTGATGCCATGCATTATGCTTCATTTGTAAACCTTTTCTCAATGAGCACAAACGATCAGTATAGAATGATCAATTTAATTAACCGATAAACTTTACATGTCCGCACTAAATCGTCTGTAACTTCTGATTTAGAGTTTTAAATGTCATGAATCCAATGCCCATGTTAAGCTAGCTGAAGTTTCTATATTGTGACAACATTTGAGAGTGAAAGAGCTACTTCGAAGTCACCAATTAATCCAATGTATCCCAAACAGTGTGACAACATGCATTATGCTTCATTTATAAGACTTTACTCAAGAAGCACCAATATTTAAAATCATCATATTAACTGGCCGATCAATTTCACATGTCCGCACTAAATTTTCTGTAACTTTTGATTTAGAGCTCAACATGACACAAATCCAACGCCCACGTTAAACTAGCTCAATTTTCAATATTGTGAGAAAATTTGAGACTGAAAGAGCTACATCAAAGCCTTCAAGTAATCCAATCTATCCCAAACTGCGTGAAGTCATGCATTATGCTTCATTTGTAAACCTTTGCTCAATGAGCACCAATGATCATCTTAGAAAGATCAATTTAACTGGGCGATAAACTTGACATGTACACACTAAATCGTCTAGAACTTTTGATTTAGAGTTCAAAATGATATGAATCCAATACCCACGTTAAGCTAGCTCAATTTTCTATATTGTAACAAAATTCAGACTGAAATAACTACGACAAAGCCTCCACGTATTCTAATTTATCCGAAATTTCCTGGTGCCATGCATTATGCTTCATTTATACGCATTTACTCAATGAGAACAAATGATTAGTTTAGAATGATCATTTAAATAGTTGATCAACTTGACATGTACGTACTAATTAAATCATCTTTAACTTTTGATTTAGAGCTCAAAATGACATTAATCCAACGCCCACGTTAAGCTTGCTCTTTTTACATATTGTGACAACATTTAAGACTAATAGACCAACGACAAAGCTTATATGTAATCCAATGTATCCCAAACTGCGTGATGTAATGCATTATGCTTCATTTATATGTCTTTAATCATTGAGCACCAAGGATCATTGTAACTAGCCGAACAACTTGACATGTATGCACTAAATCTTCTGTAACTTTTGATTTACACTTCAGAATGACACGAATACAACACCCACGTTAAGCTAGCTCAACTTTCTATATTGTGACAAGATTTGAGACTGAAATAGCTACCACAAAGTCTTCAAGTAATCCAATGAATCCCAAACTATGTGATGTCATGCATTATGCTTCATTTATAAGCCTTTAATCAAGGAGCACCAATGATTAGTTTAGAATGATCATTTTAACTAACCGATCAACTTGACATGTCCTCTCTAAATCGTCCATAACTTTTGATTTAGATTTCATAATGATACGAGTCCAATGGCCATGTTAAGGTAATTCAATTTTCTATATTGTGCCAAAATTGATGACCACAATAGCTACGACAAAGCTTCCAAGTATTCGAATCTTTTCCAAACAGCGTGATGTCATGCATTATCATTTATTTGTAAACCTTTGCCCAATACGCACAAATGATTATCTAAAAAAGATCAATTTAACCGGCCGATCAACTTGACATGTATGATATAAATAGTCCATAACTTTTTATTTAGAGTTCAGAATGCCACGAATCCAAAACCCACGTTAAACTAGCTCAATTTTCTATATTGTTACAACATTTAAGACTGATAACAAAAAGCCTTCAAATAGTCCAATGTATCCCAAACTGTGTAATTCCATGCATTATGATTCATTTATAAACCTTTACTACAGGAGCACCAATGATCAGTTTAGAATGATTATTTTAACTTGCCAATCAACTTGACATGTTCACACTAAATCACCTATAACTATTGAGTTAGAGTTTAGAATGATACATTCCAACGCGCACGTTAAGCTACCTCAATTTTCTATACTATAACAAACTTTAAAACTGAAATAGCTACAATAAATCCCCGAGGTAATTGAATATTTCTCAAACTGTGTTATGCCATGCATTATGCTCCATTTGTAAACCTTTGCTTAATGAGCACCAATGATTATCATAGAAAGATCAATTTAACTGGCCGATCAACTTGACAAGTATTCACTAAGTCATCAGTAACTTTTGATTTAGAATTCAAAATGACACGAATCCAACGCCCACGTTAGGCTAGCTCAATTTTCTATAATGTGACAACTTCTGAGAGTGAAACAGCTACCACAAAGCCTTATGTCTAATCCAATCTATCCTACGTTGCGTGATGCCATGCATTATGTCTCATTTATTAGCCTTTACTCAAGGAGCACTAATAATTAGTTTCGAACGATCAGTTTAGAACGTTCACTTTAACTGGCTGATCAACTTGACATTTCCTCACTAAATCGTCCGTAACTTTTGATTAATAGTTCAAAATGACACGAATCCAACGCCCACGTTAAGAGAGCTCTAAATTCTATATTGTGACAAAATTTAACACCTAAATAGCTACAACAAAGCCTCCAAGTAATCCAATCTATCCCAAATTACGTGATACCATGCATTATGCTTCATTTGTACACCTTTAGTCAATGAGCACCAATGATCATTTGTATACCGATCAACTTGACCTGTCCGCATTAAATCGTCTTTAACTTTTGATTTGGAACTCAAAATGACATCAATCCAACATTTGAGACTGAAAGAGCTATGACAACACCTCTATGTAATCTAATGTATCCCAAATTGCGTGATGCCATACATTACGCTTCATTCATAAGTCTTTACTCAATGAGCACCAAGGAAATGTTTAGAATGATTGGTTTAACTCGCATCAACTTGACATGTTTGCACTAAATCGTCGGTAACTTTTGATTTAGAGTTCATAATGACAAGAATCATACACCCACGTTACACTAGCTCAATTTTCTGTATTGTGACAACATTTGAGACGGAAAGAGCTACCACAAAACCTTCAAGTAATACAATGTATCCCAAACTGTGTGATGCCATGCAATATGCTTCATTTATAAGCCTTTAATATAGGAGCACCAATGATCAGTTTAAAATGATCATTCTAACACGCCGATAAACATGACATATCCACACTAAATCTTTTATAATGTTTGATTTAGAATTCTGAATGACACGAATCATAAACCCATGTTAAACTAACTTATATTTATATATTTTGATAAAATTTAAGAGCGAAATAGCTATAACAAAACCTCCAAATAATCGAATATACTTAAACTACGTGATGCCATGCATTATTCTTCATTTGTAAAACTTTGCTCAATGAGCACCAATGATCATCTTAGAAAGATCAATTTAACGGGCCGATCAACTTGACATGTATGCACTAAATCGTCCGTAACTTTTGATTTAGAGTTCAGAATGACAAAAATAAAACGCCCACGTTAAGCTAACTTTATTTTCTATGTTGTGACAACATTTGAGAATGAAACAGCTACCAAAAAGCCTTCAAGTAATCCAATCTATCCTATGCTGCATGATGCCATGGATTTAGCTTCATTTCTAAGCCTTTACTCAAGGTGCACTAATGATCAGTTTAGAACGATCTTTTTAAAACGATCACTTTTAACTAGTTGATCAACTCGACATGTCTAAACCAAGTTTTCTTTAACTTTTGATTTAGAGCTCAAAATGACGTAAATCTAACATCCACGTTAAGCTAGCTATATTTTCCATATTGTGACAACATTTGAAACAGAAGGAGATATGACAAAGTCTCCAAGTAGTCCAATGTACCCAAACTGCATGATGCCATGCATTATGCTTCATTTATAAGCCTTTAATCAGGGTGCACTAATGATCAGTTTAGAATGATAATTTTAACTGGCCGATCAACTTGACATGTCCGCACTATGTCGTCCGTAACTTTTTGATTTAGCGTTCAAAATGACACGAATCGAACACCTACGTTAAGCTAGCTCAATTTTCTATATTGTGAAAAAATTTAAGATCGAAATAGCTATGAAAAAGCCTCCAAGTAATTCAATCTATCTGAAACTGTGTGGTACTATGCATTATGCTTCATTTATAAGATTTTACTCTGTGAGCAGCAATGATCAATTTAGAATGATCTTATTAACAAGCTGATCAACTTGACATGCCCGCACTAAATCGTCTTTAACTTTTGATTTAAAGCTCAAAGTGACATGAGTCCAACGTCCACGTTAAGCGAGCTCAATATTCCATATTGTGATAACATTGGTGACGAAAAAAGCTAGGACAAAGCATCCAAGTAATCCAATGTATCCCAAACTGTGTTATGCCATGCATTAAGCTTTATTTATTAGCCTTTAATCAAGGAGCACCAATGATCAATTTAAAATGATCATTTTAACTAGCCGATCAACTTGACATGTCTCCACTAAATCGTCTGTAACTTTTGATACAGTTCAGAATGACACGAATAAATCGTTTGTAACTTTTGATAGAGTTCAGAATGACACGAATAAATCGTCCACGTTAAGCTAGCTCAATTTTCTATATTGTCAAATAATTTAATACCAAAATAGCCACGACATAGCCTCCAATAATATAATGTATCCCAAACTGCGTGATGCCATGCATTATGCTTCATTTATAACCCTATAATCAAGGAGAACTAAGGATCAGTTTACAATGATCATTTAATCTCGCCAATCAACTTGACATGTCCGCACTAAATGACACGAATCCAGCGCCCACGTTAATCTAGCTCAATTTTCTATATTGTGATAAAATTGAACACCAAAATCATTATGAAAAAGCCTCTAAGTAATCCAATCTATCTCAAACTGCGTTATGCCATGTATTATGCTTCATTTGTAAACCTTTGCTCAAATAGCACCAATGATCAGTTTAGAATGATCAATTTAACTAGCCAATAAACTTGACATGTCAACACTAAATCGTTCGTAACATTTGATTTAGAGTTCAGAATGACACGAAACAAACTCCCATGTTAACCTAGCTCAATTTTCTATATTGTTACAAAATTTAAGATAGAAATAGCTATAACAAAGCGCCCAAGTACTCCAATGTATCCCGAACTGCGTGCTGGCATGCATTATGTTTCATTTATAAGTCTTTATTCGAGGAGCATCAATGATCAGTTAAGAATGATCATTTTAATTGGCCGATCAACTTGACATGTATGCACTAAATTATGTGTAACTTTTTATTTCAAAATCAGAATGGCACGAATCCAACGCCCACGTTATGTTAACTTCATTTTCTATATTGTTACAACATTTGAGACTCAAAGAGCTACCACAAACCCTTCAAGTAATCCAATATATCCTAAACTGTATGATGCCATGCGTTATGATTCATTTATAAGCCTTTACTCAAGGAGAACTAATGATAAGTTTTGGATGATCAATTTAACTATCCGATAAACTTGACATGTCCGCACTAAATCGTCCGTAAGTTTTAATTTAGAGTTCAGAATGACATTAATGCATCACCCACGTTAAGCTAGCTCAATTTTCTATATTTTGAAAAACTTTAAGACGAAATAGCCACGACAAAGCGTCCAAGTAATCCACTGTATCCCAAACTGCGTGATGGCATGCATTATGCTTCATTTATAAGCCCTTACTCAATGAGCAACAATGATCAATTTAGAATGATTATTTTTACTTTCCAATCAACTTGACATGACCGCACTAAATCATCCCTAACTTTTGATTTAGAGTTCAAAATGACACGAGTCCAACGTCCACATTAAGCTAACTCAATATTCTATATTGTGACAACATTTAAGACTGAAAGAGCTACCACAAAGCCTTCAAGCAATTCAATCTATCCTAAACTGTGTGATGCCATACATTATGCTTCATTTATAAGCCTTTACTCAAGGAGCACCAATGATTAATTTAGAACGATCATTCTAACTGCCCGATCAAGTTTACATGTACGCACTAAATCATCCGTAACTTTTGATTTCGGACGAAAATAGGTACGACAAAGCCTATAACTTGATCGTCTGTAACTTTTGATTTAGGACGAAATAGGAATGCAACGTGCACATTAAAGTAGCTCAATTTCTATATTGTTATAAAATTTAGGATGAAAATAGGTACGACAAAGCCTCCAACTAATCCAATCTACTTGAAACTGCATGATGCCATTTCATATGCTTCATTTGTAAACATTTGCTGAATGAGCACAAATGACCAGTTTAGAATGATCAATTCAACTAGCCAATAAACTTGACATGTCCGGACTAAATTGTCCGTAACTCTTGATTAAGAGTTCAGAATGACATGAATCCAACGCCCACGTTAAGCTAGCTCAATTTTCTATATTGTGACAACAGTTAAGACGAAATAGCTACGACAAAGCTTCCAAGTAATCAAATGTATCCCAAACTACGTGATCCCATGCATTATGCTTCATTTATAAGCCTTTACGCAAGGAGCACAAATTGTCAGTTTAGAATGATCACTTTAATTGGCCAATCAACTTGACATGTCTGCACTATATGGTTCGTAAATTCTTAATTAGAGTTCATAATAACAAGAATCCAACGCCCACAATAATCTAGCTCAATTTTCAATATTGTTAAAACATTGGAGACTAAAATAGCTATCACAAAGCCATCAAGTAATCCAATATATCCAAAACTGCGTGATGCCATGAATAATGCTTCATTTATAATCCTTTACTCAAGGAGCACTAGTGATCATTTTTAGAATGATCGATTTAGGAAGATCACATAAACTAGCCAATCACCTTGACATGTCTACACTAAATCTTTTGTAACTTGTGATTTAGAGTTCAAAATGACAAGAATCCAACGCCCACGTTAAGCTAGCTCAAAATTTTATATTGTGAAATATTTTAAGATCGAAATAGCTATGACAAACACTCCAAGTAATCCAATCTATCCCAAACTGCATGATGCCATGCATTATTCTTCATTTGTAATCATTTGCTCAATGAACACAAATGATCTGTTTAGAAAGAGCCTTTTAACTAGCGGATCAACTTGTCATGTCTACACTAAATCGTCCCTAACTTTTTATTTAGAGTTCAGAGTGACATGAATCCAACGTCCAAGTAAAACAAGCTTAATTTTCTATAGTTTGAAAAAATTTAAGACCGAAACAGGTATGACAAAGCATCCAAGTAATCCAATCTATCCCAAACTGCGTGGTGTCATGCATTATGGTTCATTTATACGCCTTTACTCAATGAGCACCAATGATCATATTACAATGATCATTTTAACTAGCTGATCAACTTGACATGTCCGCACTAAATCTTCTTTAAATTTTGATTTAGAGCTCAAAACGACATGAATCCAATGCCCTCGTTAAGCTAGCTCAATTTTCCATATTGTGAGAACATTTGAGACTGAAAAAGATACGAGAAAGACTCCAAGTAATCCAATGTATCCTAAACTGTGTGATGCCATGCATTATGCTTTATTTATAAGTATTTACTCATGAAGCACGAACGATCAGTTTAGAAAGATCTCTTTAACTGGCCGATCAACTTGACATGTCCGCACATAATGCAATGTATCCCAAACTGTATGTTGCCATGCATGATGCTTCATTTATAATTATAAGCCTTTACTCAAGGAGCACCAATAATCAGTTTAGAATGGTCACTTTAGGTGGCCAATCAACTTGACATGTCCGCACTAAATCGTCTGACCCTTTCTTACTTATAGTTCAGAATGACTTGAATCCAATGCCCAAGTTAAGCTAGCTTAATTTTCTATATTGTGACGAAATTTAAAAACGAAATAGGTACGACAAAACCTTGAAGTAATCCAATCTATCCCAAACTGCGTGATGCCATTCATTATGCTTCATTTGTAAACCTTTGCTGAATGAGCACCCATGATAAGTTTAGAATGATCAATTTAACTAGCCGATAAACTTGACATGTCCTCACTAAATCGTCTGTAACTTTCGATTTAGAGTTCAAAATGACATGAATCCAATGCCAAAGTTAAGCTAGTTTAATTTTATATATTGTTACAAAATTTAAGACCGAAATAGCTATGACAAACCCTCCAAGTAACCCAATGTATCTCAAACTCCGTGATGCCATTCTTTATGCTTCATTTGTAAACCTTTACTCAATGAGCACCAATGATCAGTTTAGAATGATCACTTAGGAATGATCATTTTAATTAGCCGTAAAACATGACATGTCTGCACTAAATCGTCCGTAACTTTTGATTTACAGTTCAGAATGACACGAATCAAACGCCCACGTTAATCTAGCTTAATTTTCTATATTGTGCAAAAATTTAAGACCAAACTAGCTATGACAAAGCCTCCAAGTAGTCTAATGTATCAGATACTATGTGATGCCATGCATTATGCTTCATTTATAAGCCTTTACTCAAGGAGCACCAATGATCAGTTTATAATGATAATTTTAACAGGACATTCAACTTGACATGTACGCACAAAATCGTCTGTTACTTTTGGTTTAGAGTTCAGAATGAAACTAATCCAACAGCCACATCAGTTTTGTCTGATCATTTTAACTTGCCAATCAACTTGACATGTACGCACTAAATCGTCTATAACTTTTGATTTGGAGTTCGGAAATACACGAATCCAATTCCTACGTTTTAAACTAGCTCAATTTTCTATACCTTTCATAACATTTGAGACTTAAAGAGCTACCACAAAGCCTTCAAGTAATCCAATCTATCCTTAACGGTGTGATGACATGCATTATGCTTCATTTATAAGCCTTTACTCAAGGAGCACTACTGATCAATTTAGAATGATCACTTTAACTGGCCGATCAACTTGACATGTCCGCACTAAATCGTCTATAACTTTTGATTTAGAGTTCAGAGTGACACGAATCCAGTGCCCACGTTAAGGTAGCTCAATTATCTTTATTGTGACAACATTTGAGATTGAAAGAGCTACTACAAAACCTTCAAGTAATCCAATCTATCCTAAACTGTGTGATGCCATGCAGTATGCTTCATTTATAAGCCTTTACTTAAGGAGCACCAATGATCACTTTAACCAGCCGATCAACTTGACATGTATGCACTAAATCGTCCATTACTTTTGATTTGAGTTCAGAATGACACAAATCCTATGCCCACGTTAAAGTAGCTCAATATTCTATATTGTGCAAATATTTAAGACCGTCATAGCCACCTCAAAGCCTCCACGTAATCCAATATATACCAAACTGCGTGATGCCATACATTTTTCTTGATCAATGCGTTACTCAATGAGCACCAATGATCAGTTTAGAATGATCAATTTAACTAGCCGCTAAACTTGACATGTCTGCACTAAATTGTCAAGAACTTTTGATTTAGAATTTAGAATGACACAAATCAAACACCCACGTTAAGCTAGCTCAATATTATGTATTGTGACAAAATTTAATACACAAATTGCTATGACAAGTTATCCAAGTAATCCAGTCTAACCCAAACTGCGTGATGCAATGCGAATGCTTCATATATGCGTTACTCAATAAGCACCAATGATCAGTTTAGAATGATCAGTTTAGAATGATCAGTTTGGAATGATCAATTTAACTTTCCGATAAACATTACATATCAGCATTAAATCGTCCGTAACTTTTTTTAGAGTTTAGAATGAAAAGTATCGAACGCCCATGTTTTGACAAAATTTAAGACCGAAATAGCTACGATAAAGCCTCCAAGTAATCCAATCTATCCCAAAATGCGTGATGCCATGCAATCAGCTTCATCTGTAAAACTTTGTTCAATGACCACCAATGATCAGTTTAGAATAATCAATTTAACTAGCCGATAAACTTCACATTTTGGCACTAAATCGTTCATAACTTTTAATTTAGAGTTTGGAATGACATGAATCCAACGTCCACGTTTAGCTAGCTCAATTTTCTATATTATGACAAAATTCAAGACTGAAATAGCTATGACAAAGCATCCACGTTGAGGTAGCCCAATTTTCTATATTGTGACAAAATTTATGCCTGAAATAGGTACGACAAAGCCTCCAAATAATCCAATGTATCCAGAACTGCATGATGCCATGTATTACGCTTCATTTATGATGTGATCCTGGTTATGATCAAGACCCTGAATGATGAGGACATCAGGTCGTACATCCAGCCAGGAGACCAGACTGGCCGACCAGGAAGCTTGCCCGAGACAGCAGGACCATCTGGCGCGCCTGCCGGACATGACAGTACCGCCGGGCCTTCGACCTATAGGACCAGACCGGTCAACATTGCCGGCGGAGAGGCCCAAGCTTCCGGCACACTTGGTGGGGACGTGGATGACACCGCCGGTCCCCCTGATGACACCGCCGACTCCGGGATCAACTTGGCCGGTCCTGAAGTCATTCCGGCCAGTACTGCGCACAATCCAGCCGGTACAGCCGATCCAGCCGAGTACACGCGCACTTCCACTTCTACACAAGAGGACTCGGACCAAATGAGCTACCAGCTCCAAGACAAGCACTTAGAGGAAGTATCTACACCAGTGGTACCTCCAAGAGCAATGACAAGAAGCAGATCAAGAGCACTCTTCCACAAATTCAGCTTATGGGTCGACAAGCTCCTAGAGGAAGAGCAGCTAAGGACAATGGGCCAGAAGAGCAAATTAGAGTCCAAAGGCTTCTCAACAACACAAGGAACATCAGAGACTTGGGCTTTAGTGGCAAGAGAGGCCAGGGCCCAAAGATATTTAACCCTACTCCAAGTCGAAGACTAGGAGCAAGGCGCGTGCATGCCACAAGGACGGCCACCTTCTATTTCTTGGCCGTGAGGTGAGTTAAGGTAAGTTTACATTCGAATATATGCCTCTTTCTGTTTTGCAGGGTAGGATCTAGTTGCTTTACATTTTTGAGTCAAGAACATTTTAGGAATAGGTCCTTTTTCGGTTATGCACTTTTGTATCTTTTCCTTTTGTGCACTTTTGTAAACTTTCCTTTTCTTTATTTGTGTCGACCCTAGAAGGTCAAGCTGTCGAGCATATTAATAAGGCTCCTTCCAGCATTGTAGTTCGACAACCTTTTGATTATTAATAAAGTAGAACTTTTTCCTACAAGCTTTCTCTCAAAAGAGACTTGTGCGCTTAGAACCTAGTTGAGACCAGCCCTCCTAGCTCTAAGTTTGTGATTTATCACGAGGTTCATCACCCCTCGTGTGGTTCACTTCACCCTTCCATCATTTACCAACCAGAAAACCCCTATCCAGAAGCCTAAGGTTGAGTTTCTCACCTAATCTTCTACAAACAGCCCTCGCGCATACATCCTTGAATCAAGGCTTGTATCATTTTGGTACCAGAGCCTAAAGCTCCTAAACCAGGTTGTTTCTATCCTTTTGCTTGTTTTGTTTTTTGTTCTTGCATTAGTTTAAGTCGCATTCAAGAAAAATAAAAAAAAATAACCTCAAACTCCAAACCGAGTGCATCTAGCCTTCTACGTGTATCACTAGGGTTTAGATTCACTTTTGCATTGCCATTCACGTTTTCCTTTTTGTTTAATTCATATTTCCATTAATTTTAAGTTAAATTAAAAAGAAAACAAAAAGAAAAGAAAAGAAAATAGGAAAATACCCAAAAGATTTCGAATTGGACAGCTAGCACAAGTTGTCTAGGAAGTTTCCTTTTTCCTTTTATTCGAATTTCCTTTCCTTAGGATTTTTCCTTTTTGCATTTTTTCGAACCCCTTATAAAAAGAAAACCCTCCTAACAATTTAGGAGCATCCTAACTTGTCTTCTTTCTTTGTAGCACACCATGGGAGAAGAAAATAGAGAAGCAACCAAAGCCATGATGGCCATGTTCACCACACTCCAAACACAACTCGCATCCATAGGCGAGAGGTTGGAGCGCATGGAAAGACCGGTGAGATTCCAGGCCATAAGGCACGTGAGAGCTGAGCAAGACCGTCCTGAGGGTCCTGAGCACCTTAGGACACGGCACGAACAGGAGGAACCCCAGCCAGATGGAGATGAGGACACACAACCTCATAACTATCACCATAGGCCGAGAGGACCTCCACGGCAACCAGAGGCAGAAGATGATGGCTTTGAGCCATATGGTCTTCCACCAGAGACCAAGAATGCCTCCTAGACATCATGAGGATGGAGATGAGCGCACCTACAACCGGGTAATTCATCCTGATGTTAAACTAACTCCTCCAAGTTTTGCAGGAAAAGTAGACCCCGAGGCTTACCTAGATTGGGAGAGGAGAATGGATCATATCTTTGATCACTACAACCAACCAGGACCTAGGAGAGTCTCAATGGCAGTAGCACAACTCACGGACAATGCCCTCATCTGGTGGGATCGTGAGGTATCTGACAGAAGGAGGAAGAGAATGAGACCCGTAGACTCATGGGTCGACATGAAAGACCTCATGCGACAAAGGTTTGTTCCACCTTACTTTCATAGAGATTTGCAACGTCGTTTTCGTACTCTTAAGCAGGGTACCAGATCAGTAGAGGAGTACTATGAAGAGTTCGAGAAGTTAAGGAACAGATTGGAGCTCAATGATGATGAAGAAGCATTGATGGCACAATTCTTGGATGGACTCCAAGAAAGGATCAGCTGCAAGGTGGAAAGGCAAATCTACAATGACTTCAAAGACTTGTTCCACCTATCTGTGCAAGCTGAGCAGCACATCAAACGTAAGAGCCAAGACATCCGCAGCAAGCCTAAGACACCTTGGGCACCAAGCAACATGCCCAAGACTGTAGACAAAGGCAAGAGCGTAGAGATCGAGTCAAGGTTCAAGAGCAAGCCTCCTGAACCCACCCGTGACCAGAGAGAGCCTGGTAAGTCTTCTAACCCTCAAAGATCACGTGACATAACTTGTTTCAAGTGTAGGGGACCTGGACACATCTCAAGGGAGTGCCCAAACAACCGAGTCATGCTGATTACGGAGGCAGGAGAATATGAGTCCCAAGATGAAGAGGACTATGAACCAGAAGGAGAGTACGGTGACATTGAGTACCCTGATGTGGGGGAAGTGCTGGTCACTAGACGTATCCTCAGTGCAATGGTGGATCCTTCAGAGACCATCCAAAGGGAGAACATCTTCCACAGCCGTTGCACCATCAAGGGAAAGGTATGTAACCTCATCATAGATGGTGGTTCTTGCACTAACGTTGCTAGTGCATATATGGTTGATAAGCTAGGTCTAGAGAGGACATGGCATCCTCGACCCTATAGACTGAGATGGCTTGATGACAAAGTGGAGCTCAAGATTCATGAGCAAGTCACCGTGCCGTTCAGTGTGGGCAAGTACCAAGACCAAGTCGTGTGCGATGTGGTGCCCATGCAAGCTGGCCATCTTCTACTAGGAAGACCATGGCAATTTGACAAAGAGACCAGGCATGATGGCCGAACCAATCTCTACACCTTCGTGCATGACAAGAGAAAGGTCAGCCTAGCTCCTCTTACACCTGCCCAAGTACATGAGCTACAACTCCAAATGAGTAAGGAAAAGAAACTTATCAAGTCTAACTTTCTTATTCAACGTAGTCATGTCCGGAGAGCTTTAGCCTCGAAGGACTTAATGTCACTAATGGTTTTCAAGGAAGTGTTGAGTATAGAACAGGGACAGGTAGAGCTACCTAATGAAGTAGCAACACTCCTCAACAAATTCCAGGATGTATTTCCAGAGGAGATACCAGCAGGCTTGCCTCCTTTACGTGGCATAGAACACCAGATTGATCTAGTGCCCGGAGCAGCCCTGCCCAACCGGCCAGCCTACCGGATGAGTCCAGAGGAGTCCAAAGAGCTTGAGAAGCAAGTCAAGGAGCTCCTGGAGAAAGGATATGTTCGAGAGAGCCTCAGTCCATGTGCTGTACCAGTGCTGCTAGTGCCCAAGAAGGACGGGACTTGGCGCATGTGTGTGGACTGCCGAGCCATCAACAACATCACAGTCAAGTATAGGCATCCAATACCACGACTAGATGACATGCTAGATGAGCTGAGTGGAGCCACGGTCTTCTCCAAGATAGACCTCAAAAGTGGATACCACCAGGTAAGAATGAAGGAAGGTGATGAGTGGAAAACTGCTTTCAAGACAAAGCAAGGACTCTACGAGTGGACAGTCATGCCATTTGGCTTGACTAATGCCCCAAGCACCTTCATGCGCCTTATGAACCAAGTTCTTAGGGCGTACATCAGTAAGTTTGTGGTAGTTTATTTTGATGACATACTTGTTTATAGTAAGTGCCTACGGGAACACCTCACACATCTTGAGATGGTCCTTAAAACCCTTCGACAAGAAGAGCTTTATGCCAATCTCAAGAAGTGCACCTTTTGTACTGATAAGCTTGTCTTTTTAGGTTTTGTTGTGAGTTCACAGGGCCTACAGGTTGATGAAGAGAAGATTCGAGCCATACAAGAATGGCCAACACCAGGAAACATCAGCCAAGTAAGGAGCTTCCACGGACTGGCCAGCTTCTATAGGAGATTCATGCCCAACTTCAGCAGTATTGCCTCACCACTGACGGCCGTAGTCAAGAAGAACGTGGGATTCAGCTGGGGAGAAGCTCAGGAGAAGGCATTCCAGGCCTTGAAGGACAGCCTTACACACGCACCAGTGCTAGTCCTTCCCGACTTCAACAAGACGTTTGAAGTGGAGTGTGATGCCTCTGGAATAGGCATAGGATCAGTGCTAACTCAAGGAGGGAGACCAGTGGCATACTTAAGTGAGAAGCTAGGAGGTGCCTCACTGAACTACCCCAATTATGACAAGGAGCTCTATGCCCTTGTCCGAGCATTGGAGACTTGGCAGCATTACTTGCTGTCCAAGGAGTTTGTGATCCACACTGATCACGAGACTCTCAAACACCTCAGAGGGCAAACCAATCTCAAGAGGAGACATGCCAGGTGGATGGAGTTCATAGAGACCTTCCCGTACATCATCAAGTACAAGAAGGGCAAAGATAATGTGGTAGCCGATGCACTATCAAGGAGGTTTGCCTTGATATCAACCATGGAGGCAAAGGTCCTAGGATTCGAGCACATCAAGGATCTATACAAGGATGATCCTGACCTTGCTGAGAGCTACAAGGAGTGTAGCACAGGGAGTAATGGCAAATTCTACATCCATGAGGAATTCTTGTTCCGAGAAAGAAGGCTGTGCATACCACAGGGATCACTAAGGGAGATTATCATCCGAGAAGCTCATGGAGGAGGACTTATGGGCCACTTTGGTGTCGACAAGACCCTAGCAGTGGTCAAGGAGCACTTCTACTGGCCACACATCAAGAGGACAGTAGAAGCACATTGTGCAAGATGCATCACTTGCAAGAAGGCAAAGTCCCGAGTGCAACCTCACGGGTTGTATCTCCCACTGCCCATACCAACACATCCATGGGTGGACATCTCGATGGATTTTGTTCTAGGTCTGCCCAAGATCAACCACAAAGATGCAATCTTTGTAGTGGTGGACAGATTCTCCAAGATGGCACACTTCATCCCATGTGCCAATGTCAATGATGCCACACAAACAGCTGAGCTGTTCTTCAGGGAGATAGTACGACTTCATGGAGTGCCAAGGACCATCGTATCAGATAGGGACACCAAGTTCCTCAGCCATTTCTGGAGGACCCTTTGGAGAAAGCTAGGCACGAAGCTACTCTTCTCAACCACTTGCCATCCTCAAACCGATGGCCAAACTGAAGTTGTCAACAGGACACTATCAACTCTTCTCAGAACTACACTAGGGAAGAACCTAAAGACTTGGGTGGAGTGCCTGCCATTCATTGAGTTCGCCTACAACCGAGCCGTGCACTCAGCAACCAAGAAGACACCATTTGAAGTGGTATACGGCTTCAACCCTCTCACCCCATTGGAGCAAACACCACTGCCACCAGCTGAGATGACCAACCTCAACGGAGCATCCAAAGCAGAGTTCATAAGGAGGTTACACCAGAAGGTAGCAGAGAACTTGGAGAAGAGGACCGGACAGTACGTGACTCATGCCAACAAGGGAAGAAGGGAGGTGATCTTTCAACCAGGCGATTGGGTGTGGCTACACCTACGGCAGGAGAGGTTCCCAAACCTAAGGAGTTCCAAGCTGGCACCAAGAGGAGATGGACCATTCAGAGTGCTCGAGAGGATCAACAACAACGCCTACCGGATCGAGCTTCCAGGTGAGTTTAATGTGTCCAATACGTTTAATGTTACTGACTTGGCCCCTTTCCATGCAGATGAACCAGTTTTGAAGACAAAACCTACTGAAGAGGGAGGGAATGATGAGGACATCAGGTCGTACATCCAGCCAGGAGACCAGACTGGCCGACCAGGAAGCTTGCCCGAGACAGCAGGACCATCTGGCGCGCCTGCCGGACATGACAGTACCGCCGGGCCTTCGACCTATAGGACCAGACCGGTCAACATTGCCGGCGGAGAGGCCCAAGCTTCCGGCACACTTGGTGGGGACGTGGATGACACCGCCGGTCCCCCTGATGACACCGCCGACTCCGGGATCAACTTGGCCGGTCCTGAAGTCATTCCGGCCACTACCGCGCACAATCCAGCCGGTACAGCAGATCCAGCCGAGTACACGCGCACTTCCACTTCTACACAAGAGGACTCGGACCAAATGAGCTACCAGCTCCAAGACAAGCACTTAGAGGAAGTATCTACACCAGTGGTACCTCCAGGAGCAATGACAAGAAGCAGATCAAGAGCACTCTTCCACAAATTCAACTTATGGGTCGACAAGCTTCTAGAGGAAGAGCAGCTAAGGACAATGGGCCAGAAGAGCAAATTAGAGTCCAAAGGCTTCTCAACAACACAAGGAACATCAGAGACTTGGGCTTTAGTGGCAAGAGAGGCCAGGGCCCAAAGATATTTAACCCTACTCCAAGTCGAAGACTAGGAGCAAGGCGCGTGCATGCCACAAGGACGGCCACCTTCTATTTCTTGGCCGTGAGGTGAGTTAAGGTAAGTTTACATTCGAATATATGCCTCTTTCTGTTTTGCAGGGTAGGATCTAGTTGCTTTACATTTTTGAGTCAAGAACATTTTAGGAATAGGTACTTTTTCGGTTATGCACTTTTGTATCTTTTCCTTTTGTGCACTTTTGTAAACTTTCCTTTTTCTTTATTTGTGTCGACCCTAGAAGGTCAAGCTGTCGAGCATATTAATAAGGCTCCTTCCAGCATTGTAGTTCGACAACCTTTTTGATTATTAATAAAGTAGAACTTTTTCCCTACAAGTTTTCTCTCTAAGAATCTTGTGCGCTTAGAACCTAGTTGAGACCAGCCCTCCTAGCTCTAAGTTTGTGATTTATCACGAGGTTCATCACCCCTCGTGTGGTTCACTTCACCCTTCCATCGTTTACCAACCAGAAAACCCCTATCCAGAAGCCTAAGGTTGAGTTTCTCACCTAATCTTCTACAAACAGCCCTCGCGCATACATCCTTGAATCAAGGCTTGTATCACTGAATGTCTCCAAGAGGTTGTGCAAATGATAGTAAACCGAATGTAGATGCGGAAGTAATGAAGATGGTCAATAAGTAAGCTTGAAGATGCATGGTCTTGAGAACTCGTGTGGAATGATTCTAAAGGATGGTGGAAGATCCTTAGACTATCAGCTTGCTATGTGTGAATGATGAAGACCAAACACCCTTGGCAAGAGGTGGAATGAAGTGAACCTTCCAAGGGATATGAACAGCCCTTAGACTTTTGGATGTTGAGAGGAATGAGATGATAATCCAAATTCCTTATTCAAAGACGTGATCAAACGAGATTAAGAAGAAGTTTTTTGATATTTAAATGTTTGATGATTTGAAGTGGGGATACAAGAGAGTATGTGTAGGATACAAGGGGTGCATAGGAATAGACAAAGACTCCTAGGAAACCACCAAGGCATTTATAGAGAAACTAGGAAATTACAAAAACAACTATGAATAAAGACTAAGAAGTAAATAACATCTCAATTGATCCTTCTTCTTCATTTGCGTGAATAATAGGGTAAAATGGGTCTTGGTTCATCAAGACGCTGTGGTAAAGTATCTTGGGTTTGCCTCATTAAAAACCTCTGTTAGAAAACCCAATGTGACAAAACTAAGAGAAGGAAAAAAGAGTACAATCCAAGACACCTCTCTTGATGAGGATTAGGTAGCTTGAATCACAAGCATGGTTGATGAGGACATCAGGTCGTACATCCAGCCAGGAGACCAGACTGGCCGACCAGGAAGCTTGCCCGAGACAGCAGGACCATCTGGCATGCCTGCCGGACCAGACAGTACCGCCGGACCTTCGACCTATAGGACCAGACCGGTCAACATCGCCGGCGGAGAGGCCCAAGCTTCTGGCACACTTGGTGGGGACGTGAATGACACCGCCGGTCCCCCTGATGACACCGCCGACTCTGGGATCAACTTGGCCGGTCCTGAAGTCATTCCGGCCAGTACCGCGCACAATCCAGCCGGTACAAGCCATCCAGCCGAGTACACGCACACTTCCACTTCTACACAAGAGGACTCGGACCAAATGAGCTACCAGCTCCAAGACAAGCACTTAGAGGAAGTATCTACACCAGTGGTACCTCCAAGAGCAATGACAAGAAGCAGATCAAGAGCACTCTTCCACAAATTCAGCTTATGGGTCGACAAGCTCCTAGAGGAAGAGCAGCTAAGGACAATGAGCCAGAAGAGCAAATTAGAGTCCAAAGGCTTCTCAACAACACAAGGAACATCAGAGACTTGGGCTTTAGTGGCAAGAGAGGCCAGGGCCCAAAGATATTTAACCCTACTCCAAGTCGAAGACTAGGAGCAAGGCGCGTGCATGCCACAAGGACGGCCACCTTCCATTTCTTGGCCGTGAGGTGAGTTAAGGTAAGTTTACATTCGAATATATGCCTCTTTCTGTTTTGCAGGGTAGGATCTAGGTGCTTTACATTTTTGAGTCAAGAACATTTTAGGAATAGGTCCTTTTTCGGTTATGCACTTTTGTATCTTTTCCTTTTGTGCACTTTTGTAAACTTTCCTTTTCTTTATTTGTGTCGACCCTAGAAGGTCAAGCTGTCGAGCATATTAATAAGGCTCCTTCCAGCATTGTAGTTCAACAACCTTTTGATTATTAATAAAGTAGAACTTTTTCCCTACAAGTTTTCTCTCTAAGAATCTTGTGCGCTTAGAACCTAGTTGAGACCAGCCCTCCTAGCTCTAAGTTTGTGATTTATCACGAGGTTCATCACCCCTCGTGTGGTTCACTTCACCCTTCCACCGTTTACCAACCAGAAAACCCCTATCCAGAAGCTTAAGGTTGAGTTTCTCACCTAACCTTCTACAAACAGCCCACGCGCATACATCCTTGAATCAAGGCTTGTATCATTTTGGTATCAGAGCTTAAAGCTCCTAAACCAGGTTGTTTCTATCCTTTTGCTTGTCTTATTTCTAGTTCTTGCATTAGTTTAAGTCGTATTCAAGAAAAATAAAAAAACAACATCAAACTCCAAACCGAGTGCATCTAGCCTCCTACGTGTATCACTAGGGTTTAGGTTCACTTTTGCATTATCATTCACGTTTTCCTTTTTGTTTAAGTCATATTTCCTTTATTTTAAGTTTAATTAACAAGAAAAGAAAAAGAAAATAGAAAAGATACTAAAAGAATTCGAATTGGATAGCTAGCACAAGTTGTCTAGGAAGTTTCCTTTTTTTCGAATTTCCTTTCTTTAGAATTTTTCCTTTTTGCATTTTTCAAACCACATATAAAAAGAAAACTCTCCTAATAATTTAGGAGCACCCTAATTGTCTTCTTTCTTTGTAGCACACATGGGAGAAGAGAATAGAGACGCAGCTGAAGCCATGATGGCCATGTTCACCACACTCCAAACACAACTCGCATCCATAGGCGAGAGGTTGGAGCGCGTGGAGAGACCAGTCAGATTCCAGGCCATAAGGCACGTGAGAGCTGAGCCAGATCGTCCTGAGGGTCCTGAGTACCTTAGGACACGGCACGAACAGGAGGAACCCCAGCCAGATGGAGATGAGGACACGCAACCTCATAACTATCACCATAGGCCGAGAGGACCTCCACGGCAACCAGAGGCAGAAGATGATGGCTTTAAGCCATATGGTCTTCACCAGAGACCAAGAATGCCTCCTAGATGTCATGAGGATGGAGATGAACACACCTATAACCGGGTAATTCATCCTGATGTTAAACTAACTCCTCCAACTTTTGCAGGAAAAGTAGACCCCCGAGGCTTACCTAGATTGGGAGAAGCGAATGGATCATATCTTTGATCACTACAACCAACCAGGACCTAGGAGAGTCTCAATGGCAGTAGCACAACTCACGGACAATGCCCTCATCTGGTGGGATCGTGAGGTATCTGACAGAAGGAGGAAGAGAATGAGACCCGTAGACTCATGGGTCGACATGAAAGACCTCATGCGACAAAGGTTTGTTCCACCTTACTTTCATAGAGATTTGCAACGTCGTTTTCGTACTCTTAAGCAGGGTACCAGATCAGTAGAGGAGTACTATGAAGAGTTCGAGAAGTTAAGGAACAGATTGGAGCTCAATGATGATGAAGAAGCATTGATGGCACAATTCTTGGATGGACTCCAAGAAAGGATCAGCTGCAAGGTGGAAAGGCAAATCTACAATGACTTCAAAGACTTGTTCCACCTATCTGTGCAAGCTGAGCAGCACATCAAACGTAAGAGCCAAGACATCCGCAGCAAGCCTAAGACACCTTGGGCACCAAGCAACATGCCCAAGACTGTAGACAAAGGCAAGAGCGTAGAGATCGAGTCAAGGTTCAAGAGCAAGCCTCCTGAACCCACCCGTGACCAGAGAGAGCCTGGTAAGTCTTCTAACCCTCAAAGATCACGTGACATAACTTGTTTCAAGTGTAGGGGACCTGGACACATCTCAAGGGAGTGCCCAAACAACCGAGTCATGCTGATTACGGAGGCAGGAGAATATGAGTCCCAAGATGAAGAGGACTATGAACCAGAAGGAGAGTACGGTGACATTGAGTACCCTGATGTGGGGGAAGTGCTGGTCACTAGACGTATCCTCAGTGCAATGGTGGATCCTTCAGAGACCATCCAAAGGGAGAACATCTTCCACAGCCGTTGCACCATCAAGGGAAAGGTATGTAACCTCATCATAGATGGTGGTTCTTGCACTAACGTTGCTAGTGCATATATGGTTGATAAGCTAGGTCTAGAGAGGACATGGCATCCTCGACCCTATAGACTGAGATGGCTTGATGACAAAGTGGAGCTCAAGATTCATGAGCAAGTCACCGTGCCGTTCAGTGTGGGCAAGTACCAAGACCAAGTCGTGTGCGATGTGGTGCCCATGCAAGCTGGCCATCTTCTACTAGGAAGACCATGGCAATTTGACAAAGAGACCAGGCATGATGGCCGAACCAATCTCTACACCTTCGTGCATGACAAGAGAAAGGTCAGCCTAGCTCCTCTTACACCTGCCCAAGTACATGAGCTACAACTCCAAATGAGTAAGGAAAAGAAACTTATCAAGTCTAACTTTCTTATTCAACGTAGTCATGTCCGGAGAGCTTTAGCCTCGAAGGACTTAATGTTACTAATGGTTTTCAAGGAAGTGTTGAGTATAGAACAGGGACAGGTAGAGCTACCTAATGAAGTAGCAACACTCCTCAACAAATTCCAGGATGTATTTCCAGAGGAGATACCAGCAGGCTTGCCTCCTTTACGTGGCATAGAACACCAGATTGATCTAGTGCCCGGAGCAGCCCTGCCCAACCGGCCAGCCTACCGGATGAGTCCAGAGGAGTCCAAAGAGCTTGAGAAGCAAGTCAAGGAGCTCCTGGAGAAAGGATATGTTCGAGAGAGCCTCAGTCCATGTGCTGTACCAGTGCTGCTAGTGCCCAAGAAGGACGGGACTTGGCGCATGTGTGTGGACTGCCGAGCCATCAACAACATCACAGTCAAGTATAGGCATCCAATACCACGACTAGATGACATGCTAGATGAGCTGAGTGGAGCCACGGTCTTCTCCAAGATAGACCTCAAAAGTGGATACCACCAGGTAAGAATGAAGGAAGGTGATGAGTGGAAAACTGCTTTCAAGACAAAGCAAGGACTCTACGAGTGGACAGTCATGCCATTTGGCTTGACTAATGCCCCAAGCACCTTCATGCGCCTTATGAACCAAGTTCTTAGGGCGTACATCAGTAAGTTTGTGGTAGTTTATTTTGATGACATACTTGTTTATAGTAAGTGCCTACGGGAACACCTCACACATCTTGAGATGGTCCTTAAAACCCTTCGACAAGAAGAGCTTTATGCCAATCTCAAGAAGTGCACCTTTTGTACTGATAAGCTTGTCTTTTTAGGTTTTGTTGTGAGTTCACAGGGCCTACAGGTTGATGAGGAGAAGATTCGAGCCATACAAGAATGGCCAACACCAGGAAACATCAGCCAAGTAAGGAGCTTCCACGGACTGGCCAGCTTCTATAGGAGATTCGTGCCCAACTTCAGCAGTATTGCCTCACCACTGACGGCAGTAGTGAAGAAGAACGTGGGATTCAGCTGGGGAGAAGCTCAGGAGAAGGCATTCAAGGCCTTGAAGGACAGCCTTACACAAGCACCAGTGCTAGTCCTTCCCAACTTCAACAAGACGTTTGAAGTGGAGTGTGATGCCTCTGGAATAGGCATAGGAGCAGTGCTAACCAAGGAGGGAGACCAGTGGCATACTTCAGTGAGAAGCTAGGTGGTGCCTCACTGAACTACCCCACTTATGACAAGGAGCTCTATGCCCTTGTCCGAGCATTGGAGACTTGGCAGCATTACTTGCTGTCCAAGGAGTTTGTGATCCACACTGATCACGAGACTCTCAAACACCTCAGAGGGCAAACCAATCTCAAGAGGAGACATGCCAGGTGGATGGAGTTCATAGAGACCTTCCGTACATCATCAAGTACAAGAAGGGCAAAGACAATGTGGTAGCCGATGCACTATCAAGGAGGTTTGCCTTGATATCAACCATGGAGGCAAAGGTCCTAGGATTCGAGCACATCAAGGATCTATACAAGGATGATCCTGACCTTGCTGAGAGCTACAAGGAGTGTAGCACAGGGAGTCATGGCAAATTCTACATCCATGAGGGATTCTTGTTCCGAGAAAGAAGGCTGTGCATACCACAAGGATCACTAAGGGAGCTTATCATCCGAGAAGCTCATGGAGGAGGACTCATGGGCCACTTTGGTGTCGACAAGACTCTAGCAGTGGTCAAGGAGCACTTCTACTGGCCACACATCAAGAGGACAGTAGAAGCACATTGTGCAAGATGCATCACTTGCAAGAAGGCAAAGTCCCGAGTGCAACCTCACGGGTTGTATCTCCCACTGCCCATACCAACACATCCATGGGTGGACATCTCGATGGATTTTGTTCTAGGTCTGCCTAAGATCAACCACAAAGATGCAATCTTTGTAGTGGTGGACAGATTCTCCAAGATGGCACATTTCATCCCATGTGCCAATGTCAATGATGCCACACAAACAGCTGAGCTGTTCTTCAGGGAGATAGTACGGCTTCATGGAGTGCCAAGGACCATCGTATCAGATAGGGACACCAAGTTCCTCAGCCATTTCTGGAGGACCCTTTGGAGAAAGCTAGGCACGAAGCTACTCTTCTCAACCACTTGCCATCCTCAAACCGATGGCCAAACTGAAGTTGTCAACAGGACACTATCAACTCTTCTCAGAACACACTAGGGAAGAACCTAAAGACTTGGGTGGAGTGCCTGCCATTCATTGAGTTCGCCACAACCGCCGTGCACTCAGCAACCAAGAAGACACCATTTGAAGTGGTATACGGCTTCAACCCTCTCACCCCATTGGAGCAAACACCACTGCCACCAGCTGAGATGACCAACCTCAACGGAGCATCCAAAGCAGAGTTCATAAGGAGGTTACACCAGAAGGTAGCAGAAACTTGGAGAAGAGGACCGGACAGTACGTGACTCATGCCAACAAAGGAAGAAAGGAGGTGATCTTTCAACCAGGCGATTGGTGTGGCTACACCTCGGCAGGAGAGGTTCCCAAACCTAAGGAGTTCCAAGCTAGCACCAAGAGGAGATGGACCATTCAGAGTGCTCGAGAGGATCAACAACAACGCCACCGGATCGAGCTTCCAGGTGAGTTTAATGTGTCCAATACGCTCAATGTTACTGACTTGGCCCCTTTCCATGCAGATGATCCAGTTTTGAGGACAAAACCTACTGAAGAGGGAGGGAATGATGAGGACATCAGGTCGTACATCCAGCCAGGAGACCAGACTGGCCGACCAGGAAGCTTGCCCGAGACAGCAGGACCATCTGGCGCGCCTGCCGGACCAGACAGTACCGCCGGACCTCGACCTATAGGACCAGACCGTCAACATCGCGGCGGAGAGGCCCAAGCTTCCGCACACTTGGTGGGGACGTGATGACACCGCCGTCCCCTGATGACACCGCCGACTCGGGATCAACTTGGCGGTCCTGAAGTCATTCCGCCAGTACACAATCCAGCCGGTACAGCCATCCAGCCGAGTACACGCACTTCCACTTCTACACAAGAGGACTCGGACCAAATGAGCTACCAGCTCCAGGACATGCACTTAGAGGAAGTATCTACACCAGTGGTACCTCCAGGAGCAATGACAAGAAGCAGATCAAGAGCACTCTTCCACAAATTCAGCTTATGGGTCGACAAGCTTCTAGAGGAAGAGCAGCTAAGGACAATGGGCCAGAAGAGCAAATTAGAGTCCAAAGGCTTCTCAACAACACAAGGAACATCAGAGACTTGGGCTTTAGTGGCAAGAGAGGTCAGGGCCCAAAGATTTTAACCCTACTCCAAGTCAAGACTAGGAGCAAGGCGTGCATGCCACAAGGACGCCACCTTCCATTTCTTGGCCGTGAGGTAGTTAAGGTAAGTTTACATTCAATATATGCCTCTTTCTGTTTTGCAGGGTAGGATCTAGTTGCTTTACATTTTGAGTCAAGAACATTTTAGGAATAGGTCCTTTTCGGTTATGCACTTTTGTATCTTTTCCTTTGTGCACTTTTGTAAACTTTCCTTTTCTTATTTGAGTCGACCCTAGAAGGTCAAGCTGTCGAGCATATTAATAAGGCTCCTTCCAGCATTGTAGTTCGACAACCTTTTGATATTAATAAAGTAGAACTTTTTCACAAGTTTTCTCTCAAGAATCTTGTGCGCTTAGAACCTAGTTGAGACCAGCCCTCCTAGCTCTAAGTTTGTGATTTATCACGAGGTTCATCACCCTCGTGTGGTTCACTTCACCTTCCATCTTTACCAACCAGAAAACCCCTATCCAGAAGCCTAAGGTTGAGTTTCTCACCTAATCTTCTACAAACAGCCCACGCATACATCCTTGAATCAAGGCTTGTATCATCACCACCACCACCGGACCTCCAACATCCGTGGCCCACCATCCGCCGGCCAGGAGACAAGGGCCGGACCATTTGATGAGGACATCAGGTCGTACATCCAGCCAGGAGACCAGACTGGCCGACCAGGAAGCTTGCCCGAGACAGCAGGACCATCTGGCGCCTGTGAGACCTATAGGACCAGACCGTCAACATCGAGAGGCCCAAGCTTCCGCACACTTGGTGGGGACGTGAATGACACCGCCGGTCCCCTGATGACACCGCCGACTGGGATCAACTTGGCCGGTCCTGAAGTCATTCCGGCCAGTTCCAGCCGGTACAGCCATCCAGCCGAGTACACGCACACACTTCTACACAAGAGGACTCGGACCAAATGAGCTACCAGCTCCAGGACATGCACTTAGAGGAAGTATCTACACCAGTGGTACCTCCAGGAGCAATGACAAGAAGCAGATCAAGAGCACTCTTCCACAAATTCAGCTTATGGGTCGACAAGCTTCTAGAGGAAGAGCAGCTAAGGACAATGGGCCAGAAGAGCAAATTAGAGTCCAAAGGCTTCTCAACAACACAAGGAACATCAGAGACTTGGGCTTTAGTGGCAAGAGAGGTCAGGGCCCAAAGATATTTAACCCTACTCCAAGTCAAGACTAGGAGCAAGGCGATGCCACAAGGACGGCCACCTTCCATTTCTTGGCCGTGAGGTGAGTTAAGGTAAGTTTACATTCAATATATGCCTCTTTCTGTTTTGCAGGGTAGGATCTAGTTGCTTTACATTTTTGAGTCAAGAACATTTTAGGAATAGGTCCTTTTCGGTTATGCACTTTTGTATCTTTTCCTTTTGTGCACTTTTGTAAACTTTCCTTTTCTTTATTTGAGTCGACCCTAGAAGGTCAAGCTGTCGAGCATATTAATAAGGCTCCTTCCAGCATTGTAGTTCGACAACCTTTTGATTATTAATAAAGTAGAACTTTTTCCTACAAGTTTTCTCTCAAGAGATCTTGTGCGCTTAGAACCTAGTTGAGACCAGCCCTCCTAGCTCTAAGTTTGTGATTTATCACGAGGTTCATCACCCTCGTGTGGTTCACTTCACCCTTCCATCGTTTACCAACCAGAAAACCCCTATCCAGAAGCCTAAGGTTGAGTTTCTCACCTAATCTTCTACAAACAGCCCACGCCATACATCCTTGAATCAAGGCTTGTATCATTTTGGTATCAGAGCTTAAAGCTCCTAAACCAGGTTGTTTCTATCCTTTTGCTTGTTTTGTTTTAGTTCTTGCATTAGTTTAAGTCGCATTCAAGAAAAATCAAAAAATAACATCAAACTCCAAACCGAGTGCATCTAGCCTCCTACGTGTATCACTAGGGTTTAGATTCACTTTTGCATTGCATACACGTTTTCCTTTTGTTTAATCATATTTCCTTTATTTTAAGTTAATTAAAAAGAAAAGAAAAGAAAATAGAAAAGATACTAAAAGAATTCGAATTGGACAGCTAGCACAAGTTGTCTAGGAAGTTTCCTTTTTTAATTTCCTTTCTTTAGAATTTTCCTTTTGCATTTTTTCAAACCACATATAAAAAGAAAACTCTCCTAATAATTTAGGAGCACCCTAATTGTCTTCTTTCTTTGTAGCACACATGGGAGAAGAGAATAGAGACGCAGCTGAAGCCATGATGGCCATGTTCACCACACTCCAAACACAACTCGCATCCATAGGCGAGAGGTTGGAGCGTGGAGAGACCAGTAAGATTCCAGGCCATAAGGCACGTGAGAGCTGAGCCAGATCGTCCTGAGGGTCCTGAGTACCTTAGGACACGGCACGAACAGGAGGAACCCCAGCCAGATGGAGATGAGGACACGCAACCTCATAACTATCACCATAGGCCGAGAGGACCTCCACGGCAACCAGAGGCAGAAGATGATGGCTTTGAGCCATATGGTCTTCACCAGAGACCAAGAATGCCTCCTAGACGTCATGAGGATGGAGATGAACACACCTATAACCGGGTAATTCATCCTGATGTTAAACTAACTCCTCCAACTTTTGCAGGAAAAGTAGACCCCGAGGCTTACCTAGATTGGGAGAAGCGAATGGATCATATCTTTGATCACTACAACCAACCAGGACCTAGGAGAGTCTCAATGGCAGTAGCACAACTCACGGACAATGCCCTCATCTGGTGGGATCGTGAGGTATCTGACAGAAGGAGGAAGAGAATGAGACCAGACTCATGGGTCGACATGAAAGACCTCATGCGACAAAGGTATGTTCCACCTTACTTTCATAGGGATTTGCAACGACGTTTTGTACTCTTAAGCAGGGTACCAGATCAGTAGAGGAGTACTATGAAGAGTTCGAGAGGTTAAGGAACAGATTGGAGCTCAATGATGATGAAGAAGCATTGATGGCACAATTCTTGGATGGACTCCAAGAAAGGATCAGCTGCAAGGTGGAAAGGCAAATCTACAACGACTTCAAGGACTTGTTCCACCTATCTGTGCCAAGCTGACCAGCACATCAAACGTAAGGGCCAAGACATCCCCAGCAAGCCTAAGACACCTTGGGCACCAAGCAACATGCCTAAGACAGTGGACAAAGGCAAAAGCGTGGAGATCGAGTCAAGGTTCAAGAGCAAGCCTCCTGAACCCACCGGTGACCAGAGAGAGCCTGGTAAGTCTTCTAACCCTCAAAGATCACGTGACATAACTTGTTTCAAGTGTAGGGGACGTGGACACATCTCAAGGGAGTGCCCAAACAAACGAGTCATGCTGATTACGGAGGCAGGAGAATATGAGTCCCAAGATGAAGAGGACAATGAACCAGAAGGAGAGTACGGTGACATTGAGTACCCTGATGTTGGGGAAGTGCTGGTCACTAGACGTATCCTCAGTGCAATGGTGGATCCTTCAGAGACCATCCAAAGGGAGAACATCTTCCACAGCCGTTGCACCATCAAGGAAAGGTATGTAACCTCATCATAGATGGTGGTTCTTGCACTAACGTTGCTAGTGCGTATATGGTTGATAAGCTAGGTCTAGAGAGGACACGGCATCCTCGACCATATAGACTGAGATGGCTTGATGACAAAGTGGAGCTCAAGATTCATGAGCAAGTCACTGTGCCATTCAGTGTGGGCAAGTACCAAGACCAGGTTGTGTGCGACGTGGTGCCCATGCAAGCTGGCCATCTTCTACTAGGAAGACCATGGCAGTTTGACAAAGAGACCAGGCATGATGGCCGAACCAATCTATACACCTTCGTGCATGACAAGAGAAAGGTCAGCCTAGCCCCTCTTACACCTGCCCAAGTACATGAGCTACAACTCCAAATGAGTAAGGAAAAGAAACTTGTCAAGTCTAACTTTCTTATTCAACCTAGTCATGTCCGGAGAGCTTTAGCCTCAAGGACTTAATGTTACTAATGGTTTTCAAGGAAGTGTTGAGTATAGAACAGGGACAGGTAGAGCTACCTCATGAAGTAGCAACACTCCTCAACAAATTCCAGGATGTATTTCCAGAGGAGATACCAGCAGGCTTGCCTCCTTTACGTGGCATAGAACACCAGATTGATCTAGTGCCCGGAGCAGCCCTGCCCAACCGCCAGCCTACCGGATGAGTCCAGAGGAGTCCAAGGAGCTTGAGAAGCAAGTCAAGGAGCTCCTGGAGAAAGGATATGTTCGAGAGAGCCTCAGTCCATGTGCTGTACCAGTGCTACTAGTGCCCAAGAAGGATGGGACTTGGCGCATGTGTGGACTGCCGAGCAATCAACAACATCACAGTCAAGTATAGGCATCCAATACCACGACTGGATGACATGCTAGATGAGCTGAGTGGAGCCACGGTCTTCCAAGATAGACCTCAAAAGTGGATACCACCAGGTAAGAATGAAGGAAGGTGATGAGTGGAAGACTGCTTTCAAGACAAAGCAAGGGCTCTCGAGTGGACAGTCATGCCATTTGGCTTGACTAATGCCCCAAGCACCTTCATGCCCTTATGAACCAAGTTCTTAGGGCGTACATCAGTAAGTTTGTGTAGTTTATTTGATGACATACTTGTTTATAGTAAGTGCCTACGGAACACCTCACACATCTTGAGATGGTACTTAAAACCCTTCGACAAGAAGAGCTTTATGCCAATCTCAAGAAGTGCACCTTTGTACTGATAAGCTTGTCTTTTAGGTTTTGTTGTGAGTTCACAGGGCCTACAGGTTGATGAAGAGAAGATTCGAGCCATACAAGAATGGCCAACACCAGGAAACATCAGCCAAGTAAGGAGCTTCCACGGACTGGCCAGCTTCTATAGGAGATTCGTGCCCAACTTCAGCAGTATTGCCTCACCACTGACGGCAGTAGTGAAGAAGAACGTGGATTCAGCTGGGGAGAAGCTCAGGAGAAGGCATTCCAGGCCTTGAAGGACAGCCTTACACACGCACCAGTGCTAGTCCTTCCCGACTTCAACAAGACGTTTGAAGTGGAGTGTGATGCCTCTGGAATAGGCATAGGATCAGTGCTAACTCAAGGAGGGAGACCAGTGGCATACTTAAGTGAGAAGCTAGGAGGTGCCTCACTGAACTACCCCAATTATGACAAGGAGCTCTATGCCCTTGTCCGAGCATTGGAGACTTGGCAGCATTACTTGCTGTCCAAGGAGTTTGTGATCCACACTGATCACGAGACTCTCAAACACCTCAGAGGGCAAACCAATCTCAAGAGGAGACATGCGAGGTGGATGGAGTTCATAGAGACCTTCCCGTACATCATCAAGTACAAGAAGGGCAAAGACAATGTGGTAGCCGATGCACTATCAAGGAGGTTTGCCTTGATATCAACCATGGAGGCAAAGGTCCTAGGATTCGAGCACATCAAGGATCTATACAAGGATGATCCTGACCTTGCTGAGAGCTACAAGGAGTGTAGCACAGGGAGTCATGGCAAATTCTACATCCATGAGGGATTCTTGTTCCGAGAAAGAAGGCTGTGCATACCACAGGGATCACTAAGGGAGCTTATCATCCGAGAAGCTCATGGAGGAGGACTCATGGGCCACTTTGGTGTCGACAAGACTCTAGCAGTGGTCAAGGAGCACTTCTACTGGCCACACATCAAGAGGACAGTAGAAGCACATTGTGCAAGATGCATCACTTGCAAGAAGGCAAAGTCCCGAGTGCAACCTCACGGGTTGTATCTCCCACTGCCCATACCAACACATCCATGGGTGGACATCTCGATGGATTTTGTTCTAGGTCTGCCTAAGATCAACCACAAAGATGCAATCTTTGTAGTGGTGGACAGATTCTCCAAGATGGCACATTTCATCCCATGTGCCAATGTCAATGATGCCACACAAACAGCTGAGCTGTTCTTCAGGGAGATAGTACGGCTTCATGGAGTGCCAAGGACCATCGTATCAGATAGGGACACCAAGTTCCTCAGCCATTTCTGGAGGACCCTTTGGAGAAAGCTAGGCACGAAGCTACTCTTCTCAACCACTTGCCATCCTCAAACCGATGGCCAAACTGAAGTTGTCAACAGGACACTATCAACTCTTCTCAGAACACACTAGGGAAGAACCTAAAGACTTGGGTGGAGTGCCTGCCATTCATTGAGTTCGCCACAACCGCCGTGCACTCAGCAACCAAGAAGACACCATTTGAAGTGGTATACGGCTTCAACCCTCTCACCCCATTGGAGCAAACACCACTGCCACCAGCTGAGATGACCAACCTCAACGGAGCATCCAAAGCAGAGTTCATAAGGAGGTTACACCAGAAGGTAGCAGAAACTTGGAGAAGAGGACCGGACAGTACGTGACTCATGCCAACAAAGGAAGAAAGGAGGTGATCTTTCAACCAGGCGATTGGTGTGGCTACACCTCGGCAGGAGAGGTTCCCAAACCTAAGGAGTTCCAAGCTAGCACCAAGAGGAGATGGACCATTCAGAGTGCTCGAGAGGATCAACAACAACGCCACCGGATCGAGCTTCCAGGTGAGTTTAATGTGTCCAATACGCTCAATGTTACTGACTTGGCCCCTTTCCATGCAGATGATCCAGTTTTGAGGACAAAACCTACTGAAGAGGGAGGGAATGATGAGGACATCAGGTCGTACATCCAGCCAGGAGACCAGACTGGCCGACCAGGAAGCTTGCCCGAGACAGCAGGACCATCTGGCGCGCCTGCCGGACCAGACAGTACCGCCGGACCTCGACCTATAGGACCAGACCGTCAACATCGCGGCGGAGAGGCCCAAGCTTCCGCACACTTGGTGGGGACGTGATGACACCGCCGTCCCCTGATGACACCGCCGACTCGGGATCAACTTGGCGGTCCTGAAGTCATTCCGCCAGTACACAATCCAGCCGGTACAGCCATCCAGCCGAGTACACGCACTTCCACTTCTACACAAGAGGACTCGGACCAAATGAGCTACCAGCTCCAGGACATGCACTTAGAGGAAGTATCTACACCAGTGGTACCTCCAGGAGCAATGACAAGAAGCAGATCAAGAGCACTCTTCCACAAATTCAGCTTATGGGTCGACAAGCTTCTAGAGGAAGAGCAGCTAAGGACAATGGGCCAGAAGAGCAAATTAGAGTCCAAAGGCTTCTCAACAACACAAGGAACATCAGAGACTTGGGCTTTAGTGGCAAGAGAGGTCAGGGCCCAAAGATTTTAACCCTACTCCAAGTCAAGACTAGGAGCAAGGCGTGCATGCCACAAGGACGCCACCTTCCATTTCTTGGCCGTGAGGTAGTTAAGGTAAGTTTACATTCAATATATGCCTCTTTCTGTTTTGCAGGGTAGGATCTAGTTGCTTTACATTTTGAGTCAAGAACATTTTAGGAATAGGTCCTTTTCGGTTATGCACTTTTGTATCTTTTCCTTTGTGCACTTTTGTAAACTTTCCTTTTCTTATTTGAGTCGACCCTAGAAGGTCAAGCTGTCGAGCATATTAATAAGGCTCCTTCCAGCATTGTAGTTCGACAACCTTTTGATATTAATAAAGTAGAACTTTTTCACAAGTTTTCTCTCAAGAATCTTGTGCGCTTAGAACCTAGTTGAGACCAGCCCTCCTAGCTCTAAGTTTGTGATTTATCACGAGGTTCATCACCCTCGTGTGGTTCACTTCACCTTCCATCTTTACCAACCAGAAAACCCCTATCCAGAAGCCTAAGGTTGAGTTTCTCACCTAATCTTCTACAAACAGCCCACGCATACATCCTTGAATCAAGGCTTGTATCATCACCACCACCACCGGACCTCCAACATCCGTGGCCCACCATCCGCCGGCCAGGAGACAAGGGCCGGACCATTTGATGAGGACATCAGGTCGTACATCCAGCCAGGAGACCAGACTGGCCGACCAGGAAGCTTGCCCGAGACAGCAGGACCATCTGGCGCCTGTGAGACCTATAGGACCAGACCGTCAACATCGAGAGGCCCAAGCTTCCGCACACTTGGTGGGGACGTGAATGACACCGCCGGTCCCCTGATGACACCGCCGACTGGGATCAACTTGGCCGGTCCTGAAGTCATTCCGGCCAGTTCCAGCCGGTACAGCCATCCAGCCGAGTACACGCACACACTTCTACACAAGAGGACTCGGACCAAATGAGCTACCAGCTCCAGGACATGCACTTAGAGGAAGTATCTACACCAGTGGTACCTCCAGGAGCAATGACAAGAAGCAGATCAAGAGCACTCTTCCACAAATTCAGCTTATGGGTCGACAAGCTTCTAGAGGAAGAGCAGCTAAGGACAATGGGCCAGAAGAGCAAATTAGAGTCCAAAGGCTTCTCAACAACACAAGGAACATCAGAGACTTGGGCTTTAGTGGCAAGAGAGGTCAGGGCCCAAAGATATTTAACCCTACTCCAAGTCAAGACTAGGAGCAAGGCGATGCCACAAGGACGGCCACCTTCCATTTCTTGGCCGTGAGGTGAGTTAAGGTAAGTTTACATTCAATATATGCCTCTTTCTGTTTTGCAGGGTAGGATCTAGTTGCTTTACATTTTTGAGTCAAGAACATTTTAGGAATAGGTCCTTTTCGGTTATGCACTTTTGTATCTTTTCCTTTTGTGCACTTTTGTAAACTTTCCTTTTCTTTATTTGAGTCGACCCTAGAAGGTCAAGCTGTCGAGCATATTAATAAGGCTCCTTCCAGCATTGTAGTTCGACAACCTTTTGATTATTAATAAAGTAGAACTTTTTCCTACAAGTTTTCTCTCAAGAGATCTTGTGCGCTTAGAACCTAGTTGAGACCAGCCCTCCTAGCTCTAAGTTTGTGATTTATCACGAGGTTCATCACCCCTCGTGTGGTTCACTTCACCCTTCCATCATTTACCAACCAGAAAACCCCTATCCAGAAGCCTAAGGTTGAGTTTCTCACCTAATCTTCTACAAACAGCCCTCGCGCATACATCCTTGAATCAAGGCTTGTATCATTTTGGTACCAGAGCCTAAAGCTCCTAAACCAGGTTGTTTCTATCCTTTTGCTTGTTTTGTTTTTTGTTCTTGCATTAGTTTAAGTCGCATTCAAGAAAAATAAAAAAAAATAACCTCAAACTCCAAACCGAGTGCATCTAGCCTTCTACGTGTATCACTAGGGTTTAGATTCACTTTTGCATTGCCATTCACGTTTTCCTTTTTGTTTAATTCATATTTCCATTAATTTTAAGTTAAATTAAAAAGAAAACAAAAAGAAAAGAAAAGAAAATAGGAAAATACCCAAAAGATTTCGAATTGGACAGCTAGCACAAGTTGTCTAGGAAGTTTCCTTTTTCCTTTTATTCGAATTTCCTTTCCTTAGGATTTTTCCTTTTTGCATTTTTTCGAACCCCTTATAAAAAGAAAACCCTCCTAACAATTTAGGAGCATCCTAACTTGTCTTCTTTCTTTGTAGCACACCATGGGAGAAGAAAATAGAGAAGCAACCAAAGCCATGATGGCCATGTTCACCACACTCCAAACACAACTCGCATCCATAGGCGAGAGGTTGGAGCGCGTGGAGAGACCAGTCAGATTCCAGGCCATAAGGCACGTGAGAGCTGAGCCAGATCGTCCTGAGGGTCCTGAGTACCTTAGGACACGGCACGAACAGGAGGAACCCCAGCCAGATGGAGATGAGGACACACAACCTCATAACTATCACCATATGCCGAGAGGACCTCCACGGCAACCAGAGGCAGAAGATGATGGCTTTGAGCCATATGGTCTTCACCAGAGACCAAGAATGCCTCCTAGACGTCATGAGGATGGAGATGAACACACCTATAACCGGGTAATTCATCCTGATGTTAAACTAACTCCTCCAACTTTTGCAGGAAAAGTAGACCCCGAGGCTTACCTAGATTGGGAGAAGCGAATGGATCATATCTTTGATCACTACAACCAACCAGGACCTAGGAGAGTCTCAATGGCAGTAGCACAACTCACGGACAATGCCCTCATCTGGTGGGATCGTGAGGTATCTGACAGAAGGAGGAAGAGAATGAGACCCGTAGACTCATGGGTCGACATGAAAGACCTCATGCGACAAAGGTATGTTCCACCTTACTTTCATAGGGATTTGCAACGACGTTTTCGTACTCTTAAGCAGGGTACCAGATCAGTAGAGGAGTACTATGAAGAGTTCGAGAGGTTAAGGAACAGATTGGAGCTCAATGATGATGAAGAAGCATTGATGGCACAATTCTTGGATGGACTCCAAGAAAGGATCAGCTGCAAGGTGGAAAGGCAAATCTACAACGACTTCAAGGACTTGTTCCACCTATCTGTGCAAGCTGAACAGCACATCAAACGTAAGAGCCAAGACATCCGCAGCAAGCCTAAGACACCTTGGGCACCAAGCAACATGCCTAAGACAGTGGACAAAGGCAAAAGCGAGAGATCGAGTCAAGGTTCAAGAGCAAGCCTCCTGAACCCACCCGTGACCAGAGAGAGCCTGGTAAGTCTTCTAACCCTCAAAGATCACGTGACATAACTTGTTTCAAGTGCAGGGGACGTGGACACATCTCAAGGGAGTGCCCAAACAACCGAGTCATGCTGATTACGGAGGCAGGAGAATATGAGTCCCAAGATGAAGAGGAATATGAACCAGAAGGAGAATATGGTGACATTGAGTACCCTGATGTGGGGAAGTGCTGGTCACTAGGCGTATCCTCAGTGCAATGGTGGATCCTTCAGAGACCATCCAAAGGGAGAACATCTTCCACAGCCGTTGCACCATCAAGGGAAAGGTATGTAACCTCATCATAGATGGTGGTTCTTGCACTAACGTTGCTAGTGCGTATATGGTTGATAAGCTAGGTCTAGAGAGGACACGGCATCCTCGACCATATAGACTGAGATGGCTTGATGACAAAGTGGAGCTCAAGATTCATGAGCAAGTCACTGTGCCATTCAGTGTGGGCAAGTACCAAGACCAGGTCGTGTGCGACGTGGTGCCCATGCAAGCTGGCCATCTTCTACTAGGAAGACCATGGCAGTTTGACAAAGAGACCAGGCATGATGGCAGAACCAATCTCTACACCTTCGTGCATGACAAGAGAAAGGTCAGCCTAGCTCCTCTTACACCTGCCCAAGTACATGAGCTACAACTCCAAATGAGTAAGGAAAAGAAACTTGTCAAGTCTAACTTTCTTATTCAACCTAGTCATGTCCGGAGAGCTTTAGCCTCGAAGGACTTAATATTACTAATGGTTTTCAAGGAAGTGTTGAGTATAGAACAGGGACAGGTAGAGCTACCTCATGAAGTAGCAACACTCCTCAACAAATTCCAGGATGTATTTCCAGAGGAGATACCAGCAGGCTTGCCTCCTTTACGTGGCATAGAACACCAGATTGATCTAGTGCCCGGAGCAGCCCTGCCCAACCGGCCAGCCTACCGGATGAGTCCAGAGGAGTCCAAAGAGCTTGAGAAGCAAGTCAAGGAGCTCCTGGAGAAAGGATATGTTCGAGAGAGCCTCAGTCCATGTGCTGTACCAGTGCTGCTAGTGCCCAAGAAGGATGGGACTTGGCGCATGTGTGTGGACTGCCGAGCCATCAACAACATCACAGTCAAGTATAGGCATCCAATACCACGACTAGATGACATGCTAGATGAGCTGAGTGGAGCCACGGTCTTCTCCAAGATAGACCTCAAAAGTGGATACCACCAGGTAAGAATGAAGGAAGGTGATGAGTGGAAAACTGCTTTCAAGACAAAGCAAGGACTCTACGAGTGGACAGTCATGCCATTTGGCTTGACTAATGCCCCAAGCACCTTCATGCGCCTTATGAACCAAGTTCTTAGGGCGTACATCAGTAAGTTTGTGGTAGTTTATTTTGATGACATACTTGTTTATAGTAAGTGCCTACGGGAACACCTCACACATCTTGAGATGGTCCTTAAAACCCTTCGACAAGAAGAGCTTTATGCCAATCTCAAGAAGTGCACCTTTTGTACTGATAAGCTTGTCTTTTTAGGTTTTGTTGTGAGTTCACAGGGCCTACAGGTTGATGAAGAGAAGATTCGAGCCATACAAGAATGGCCAACACCAGGAAACATCAGCCAAGTAAGGAGCTTCCACGGACTGGCCAGCTTCTATAGGAGATTCATGCCCAACTTCAGCAGTATTGCCTCACCACTGACGGCCGTAGTCAAGAAGAACGTGGGATTCAGCTGGGGAGAAGCTCAGGAGAAGGCATTCAAGGCCTTGAAGGACAGCCTTACACAAGCACCAGTGCTAGTCCTTCCCAACTTCAACAAGACGTTTGAAGTGGAGTGTGATGCCTCTGGAATAGGCATAGGATCAGTGCTAACTCAAGGAGGGAGACCAGTGGCATACTTAAGTGAGAAGCTAGGAGGTGCCTCACTGAACTACCCCAATTATGACAAGGAGCTCTATGCCCTTGTCCGAGCATTGGAGACTTGGCAGCATTACTTGCTGTCCAAGGAGTTTGTGATCCACACTGATCACGAGACTCTCAAACACCTCAGAGGGCAAACCAATCTCAAGAGGAGACATGCGAGGTGGATGGAGTTCATAGAGACCTTCCCGTACATCATCAAGTACAAGAAGGGCAAAGACAATGTGGTAGCCGATGCACTATCAAGGAGGTTTGCCTTGATATCAACCATGGAGGCAAAGGTCCTAGGATTCGAGCACATCAAGGATCTATACAAGGATGATCCTGACCTTGCTGAGAGCTACAAGGAGTGTAGCACAGGGAGTCATGGCAAATTCTACATCCATGAGGGATTCTTGTTCCGAGAAAGAAGGCTGTGCATACCACAGGGATCACTAAGGGAGCTTATCATCCGAGAAGCTCATGGAGGAGGACTCATGGGCCACTTTGGTGTCGACAAGACTCTAGCAGTGGTCAAGGAGCACTTCTACTGGCCACACATCAAGAGGACAGTAGAAGCACATTGTGCAAGATGCATTACTTGCAAGAAGGCAAAGTCCCGAGTGCAACCTCACGGGTTGTATCTCCCACTGCCCATACCAACACATCCATGGGTGGACATATCGATGGATTTTGTTCTAGGTCTGCCCAAGATCAACCACAAAGATGCAATCTTTGTAGTGGTGGACAGATTCTCCAAGATGGCACATTTCATCCCATGTGCCAATGTCAATGATGCCACACAAACAGCTGAGCTGTTCTTCAGGGAGATAGTACGGCTTCATGGAGTGCCAAGGACCATCGTATCAGATAGGGACACCAAGTTCCTCAGCCATTTCTGGAGGACCCTTTGGAGAAAACTAGCCACGAAGCTACTCTTCTCAACCACTTGCCATCCTCAAACCGATGGCCAAACTGAAGTTGTCAACAGGACACTATCAACTCTTCTCAGAACTACACTAGGGAAGAACCTAAAGACTTGGGTGGAGTGCCTGCCATTCATTGAGTTCGCCTACAACCGAGCCGTGCACTCAGCAACCAAGAAGACACCATTTGAAGTGGTATACGGCTTCAACCCTCTCACCCCATTGGAGCAAACACCACTGCCACCAGCTGAGATGACCAACCTCAACGGAGCATCCAAAGCAGAGTTCATAAGGAGGTTACACCAGAAGGTAGCAGAAAACTTGGAGAAGAGGACCGGACAGTACGTGACTCATGCGAACAAAGGAAGAAAGGAGGTGATCTTTCAACCAGGCGATTGGGTGTGGCTACACGTACGGCAGGAGAGGTTCCCAAACCTAAGGAGTTCCAAGCTAGCACCAAGAGGAGATGGACCCTTCAGAGTGCTCGAGAGGATCAACAACAACGCCTACCGAATCGAGCTTCCAGGTGAGTTTAATGTGTCCAATACGTTCAATGTTACTGACTTGGCCCCTTTCCATGCAGATGATCCAGTTTTGAGGACAAAACCTACTGAAGAGGGAGGGAATGATGAGGACATCAGGTCGTACATCCAGCCAGGAGACCAGACTGGCCGACCAGGAAGCTTGCCCGAGACAGCAGGACCATCTGGCGCGCCTGCCGGACCAGACAGTACCGCCGGGCCTTCGACCTATAGGACCAGACCGGTCAACATTGCCGGCGGAGAGGCCCAAGCTTCCGGCACACTTGGTGGGGACGTGGATGACACCGCCGGTCCCCCTGATGACACCGCCGACTCCGGGATCAACTTGGCCGGTCCTGAAGTCATTCCGGCCACTACCGCGCACAATCCAGCCGGTACAGCAGATCCAGCCGAGTACACGCGCACTTCCACTTCTACACAAGAGGACTCGGACCAAATGAGCTACCAGCTCCAGGACATGCACTTAGAGGAAGTATCTACACCAGTGGTACCTCCAGGAGCAATGACAAGAAGCAGATCAAGAGCACTCTTCCACAAATTCAACTTATGGGTCGACAAGCTTCTAGAGGAAGAGCAGCTAAGGACAATGGGCCAGAAGAGCAAATTAGAGTCCAAAGGCTTCTCAACAACACAAGGAACATCAGAGACTTGGGCTTTAGTGGCAAGAGAGGTCAGGGCCCAAAGATATTTAACCCTACTCCAAGTTGAAGACTAGGAGCAAGGCGCGTGCATGCCACAAGGACGGCCACCTTCCATTTCTTGGCCGTGAGGTTAGTTAAGGTAAGTTTACATTCGAATATATGCCTCTTTCTGTTTTGCAGGGTAGGATCTAGTTGCTTTACATTTTTGAGTCAAGAACATTTTAGGAATAGGTACTTTTTCGGTTATGCACTTTTGTATCTTTTCCTTTTGTGCACTTTTGTAAACTTTCCTTTTTCTTTATTTGTGTCGACCCTAGAAGGTCAAGCTGTCGAGCATATTAATAAGGCTCCTTCCAGCATTGTAGTTCAACAACCTTTTTGATTATTAATAAAGTAGAACTTTTTCCCTACAAGTTTTCTCTCTAAGAATCTTGTGCGCTTAGAACCTAGTTGAGACCAGCCCTCCTAGCTCTAAGTTTGTGATTTATCACGAGGTTCATCACCCCTCGTGTGGTTCACTTCACCCTTCCACCGTTTACCAACCAGAAAACCCCTATCCAGAAGCTTAAGGTTGAGTTTCTCACCTAATCTTCTACAAACAGCCCACGCGCATACATCCTTGAATCAAGGCTTGTATCAATGGTGGTTCGATTAGCACACACTAAAGTGTCCTGAATGGTGTTGATAAGGTGTTGTAGTGTTTTCTTTAGTTTGGCACTCTTGGACCGAGTAATGGGACCATTGGAGATCTGCAAGGCTTCATCTTCAGCTTCTTCTGGTTCTAGATGTTCAATAGCTTTCTCATTGGCTTCTTCTTGCTCAGGTTCAAGCTGCTCCTTTAGTTCAGGTTCCTTGTTAGCCATGCTCACATCATCCTCCCATAGTGTAGAAGGATTTGACTTCAAATCTGTTTCATCTGCAAAATAGGGAACCAAATCAGCAACATTAAAACTCGAACTCACTTGGTACTTAACTTGAAGATCCAGCTGGTAGGCATTGTCATTGATCTTCTTGATGACTTTTAATGGACCATCAAACCTAGGCATAAGCTTGGATTTCCTCTCACTCGGAAATCTATCCTTTCGCAAGTGGATCCACACCAAGTCTCCTTCTTCAAAGGCTAACTCCTGTCGGCCCTTATTGGCTTGTTGATAATATATCATTGTCTTGTTTTCAATATTAAGTCGAACCTTCTCATGGATCTGTTTAACTAATTCAGCCTTTTTCTTTCTGTCGAGACTTGCCCTTTCACTCAAAGTTAAAGACATTAGATCCAAAGGCGAGAGGGGATTGAACCCATAAACAATTTCAAAAGGTGAATACTTAGATGCAGTATGTCTAGCACGATTATATGCAAATTCAACACGAGGCAAACATTCTTCCCAAGACCTGAGATTCTTCTTGATTATGGCTCTCAACAAGATAGACAAATTTCTATTAACTACTTCGGTTTGACCATCCGATTATGGGTGACAAGTTGTAGAGAAACAAAGTTTAGTCCTTAGTTTCGACCAAAATGTTTTCCAAAAGTAACTGAGGAACTTTGTGTCTCTATCTGATACTATGGTCATTGGCATCCCATGAAGTCTAACTATTTCTTTAAAGAAAGCAAAGTTAGTGGCATCATCGGTTTTTTGACAAGGAACAAAATGAGCCATTTTGGAGAACCTATTAACTACAACAAATACCGAATCCTTTCCAGTCTTATTCCTAGGTAATACAACTACAAAGTCTATAGAAGTGTCATGCCAAGGATGCAAGGGAATAGGTAGAGGAATATACAAACCGTGCTTATGAACCGTGGACTTTGCTTGTTTACAAGTTACACATCTTTGGCAAGCTTTTTCGGACATCACTCCTCATATGTGGCCAAAAGAAATGTTCCTGTAATACATTCAATGTCTTTGCCACGCCAAAGTGACCCATAAGACCACCTGCATGAGCTTCCTTAACAAAAAAATTTTAGAAAGAAGAGTTGGGTACACATAGGCGAGTTTCATAGAATAAGAACCCATCACTCTTAAAATATTTTCCAGCACCAAATTTCTCACAAGCAGCATAAATTTTTTTAAACGCAGCACCAGTAGAATATAACTAATTGATTTGTTCAAACCTTAGCAGCTTAACTTCTAAAGAGTTCAAGAGAACATACATCCAAGAAAGAGGATCGGCTACTATATTCTCTTTATCTTTCTTGTACTTGATCACATAAGGGAAGGTTTCAATGAATATAACCCACCTTGCGTGTCTCTTGTTCAGATTTTGTTGCCCTTTGAGGTGCTTGAGTTACTCATGCTCGGTGTGAATAACAAACCCCTTGGGCAAGATAATATTGCCACGTTTGTAAGGCCCTAACAAGTGCGTAGAGTTCTTTGTCGTAGGTTGGGTAATTGAGTGTGGCCCTTCCAAGATTTTTACTAAAATAGGCTATGGGCTTTCGTTCCTACATAAGAAAAGCACCAATAACAATTCCTGAGGCATCACATTCAATTTCAATGGTTTTATCAAAGTTAAGAAGAGCTAGCACCTGGGAGTGTGTAAGCTTGTCTTTCAAGGTTTGGAATGCTTCTTCCTGCTCTTCCTCCCATTTAAAACCCACATTCTTTTGATAACCTCAGTGAGTGGAACTGCTAGATTTCTACAGTTTTTGAAAAATCTCCGGTAAAATCTCAGTTTAGAATGATCATTTTAACTAGCTGATCAGCATGACAAGTCTGCTCCAAAATTTCTTTAACTTTTGATTTAGAGCTCAAAACGACATGAATCCAACGTCTACGTTAAGCAAGCTCAAATTTCCATATTGTGACAACATTTGAGGCTGAAAGAGCTACGACAAAGCGTAGAAGTAATCCAATGTATCCCAAACTGCGTGATGCCGTGCATTATGTTTCATTTATAAGCCTTTAATCAATGACCACCAATGATTAGTTTAAAATGATCATTTTAACTTGCCGATCAGCTTGACATGTCCGGACTAAATCGTCCATAACTTTTCATTAAGAGTTCAAAATTACACGAGTCAAATACCCACATTAAGGTAGCTCAATTTCCTATATTCAGACAAAATTTAAGATCAAAATAGCTACATAAAGCCTCCAAGTAATCCAATCTATCCCAATTTGCATGATATCATGCATTATGCTTTATTTATAAGCCTTTTCTCAAGCAGTAGGAATGATCAGTTTTGAATGATCAATTTCACTACCTGATCAACTTGCCATATCTGCACTAAATCGTTTTTAACTTCTGATTTAGAGCTCAAAATGACATGTGTCCAACGCCCACGTTAAGCTAGCTCAATTTCCCAAATTGTGACAACATTTGAGTCTAAAAGAGCTACAAAAAAACCTCCACGTAATCCAATGTATCCCAAACTGCGTGATGCCATGCATTACGCTTCATTTATAAGCCTTTACTGAGGAGCACCAATGATCAGTTTAGAATGATTATTACAATTGGCCAATCCAGTTGTCATGTCCGCACTAAATCGTCTAAAACTTTTTATTTAGTTTCCAAAATAACACGAATCCAACCCACATTACGCTAGCTCAAATTTCTGTATTATGACAAGATTTGAAACTGAAAGAGCTATGGCAAAGCCTCCAAGTAAACCAATGTATCACAAAGTGCATGATGCCATTCATTATGATTCATTTATATGCCTTTAATCAAGGAGCACCAATAATCAATTTAGAATGATCATTTTAACTGGCCGATAACCTTGATTTTTCTGCTCTAAATCGTCTGTAACTTTTGATGTAAAGTTCAGAATGACACGAATCCAACGCCCACGTTAATCTACCTCAATTTTTTGTATTGTGATAGAATTTAACACTAAAAAGATACGAAAATGCCTCCAAGTAATCCAATCTATCCAAACTGCATGATGCCATGCAGTATGCTTCGTTTATAAGCTTTTACTAAAAGAGCATAGTTATATGTTTAGAATTATCATTTTAACTGGCTGATCATCTTGACATGTCCGCAAGAAATTGTCTTGCATTTTTTATTTAGAATTTAGAATGACACGAATCCAATGTCCACGTTAAGCTAGCTCAATTTTCTGTAATGTGACAAAATTTAAAACCAATAGCTAAGACAAAGCCTCCAACTAATCTAATCTATTCTAAACTGCGTGATGACATGTCCGCACTAAATCATCTTTAGCTTTTTATCTTGAGCTCAAAATGACATCAATCCAATGCCCACGTTAAGCTAGCTTAATTTTTAATATTGTGACAACATTTGAGACTGAAAGAGCTACCACAAAGCCTTCAAGTAATGCAATCTATCCTAAACTACGTGATGCCATACCTTATGCATCATTAATAAGCCTTTACTGAAGGAGCACCAATTATTAATTTAGAATGATCATTTTGACTAGCTGATCAACTTGACATATCCGCTGTAATTTTTTTAACTTTTGATTTAGAGCTCAAAATGACATGAATCCAACGTCCACGTTAAGCAAGCTCAAATTTCCGTATTGTGACAACATTTGAGGTGAAAGAGCTACGAAAAATCTTATAAGTAATCCAATGTATCCCAAACTGTGTAATGGATGCATTATGTTTAATTTATAAGCAGTTAATCAAGGAGCACCAATGATCAGTTTCGAATAATCATTTTAACTGGCCGGTCAACTTGACAAATCAGAAGAAAATCGTCTGTAACTTTTGATTTAAAGTTCAAAATGATACGAATCCAACGCCCACGTTGAGCTAGCTCAATTTTATATATTGTGACAAAATTTAAGACTTAAATAGCTACGACAAAACCTCCAAGTAATCCAATCTATCCCAAAACCCATGATGCCATGCATTATGCTTCATTTACAAGCCTTTACTCAAGTAGCACCAACGATCAGTTTAGAATGATCATTTTATCTAGCCGATCAACTTGACATGTATTCACTAAATCATCCGTAACTTTTGATTTAGAGTTTAGAATGACACGAATCAAACGCACACGATAATCTAGCTCAATTTTTTATATTGTGACAACATTTGAGACTGAAGTAGATACGACAAAGCCTCTAAATAATCCAATCCATCCCAAATTGCGTGATGTTATGTATTATGCTTTATTTATATGCCCTTACTCAATGAGCATCAATGATCAGTTTAGAAATATCATTATAACTAGCTTATCAACTTGACATGTCCGTACTAAATCGTGTTAAACTTTTGATTTAGAGCTCAAAATAACATGAGTCCAACGCCCACGTTAAGCTAGCTCAATTTCCCATACTGTGACAACATTCGCGATGTCATGCATTATGTTTCATTTATAAGCCTTTACTCAAGGAGCACGATTGATAAGTTTAGAATGATCATTTTAACTGGCCGATCAACTTGACATGTTGGCACTAAATCATCCGTAACTTTTTTTTAGAGTTCAGAATAGCACGAATCCAACCCCAACGTTAAGCTAGCTCAATTTTTTATTTCGTGCACAAATTTATTACCGAAATAGCTACGAAAAAGCCTCTAAGTAATCCAATATATCCCAAACTTTGTGATGCCATGCATTATGTTCCATTTTTAAGTCTTTACTCAAGGAGCGCCATTGATGAGTTTAGAATGATCATTTTAATTTGCCGATCAACTTGACATGTCGATACTAAATCATCCGTAACTTTTTATTTAGAGTTCAGAATGACATGAATCCAACGCCCACATTAAGCTAGCTCAATTTTCTATATAGTGGTAAAATGTAAGACCGAAATAGCCATGACAAAGCTTCCAAGTAATCCAATCGATCCCAAACTTCGTGATGCCATTCATTTTGTTTCATTTATAATCCTTTACTAAAGGAGCACCATTGATCAGTTTAGAATGACCATTTTAACTAACCGAACAACTTGACTTGTCCGCTCAAGTTTTTTAACTTTTGATTTAGAGCTCAAAATTACATAAATCCAACGCCCACGTTAAGCAAGATCAAATTTCCATATTGTGACAAGATTTGAGGGTGAACGAGCTACGACAAAGCCTACACGTAATCCAATGTATCCCTAACTGTGTAATGCCATGTATTATGCTTCATTTATAACCCGTTAATCAAGAAGCACCAATGATCAGTTTTTAATGATCATTTTAATTGGCCGATCAACTTAACATGTCCGAAGTAAATCTAGCTCAATTTTAACTGGCCGATCAACGCCTACGTTAACCTTGCTAAATTTTCCATATTGTGATAAAAATATGATACTGAAAGATCTATGACAAAGCGTCCAATTAATCCAATATATCCAAATTGCGTGACGCCATGCATTATGCTTCATTTATAAGCCTTTACTCAAGGAGCACCAATGATCATTTCAACAGGCCGATCAACTTGACATTTCTGCACTAAATCATCCGTATCTTTTGATTAAGAGTTCAAAATGCACGAATCCAATGCCACGTTAGCTAGCTCAAATTTCTATATTGTGAAAAAATTTAAGCCGAAATAGCTATGAAAAATACTCCAATTAATCCAATCTATCCCAAACTGCATGATGTCATGCATTATGCTTCATTAATAGCCTTTCCCAAAGGAGCACCAATGATAAGTTTAGAATGATCATTTTAAATAGCTGGTTAACTTGACATGTCCGCTCTAAACGTATGTAACTTTTGATTGAGAATTCAAAATGACAAAAATCCAACTCCCACGTTAAGATTGTTCAATTTTCAATATTGTAACAAAATTTAAGATCCAAATAGCTATGACAAAGACTCTAAGTAATACAATCTATCCCAAACTTTGTGATGTTACCCATTATGCTTCATTTTTACTCCCTTACTTAATGAGCGCCAGTGATCAGTTTAGAGAGATCATTTTAACTAGCTGATCAACTTAACATGTCCGTACTAAATAGACTTTAACTTTTGATTTAGATGTCAAAATGACATTAATCCAACGCCCACTAAGCTAGCTCAGTTTTCCACATTGTGACAATATTTGAGACTAAAAGAGCTACGACACAGCCTCCAAGTAATCCAATGTATCCCAAACTGCGTGATGCCATGCATTATGCTTCATTTATAATCCTTTACTTAAGGGGCATTAATAAGCAGTTTAGAATGAGCATTTTAACTGGCCGATCAATTTGACATATCCGCACTAAAATGTCTGTAACTTTTGAGTAGAGTTCAGAATGACACAAATCCAAGGCCCACATTAAGCTAGGTCAATTTTCTATATTGTGAGAACATTGGAAACTGAACAAGCTACGACAAAGTCTCCAAATAATCCAATGTATCCCAAAATGCGTGATACCATGAATTATGCTTTATTTATCAGCTTTTACTCAAGGACCCCAATGATCATATTAGAATGATAATATTAAGTAGAGGATCAACTTAAATGTATGCACTAAATCGTCTTAACTTTTTATTTAGAGGTCAAAATGATATGAGTCCAACACCCATATTAAACTAGCTCAATTTTCCATATTGTGACAACATTTGAGATTGAAAGGTCTACGAAAAAGTCTCCAAGTAAACCAATGTATCCCAAACTGTGTGATGCCATGCATTATGCTTCATTTATAAGCCTTTACTCAAGGACCACCAATAATCAGTTTAGAATGATCATTTTAATTAGCTAATTAACTTGACATGTCTACTCTAAACGTATGTAACTTTTGATTTAGAGTTCAAAATGACACAAATCCAACTCCCACGTTAAGCTAGCTCAATTTTCTCTATTGTGACAAAATTTCAGATCCAAATAGCTATGACAAAGACTCTAAGTAATACAATCTATCCCAAACTTTGTGATGTTACCCATTATGCTTCATTTATACTACCATACTTAATGAGCACCAGTGATCAGTTTTGATAGATCATTTTAACTAGCTGATCAACTTAACATGTCCGTACTAAATCGACTTTAACTTTTGATTTAAAGGTCAAAATGACATTAATCCAACGCCCACGTTAAGCTAGCTCAGTTTTCTCTATTGTTACAATATTTGAGACTAAAAGAGCTACGACATAGACTCCAAGTAATCCAATGTATCCCAAACTGCGTGATTACATGCATTATGCTTCATTTATAATCGTTTATTGAAGGAGCATTAATGATCAGTTTAGAATGAGCATTTTAACTGGCCGATCAATTTGACATATCCGGACTAAATTGTCCGTAACTTTTGAGTAGAGTTCAGAATGACATAAATCCAAGGCCCACGTTAAGCTAGGTCAATTTTCTATATTGTGAGAATATTGGAAACTGAAAGAGCTACGACCAAGCCTCCAAGTAATCCAATGTATCCCAAACTGCGTGATATCATGCATTATCCTTTATTTATCAACTTTTACTCAAGGAGCCCATTGATCATATTAGAATGATAATATTAAGTAGCGGATCAACTTAAATGCCTGCACTTAATCCTCTTAACTTTTGATTTAGAGGTCAAAATGACATGAGTCCAACGCCCATGTTAAACTAGCTCAATTTTCCACATTGTGACAACATTTGAGACTGAAATAGCTAAGAAAATGCCTCCAAGTAATCAAATGTACTCCAAACTGCATAATGCCATGCATTATGCTTCATTTATATGCCTTTACTCAAGGAGCACCAATGATCAGTTTTGAATGATCATTTTAACTAGCCGATCAACTTGACATGTCGGCACTTAATCATCCGTAACTTTTGATTTGTAATTTAGAGTGACACGAATCCAACGCCCACGTTAAGCTAGAAGAATTTTCCATATTGTGACAATATTTCAGACTGAAAGAGTTACAAAAAAGGCTCCAAGTAATCCAATGTATCCCAAACTGTTTGATGCCATACATTATGCTTTATTTATAAGCTTTACTCAAGGAGCATTAATGATGAGTTTAAAATGAGCATGTTAACTAGCCGCACAATTTGACATATCCGCACTAAATCGTGCATAACTTTTGATTCAGAGTTTAGAATGACACAAATCCAACGCCCACGTTATGCTAGGACAACTTTCTATATTATGACAACATTGGAGACTGAAAGAGCTACGACAAACCCTACAAGTAATCCAATTTATCCCAAACTATGTGATGCAATGCATTATGCTTTATTTATTATCCTTTACTCAAGAAGCCCATTGATCATATGAAAGAGCATTTTAACTCGTCGATCAATTTGACATGTACGCACCAATTCGCCCGTAACATTTAATTGAGAGCTCAAAATGACACGAATCCAATGCCCGAATAAAGCTTGCTCAATTTTTTATGTTGTGAAAAAATTTAAGACCGAAAGAGCTACGAGAAAGCCTCCAAGTAACCCAATGCATCCCAAACTGCGTGATGCCATGCAGTGTTCTTCATTAATAAGCCTTTACTTAAGGAGCACAAATGATCAGTTTAGAATGATCATTTTAACTGGCGGATCACCTTGACATGTCCGCACTAAATCTTCTTTAATTTTTGATTTAAAACCCAAAATAACATGAGTCCAACACCCACGTAAAGCTAGTTCAATTTTCTATATTGTGACAACATTTGAGACTGAAAGAGCTACCACAAAACCTCCAAGCAATCCAATGTATCCCAAATTGTGTGATGCCTTGCAATATACTTCATTTATAAGCCTTTACTCAAAGAGCCCCAGTGATCAGTTTAGAATGATCATTTTAACTGTCCGATCAACTTGACATGTCCGCACTAAATAGTCCGTACCTTTTAATTTAGAGTTCAAATGACAGGAATCCAACGGCCACATTAAGCTACCTCAATTTTCTATGTTGTTACTAAATTTAAGACAGAAAGAGCTACAACAAAGCGTCCAAGTAAACCAATATATCCCGAATTGCGTGATGTCATGCATTGTGCATCATTTATAGGCCTTTAGTCAAGGAGCACCAAATATCAATTTAGAGTAATCAATTTAACAAGTTGATCAACTTGACATGTCCACACTAAATCATCTTTACCTTCTGATTTAGAGCTCAAAATGACATGAGTCCAACACCCAAGTCAATCTATTTCAATTTTCCATATTGCGCCAACATTTGAGACTGAAAGAGCTACTAGAAAGCCTCCATGTCATACAATGTAACCCAAACTGCGTGATGCCATGCATTATGCTTCATTTATAAGCCTTTAGTCAAGGAGCACCAATGATCAGTTTAGAGTAATCATTTTAATTAGCTGATCAACTTGACATGTCCACACTAAATCATCTTTAACTTTTGATTTAGAGCTCAAAATAACATGAGTCCAATGTCCAAGTTAAGCTAGTTCAATTTTCCAGACTGTGACAACATTTGAGACTGAAAGAGCTACTACAAAGCTTCCAAGTAATGCAATGGATACCGAACTGCATGATGCCATGCATTATGCTTCATTTATAAGCCTTTACTCAAGGAGTACAAATGATCATTTTAGAATGATCATTTTACAGGCTGATCAGCTAGACATGTTTGCACGAAAACGTCCGTAACTGTAGATTTAGAGAATAGAATGACACGAATCCATCTCCCACATTAAGCTAGCTCAATTTCTATGTTGTGACAAGATTTGAGACTGAAAGAGCACAAAGCCTCATAATAATCATATGTATCCCAAACAACGTGATGCCATGCATTATGCTTCATTTATAAGCTTTTACTCAAGGAGCACCAATGATCAAACTAGAATGACTATTTCAACCCGCCGATCAACTTGACATGTCCACACTTAATCATCTTTAACTTTTGATTTAGAGGTGAAAATAACATGAGTCCAATGACGACGTCAAGCTATCTCAATTTTCCATATCCTCACAACATTTGAGACTGAAAAAGGTACGAAAATGCCTCCAAATATTCTCATGTATCCCAAACTGCATATTGTCATGCATTATTCTTCATTTATAAGCCCTAACTCAAGGAACACCAATGATGAGTTTAGAATGATTGTTTTTTCTAGCTGATCATCTTGACATCTCCGCACAAAATCGTCTTTAACTTTTGATTTAGAGTTCAAAATGACACGAATCAAACGCCTACGTTAACCAATCTCAATTTTCTATACTGTGACATCATTTGAGACTGAAAGAGCTACAACAAAGCCTCCAAGTAATACATTGTATCCAAAACTGCGTGATGCCATGCACTATGCTTCATTTATAAGCCTTTACTCAAGGAGCACCAATGATCAGTTTGGAATGATCATTTTAACTGGCCAATACACTAGACATGTCCACACTAAAACGTCTTTAATTTTTTATTTAAAACTTAAAATAACATGAGTCCAACGCTCACGTTAATCTAGCTCAATTTTCTATGCTGTGACAACATTCGAGACTGAAAGAGCTACTAAAAAACTTCCAAGTAATCTAATGTATCCCAAACTGATAGATGCCATGCATTATGCTTCCTTTATAAACCTTTACTCAAGGAGCCCCAATGATCAGTTTAGAATGATCATATTAACTGTCTAATACACTTGACATGTCCGAAATAAATCGTTCGTACCTTTTAATTTAGAGTTCAAAATGACACGAATCCAATGGCCACATTAAGCTTCCCAATTTTCAATATTGTGACAAAATTTAAGACCGAATGAGCTACAACAAAGCCTCCAAGTATTCCAATGTATCCCAAACTGCGTGATGCCATGCATTAAGCTTCATTTATATGCCTTTAGTCAAGGAGCACCAAAGCTCAGAGTAGAGTAATCATTTTAATTAGCTGATCAACTTGACATGTCCACACTAAATCGTCTTTAACTTTTGATTTAGAGCTCAAAATGACATGAGTCCAACGTCCACGTTAAGCTAGCTCAATTTTCCATACTGTGACAACATTTGAGACTGAAAGAGCTACTACAAAGCTTCCAAGTAATCCAATGGATACCAAACTGCGTGATGCCATGCATTATGCTTCATTTCTAAGCCTTTACTCAAGGAGTACAAATGATCATTTTAGAATGATCATTTTACAGGCCGATCAACTAGACATGTTTGATCTAAAACGTCCATAACTTTTGATTTAGAGTATAGAATGATACGAATCCAACTCCCACGTTAAGCTAGCTCAATTTCTATGTTGTGACAACATTTGAGACTGAAAGAGCACAAAGCCTCCAAGTATTCCAATGTATCCCGAACTGCGTGATGCCATACATGATGCTTCATTTATAAGCCTTTACTCAAGGAGCATCAATGATCAGTTTAGAATGATCAGTTTAACTGTCCGATCAACTTGGCATGTATGCCATAAATCGTCCGTAACTTTTTTTTATAGAGTTCAAAATGACACGAATCCAACGCCCACGTTAACCTAGCACAGGTTTCTATATTGTGACAATATTTTAGACCAGAAGAGCTACGAAAAAGGCTCCAAGCAATCAAATCTATCCCAAAGTGCGTGATGCCATGCATTATGCTTCTATTATAAGGCTTTACTCAAGGAGCACCGATGATCAGTTTAGAATGATCATTTTAACTAGCTGATTAGCTTGAAATGTCCGCCGTTAATCTTCTTTAACTTTTGATTTAGAGCTCAAAATGACATGAGTCCAACGCCCACGTCAAGCTACCTCAAGTTTCTATATTGTGACAACAATTAAGACTGAAAAAGCTACTACAAAGCTTCCAAATAGTCCAATGTTTCCCGAACTAAGTGATGCCATGCATTATGCTTCATTTATAATCCTTTACTCAAGAAGCACCAATGATCTGTTTACAATGACCATTTTAACTAGCCGATCAACTTCACATATCCGCACTAAATTGCTTTTAACTTTTGATTTAGAGCTCAAAATGACATAAGTCCAACGCCCACGTCAAACTAGTTCAATTTTCCATATTGTGACAACATTTTAGAATGAAAGAGCTACAACAAAGTCACCAACTAATCCAATGGATCCCAATCTGTGTTATGCGATGCATTATGCTTCATTTATTAGCATTTACTCAAGGAGCATCTTCTCAACCCAATTCAGGCCAGTTTAGTGTGTTCTAAACCAACCACATTGGTTGTGATTCAAGCCACCTAAACCATACCTAGCAGGGTGCCTTTGATTGTTCTCTTTTTCCCTATTCTTAGTTTTGTCCCAATGGGTTTTTTAAGATAGGTTTTTAATTAGGCAAGCAAGGTATTTTACCACAGCCTCTTCGTGAATCAAGGCCCTTTCAATCTCATCATCCACGAAATAAGTGAGGAAGAATCAAGTCAAAACATTATTTACTTCTTATTCTTTGTCTTAGTTGTCTTTGTAATTCCCTAAGTATTTCCTTTAATGTTTTGGTAGAATTTTAGGAGTCATTTTCAGTTTCTTAGACTACTATAAGTACTCTCTTGTATCCTGCTTTCTGAATCATCAAAAATTTTAATAGCAAATCTCCTTCTTAAACTCGTTTGATCATCCTCTTGAATAAGGAATTTTAGAACACTTTCTCATTCCTCTCAAGAGCCCAAAGTCTAAGGGATCTTCATCAGCCTTGGAAGTTTCAATTCGATTCATACCTTGCCCAACGTGCCTGGCATTTGTCATTCACACAGTGCAAGCAGATAGTCCAAGGATTTTCCACCATCCTTGAGAAGTATCATCCATTTCCCTTTGTTCTCGGTTCCATCCACTTAAGAGCTCACACATCCGCAAGTTATCCCATCATTTCACTCATTCCACCACTTCAATCAATTCATCCACTCTTCCAAAACCATTTGGAGTTTATCAGGGGCTTGATACTCATCAGGATCACATCAAGTTGTATCTCTACAAATCCGTTTGGACCCTCTCGTATTCTTGCAAAAACGTTTTGGAACCTTTCGCCTTCTTTTTGAGATTTGTTTTAAAATGTTTCTGGGTTTGTTCCTTGTTTAAAAATTATCTTAGACCTTTGAATAACCTTGATATTAACTTGAAAATAGTTTTGAATCGATTTCTAAAGGACAAAACCTGTGAAACACCCAATCGGCACTGTTGAGGTTCTAAGAAACTGTTTTTGTTAATCCGAGTTTATCAACTTTTGTTTGAATATTTTAGAGATTAAAACCTGAATGAAACTTGTTATTCAGATTTAATATAACCAGGAATACCAATTCAGAACGTTTCAAAACGACTCTAAAGTTGTTAGACTCACCCATTTTAAAACCGGAGTTCAAAGGGTATAGAACATGCTAGGGTTTGTCTTTGTTCTTGTTTCTTTGTTTCAGCGAATTGTTGTTTCATTTTCTGTGTTTTACTTTGAACTTTTTATTTGTTTAGTTGTCTGAATTTTTCAGGTACCATGGTAGGAACCAACAATAATGGATAAGAATCCTCAAACTCCAACAAACAACTCCTTGATTCCTTTAAAGCCATGATGGATGAAAGTATGGCAACCATGAGAGCTGAAAGACAAAGATCCATCAATGACCGACTTAGGATAAACAAGCCACCTTCTGATACTGAGCAATACTACAGTCACTCATCTAGGTCACAACACCCTTGGAGAAGGTGGCCAAGAGATGACCGACCACATAGGAATAACCAACCCAATCCTCGCGACCCTTTGGCTGGCCTTAAAATCAAGTTTCCCTCTTTCGATGGAACCAATGACCCTAAGGAGTAGCTAGAGTAGGAAATGAAGATAGAAAAAGTCTTTGATTGTAGGGAATACACTCAGGATAGTAAGGTTGTTTAGCACCAACCGCTTTTAAAGATTGTGCCTTAAGTTGGTGGGATCAATTAGTTACTTCTAGGAGAAGGGCTGGATATTTTCCTATAGATTCGTGGAACCAGATAAAAGCAATCATGAGGAAAAGGCTTATAGCTAGCAAAAACCAAGGGGAACTTCACTTTAAGCTTATAAACCTATCTCAAGGATCTAGAACCGTAGAGGAGCAATTTCAGGAGATGGAAACCTTATTGCTTAGGGCTGGTGTTCAAGAGGATAGTGAATCCACTATGGCTAGGTTTATGGGTGGCCTTAATTGGGAAATCATAGATAGGCTAGAGGTTAACCATTATGTCGAAATAGAAGAGCTTCTCCATAGGACTATCATGTTCGAAAAACAACTTAAGAGGAAAAACCCTATACCAAGATTTAGTTCTACTAGGTTTAGCCAATCTAAGGAGGATAAGCCTAGCAAAGATTACACGCCTTTCACTAAACCTAAGGTAGAAGATTCGAAACTTAAGGGAATGGATATGGGTTCTAGCACCAAAACTAGGGAAATTCAGTGTTTTAAGTGTAAGGGCTTTGCTCACTACTATAGGGAATGTACCAATAAGAGAGCCATAGTCATTAAGGCTGATGGTGAGGTAGAATCAGAGGATGATCATTCGGATGCTGGGTGCTTGGAAGAAAATGTAGACATGCCCCATGCTGGACAACTCTTAGTCACAAGGAGAGCTCTAAACTTACAAACTAGGACAGAAAAGAATGCGCAAAGAGAGAACCTATTCCACAGTCGCTGTCTAGTTAAGAGTAAGGTCTATAGCTTAGTGATTGATGGAGGTAGCTGTACCAATGTAGCTAGTGAGATTATGGTAGAGAAGCTAGGACTTGAGATTATTAAGAGGTCTAAACCCTACAAGTTGCAATGGCTTAATGATGAGGGTGAGCTAGAAGTAGATAACAAGGTCTTAGTTCCTTTTTCCATAGGAAAATATGAAGATGAGGTTTTGTGTGATGTTTTACCCAGGGATGCTGGTACATCTTGCTAGGTAGACCTTGGCATTCGGATAGTATGGTTGTTCAGGATGGGCTTACTAATAGGTACTCATTTGAGTTTAAGGGAAAGAAACATATTTTAGTACCTTTATCCCCACAAGAGGTTCATTTAGATCAGATAGCTTTAAAGAAAAACAAAACCCAATCCGAACCCAGAAGAAAACCCCATGCCGACGGCACCGCCAAACCGCAAACAAGGGTACCAGCCAAACAACCGACTAATCTTATGACTAAGTCCGACCCAGGGAGTAACTTACTACACCTACTCTTTGTGCTTAAAGAATGCTTTCATACTAACAAATCTATGCAGGACATTCCTAGCAAAATTAATCTTCTTTTGCAGGAATTTAAAGATGTGTTTCCGGAGGAGCAACCGCAAGGCTTACCACCATTCTGAGGAATTGGGCACCAAATTGACTTTCTACCAGGAGCATCTCTTTCCAACAAGCCAGCCTACAGAACCAACCCCCTGGAGACCAAGGACCTTCAACAGCAAGTCAGTGAACTCATGGAGAAAGGACATATCTGGGAAAGTATGAGCCCGTGTGCTGTACCTGATTCTGCTTGTCCCAAAAAAGGATGGAAGCTGGAGAATGTGTGTTGATTGCAGAGTCATCAACAATATCACTGTAAAGTATCGCCATCTTATACCTAGATTAGATGATATGTTAGATGAATTGCATGGTTCTAGAATCTTCTATAAGGTAGATCTTAAGAGTGGTTATCACCAAATTAGGATGAAAGAAGGTGATGAGTGGAAAACTGCTTATAAACTAAACAAGGTTTATATGAGTGGTTAGAAATGCCTTTTGGCTTGACAAATGCATCTAGTTCCTTCATGAGACTGATGAACCATGTCCTTAGGGAATTCATAGGTCATTTTGTGGTATTATACTTTGATGACATTCTAGTTTTTAGCCGAACCTTAGATAGATGATCATGTAGAACACCTTAGAAAGATTTTTGAAGTGATTAGAAAGGAAACCTTATACGCCAATCTCAAAAAATGTACTTTTAGAACAGATAACCTTGTCTTCTTAGGTTTTGTTATGAGTACAGATGGTATTAAGGTTGTTGAGTAAAAGATAAAAGCGATTAAGTAGTGGCCGTGTCCAAAGAATGTTGGAGAAGTAAGGAGCTTCCATGGCCTAGCTGGGTTTTGCCCGAGATTTGTCATGGGCTGTAGCACTATAGCAGCTCCACTCACTGAGGTTATCAAAAAGAATATGGAATTTAAGTGGGAGAAGGCGCAAGAGGAGGCATTCCAAACCTTGGAAGAAAAGCTCGCACACTTCACAGTGCTATCTCATCCTAATTTTGATAAAACTTTTTAAATTTAATGTGATGCCTCAGGAGTTGGTATTGGTGTTGTTCTTATGAAGGAAAAGAAGCCCATAGCCTACTTTAGTGAGAAATTTGGAGGGACCACACTCAATTACCCAACCTATGACAAGGAACTATATGCGCTTGTGAGGGCCTTGCAAACATGGCAACATTATCTTTGGCCCAAGGAGTTTGTCATCCATAACGACAATGAGTCACTCAAACATCTCAAAGGGCAACAAAAGCTGAACAAAATATATGATAGGTGGGTCGAATTCATTGAGACGTTTCCTTATGTGATTAAATACAAGAAAGGTAAAGAGAATGTAGTAGCCGATGCTCTTTCTCGGAGGTATGTGGTGATGAACTCTTTAGAAGTTAAACTGTTAGGGTTTGAGAAAATCAAAGAATTATATGCTATTGATGCTGATTCTAAGGATATTTATACTTCTTGTGAGAATTTTAGTACTGAAAAATACTTTAAGAGTGAAGGCTTCTTGTTTTATGATAATCGGTTATTTGTACCTATCTCCTTTTTGCAAGACTTGTTTGTTAAGGAAGCACATTCAGGTGGTCTTATGGATCACTTTTCCGTGGTAAAGACATTAATTGTATAGCAGGAACACTTCTTTTGGCCACACATGAGGAGTGATGTTGAGAAAGCTTGCCAAAGATGTGTAACTTGCAAGCAAGCCAAATCCACAATCCTAAAGCACGGTTTGTATATCCCTCTTCCTATACCTTTGCAACCTTGGCATGATATTTATATGGATTTTGTTGTTCGATTGCCTAGAAATAAGAGTGGAAAGGATTCTGTGTTTGTCGTAGTTGATAGGTTTTCCAAAATAGCCCACTTTATTCCTTTTCATAAGACGGATGATGCCGTTAACATTGCCGGATTATTATTTTAAGAGGTAGTTAGAATTCATGGCATGCCTAGGACCATAGTATCAGATAGAGACACTAAGTTTCTTTGTTACTTTTGGGAAACACTTGGTCTAAGCTAGGAACTAAGCTTTGTTTCTCCCCAACTTGTCACCTGCAATCAGATGGTCAAACTAAAATAGTTAATAGAACCTTGTGTTCTTTGTTAAGAGCTTTGATTAAAAAGAATCTTAGGACTTGGGAAAAATGCTTGCCTCATTTTGAATTCCCATATAATCACGCTAGGCATGCTGCTTCTGAGTACTCACCATTCGAAATTGTTTATGGGTTCAATCCCATCGCACCTTTAGGTCTAATGCCTTTACCTTTGCGTGAAAAAAGCTTTTGATGGAAAGAAAAAGGCTGAGTTGGTTAAAAAAATTCATGAGAAGGCTCGGCTCGATATTAAAAATAAGACTAAGATGTATGATCAACAAGCCAACAAAGGCCGAAAGGAGTTAGCATTTGAGGAAGGAGACTTGGTGATGAGGACATCAGGTCGTACATACAGCCAGGAGACCAGACTGGCCGACCAGGAAGCATGCCCGAGACAGCCGGACCATCTGGCACACCTGCCGGCCCAAGCAGTACTGCCGGACCCTCGACCACAAGGACCAGAGCAACCAGCATTGCCGGCGGAGAGGCCCAAGCTTCCGGCACACTTGGTGGCGACGTGGATGACACCGCCGGCCCCTCTGGTTATGCCACCAACTCCGGGATCAACTTGGCCGGTCCTGAAGGCATTCCGGCCAGTACCTCGCACAATCCAGTCGGTACGGCCGATCCAGCCGAGTACACGCGCATTTCCACTTCTACACAAGAAGACTCGGACCAAATAAGCTACCAGCTCCAGGACATGCACCTAGAGGAAGTCTCTACACCAGTGGTGCCTCAAGGAGCAATGAGAAGAAGCGGATCAAGGGCACTCTTCCACAAATTCAGCTTATGGGTCGACAAGCTCCTAGAGGATGATCGACTAAGGACAATGGGCCAAAAGTGCAAGGAAGAGTCCAATGGCTTCTCAACAACACAAGGGACATCAGAGACTTGGGCTTTAGTGGCAAGAGGGGTCAGGGCCCAAAGATTCTTAACCCTACTCCAAGTCGAAGACTAGGAGCAAGGCGCGTGCATGCCACAAGGACGGCCACCTTCCATTTCTTGGCCATGAGGTAAGTTAAGGTAAGTTTCAATTCGAATATATGCCTCTTTCTGTTTTGCAGGGTAGGATCTAGAATATTTACTTTTATTGAGTCAAAGACATTTTAGGAATAGGTCCTTTTTCGATTATACACTTTTGTATCTTTTCCTTTTGTGCACTTTTGTAAGTTTTCCTTTTCTTATTTGAGTCGACCCTAGAAGGTCAAGCTGTCGAGCATATTAATAAGGCTCCTTCCAGCATTGTAGTTCGACAACCTTTTGATATTAATAAAGATAGAACTTTTTCCCCAACAAGTTTTCTCTCAAGAATCTTGTGCGCTTAGAATCTAGTTGAGACCAGCCCTCCTAGCTCTAAGTTTGTGATTTATCACGAGGTTCATCACCCCTCGTGTGGTTCATTTCACCTTTCCATCGAATACCAACCCAAAAACCCCTATCCAAGAAGTCTAAGGTCGAGTTTCTCACCTGAACTTCTCCAAACAGCCCACGCGCATACATCCTTGAATCAAGGCTTGTATCATTTTGGTATCAGAGCTTAAAGCTCCTAAACCAGGTTATTTCTATCCTTTAGCTTGTTTTGTTTTTAGTACTTGCATTAGTTTAAGTCGCATTCAAGAAAAATCAAAAAAATAACATCTAGCCTTCCACGTGTATCACTAGGGTTTAGATTCACCTTTGCATTGCCATTCACGTTTTCCTTTTTGTTTAATTCATATTTCTATTATTTTTAAGTTAAATTAAAAAGAAAAGAAAAAGAAAAGAAAAGAAAATACGAAAAAACCAAAATATTTCGAATTGGACAGCTAGCAATAGTTGTCAAGAAAGTTTCCTTTTTCCTTTTATTCGAATTTTCCATTCCTTAGAATTTTCCTTTTTGCATTTTTTTCGAATCCCTTATAAAAAGAGAACCCTCCTAACAATTTAGGAGTAGCATAACTTGTTTTCTTCCTTGAAGTACGCAATGAGAGAAGAAAATAGAGATGCAGCCGAGGCCATGATGGCCATGTTCACCAGACTCCAAATACAACTCGCATCCATAGGCGAGAGGTTGGAGCGCGTGGAGAGGCCTGTGAGATTCCAGGCCATAAGGCACGTGAGAGCTGAGCAAGACTGTCTTGAGGGTTCTGAGCACCTTAGGACACGGCACGAACAGGAGGAACCCCAGCCAGATGGAGATGAGGACACACAACCTCATAACTATCACCATAGGCCGAGAGGACCTCCACGGCAACCAGAGGCAGAAGATGATGGCTTCGAGCCATATGGTCTTCACCAGAGACCAAGGATGCCTCCTAGACATCATGAGGATGGAGATGAACACGCCTACAACCAGGTAACTCATCCTGATGTTAAGCTAACTCCTCCTAGTTTTGCAGGAAAAGTAGACCCCGAGGCTTACCTAGCTTGGGAAAGAAGAATGGATCATATTTTTGATCATTACAACCAACCAGGGCCTAGGAGAGTCTCAATGGCAGTAGCACAACTTACGGACAATGCCCTCATCTGGTAGGATCGTGAGGTATCTGACAGAAGGAGGAAGAGAATGAGGCCCATACACTCATGGGTCGACATGAAAGACCTCATGCGACAAAGGTTTGTTCCACCTTACTTTCATAGAGGCTTGCAACGTCGTTTTTGTACTCTTAAGCAGGGTACTAGATCAGTAGAGGAGTACTATGAAGAGTTTGAGAAGCCAAGGAACAGATTGGAGCTCAATGATGATGAAGAAGCATTGATGGCACAATTCTTGGATGGACTCCAAGAAAGAATCAGCTGCAAGGTGGAAGGGCAAATCTACAATGACTTTAAAGACTTGTTCCACCTATCTGTCCAGGCTGAGCAGCACATCAAACGTAAGAGCCAAGACATCCGCAGCAAGACTAGGACACCTTGGGCACTAAGCAACATGCCCAAGCCTGTAGACAAAGGCAAGAGCATAGAGATCGAGTCAAGGTTCAAGAGCAAGCCTCCTGAACCCACCCGTGACCAGAGAGAGCCTGGTAAGTCTTCTAACCCTCAAAGATCACGTGAAATCACTTGTTTCAAGTGTAGGGGTCGTGGACACATCTCAAGCGAGTGCCTAAACAACCGGGTCATGTTGATTACGGAGGCTGGAGAATATGAGTCCCAAGATGAAGAGGACTATGAACCAGAAGAGGAATATGGTGAAATTGAGTACCCTGATGTGGGGGAAGTGCTGGTCACTAGGCGCATCCTCAGTGCAATGGTGGATCCTTCAGAGACCATCCAAAGGGAGAACATCTTCCACAGCCGTTGTACCATCAAGGGAAGGTATGTAACCTCATCATAGATGGTGGTTCTTGCACTAACGTTGCTAGTGCATATATGGTTGATAAGCTAGGTCTAGAGAAGACAAGGCATCCTCGACCATATAGACTGAGATGGCTGGATGACAAAGTGGAGCTCAAGATCCATGAGCAAGTCACTGTGCCATTCAGTGTGGGCAAGTACCAAGACCAAGTCGTGTGCGACGTGGTGCCCATGCAAGCTGGCCATCTTCTACTAGGAAGACCATGGCAGTTTGACAAAGAGACCAGGCATGATGGCCGAACCAATCTCTACACTTTCGTGCATGACAAAAGAAAGGTCAGCTTGGCTCCTCTTACACCTGCCCAGGTACACGAGCTACAACTCCAAATGAGTAAGGAAAAGAAACTTATCAAGTCTAATTTTCTTATTCAACCAAGCCATGTCCGGAGAGCTTTAGCCTCGAAGGATTTAATGTTACTAATGGTTTTCAAAGAAGTGTTGAATGTAGAAAAAGAACAGGTAGAGCTACCTCCTGAAGTAGCAACTCTCCTCAACAAGTTCCAGGATGTATTTCCAGAGGAGATACCAGCAGGCTTGCCTCCTTTCCGTGGCATACAACACCAGATTGATCTAGTGCCCGGAGCAGCCCTGCCCAACCGGCCAGCCTACCGGATGAGGCCAGAGGAGTCCAAGGAGCTTGAGAAGCAAGTCAAGGAGCTCCTGGAGAAAGGATATGTTCGAGAGAGCCTCAGTCCATGTGCCGTACCAGTGCTACTAGTGCCATAGAAAGATGGGACTTGGCGAATGTGCGTGGACTGCCGAGAAATCAACAACATCACTGTCAAGTACCGGCATCCAATACCACGGCTGGATGACATGCTAGATGAGCTGAGTGGAGCCACAGTCTTCTCCAAGATAGACCTCAAGAGTGGATACCACCAGGTCAGGATGAAAGAAGGTGATGAATGGAAGACTGCTTTCAAGATAAAGCAAGGGCTCTACGAGTGGACAGTCATGCCATTTGGCTTGACTAATGCCCCAAGCACCTTCATGCGCCTTATGAACCAAGTTCTTAGGGCGTACATCAGTAAGTTTGTAGTGGTTTACTTTGATGACATACTAGTGTATAGTAAGTGCCTATGGGAACACCTCACACATCTTGAGATGGTACTTAAAACCCTTCGACAAGAAGAGCTTTATGCCAATCTCAAGAAGTGCATCTTTTGTACAGATAAACTTGTCTTTTTAGGTTTTGTTGAAAGTTCACAGGGCCTACAGGTTGATGAAGAGAAGATTCGAGCCATACAAGAATGGCCAACACCAGGCAACATCAGCCAAGTAAGGAGCTTCCACGGACTGGCCAGGTTCTATAGGAGATTCGTGCCCAACTTCAGCAGTATTGCCTCACCATTGACGGCTGTAGTGAAGAAGAACGTGGGATTCAGCTGGGGAGAAGCTCAGGAGAAGGCATTCCAGGCCTTGAAGGACAGCCTTACACATGCACCAGTGCTAGTCCTGCCCGACTTCAACAAGACGTTTGAAGTGGAGTGTGATGCCTCTGGAATAGGCATAGGAGCAGTGCTAACCCAAGGAGGGAGACCAGTGGCATACTTCAGTGAGAAGCTAGGTGGTCCCTCACTGAACTACCCCACTTATGACAAGGAGCTTTATGCCCCTGTCCGAGCATTGGAGACTTGGCAGCATTACTTGCTGTCCAAGGAGTTTGTGATCCACATTGATCATGAGACTCTCAAACACCTCAGAGGGCAAACCAATCTCAAGAGGAGACATGCCAGGTGGATGGAGTTCATAGAGACCTTCCCGTACGTCATCAAGTACAAGAAGGGCAAAGATAATGTGGTAGCCGATGCATTATCAAGGAGGTTTGCCTTGATATCCACCATGGAGGCAAAGGTCCTAGGGTTCAAGCACATCAAGGACCTATACAAGGATGATCCCGACTTTGCTGAGAGTTACAAGGAGTGTGGCACAGGGAGTCATGGCAAGTTCTACATCCATGAGGGATTCTTGTTCCGAGAAAGAAGGCTATGCATACCACAAGGATCATTAAGGGAGCTTATCATCCGAGAAGCTCATGGAGGAAGACTCATGGGCCACATTGGTGTCGACAAGACTCTAGCAGTGGTCAAGGAGCACTTCTACTGGCCACACATCAAGAGGACAGTAGAAGCTCATTGTGCAAGATGCATCACTTGCAAGAAGGCAAACTCTCGAGTGCAACCTCACGGGTTGTATCTCCCACTGCCCATACCTACACATCCATGGGTGGACATCTCAATGGACTTTGTTCTAGGTCTGCCCAAGATCAACCACAAAGATGCAATCTTTGTAGTGGTGGACAGATTCTCCAAGATGGCGCACTTCATTCCGTGTGCCAATGTCAATGATGCCACACAAACAGCTGAGCTGTTCTTCTGGGAGATAGTACGGCTTCATGGAGTGCCAAGGATAAGTACCAGACAGGGACACCAAGTTCCTCAGCCATTTATGGAGGACCCTTTGGAGGAAGCTAGGCACAAAGCTACTCTTTTCTACCACCTGCCATCCTCAAACTGATGGCCAAACTGAAGTTGTCAACAGGACACTATCAACTCTTCTCATGACTATACTAGGGAAGAACCTAAGGACTTGGGTGGAGTGCCTGCCATTCATAGAGTTCACTGACAACCGAGCCGTGCACTCAGCAACCAAGAAGACACCATTTGAAGTAGTATACAGCTTCAACCCTCTCACCCCATTGGAGCAAACGCCACTACCACCAGCTGAGATGACCAACCTCAACGGAGCATCCAAGGCAGAGTTCATAAGGTTACACCAGAAGGTAGCAGAAAACTTGGAGAAGAGGACCGGACAGTACGTGACTCATGCCAACAAGGGAAGAAAAGAGGTGATCTTTCAACCAGGCGATTGGGTGTGGCTACACCTACGGCAGGAGAGGTTCCCAAACCTAAGGAGTTCCAAGCTAGCACCAAGAGGAGATGGACCATTCAGAGTGCTCGAGATGATCAACAACAACGCCTACCGGATCGAGCTCCCAGGTGAGTTTAATGTGTCCAATACGTTCAATGTTACTGACTTAGCCCCTTTCCATGCAGATGAACCAGTTTTGAGGACAAAACCTACTGAAGAGGAATGGGATGATGAGGACATCAGGTCGTACATCCAGCCAGGAGACCAGACTGGCCGACCAGGAAGCTTGCCTGAGACAGCCAGACCATCTGGCACGCCTGCCGGCCCAAGCAGTACTGCCAGACCCTCGACCACAAGGACTAGAGCCAGTACCTCGCACAATTCAGCCGGTACGGCCGGTCCTGAAGGCATTCTGGCCAGTACCTCGCACAATCCAGCCGGTATGGCCGATCCAGCCGAGTACACGCGCATTTCCACTTCTACACAAGAAGACTCGGACAAAATGAGCTACCAGCTCCAGGACATGCACCTAGAGGAAGTCTCTACACCAGTGGTGCCTCAAGGAGCAATGAGAAGAAGCAGATCAAGGGCACTCTTCCACAAATTCAGCTTATGGGTCGACAAGCTCCTAGAGGAAGATCGACTAAGGACAATGGGCCAAAAGTGCAAGGAAGAGTCCAATGGCTTCTCAACAACACAAGGGACATCAGACACTTGGGCTTTAGTGGCAAGAGAGGTCACGGCCCAAAGATTTTTACCCCTACTCCAAGTCGAAGACTAGGAGCAAGGCACGTGCATGCCACAAGGACGGCCACCTTCCATTTCTTGGCCATGAGGTAATTTAAGGTACGTTTCAATTCAAATATTTGCCTCTTTCTGTTTTCCAGGGTAGGATCTAGAATATTTACTTTTATTGAGTCAAAGACATTTTAGGAATAGGTCTTTTTTCGATTATACACTTTTGTATCTTTTCCTTTTGTGCACTTTTGTAAGTTTTCCTTTTCTTATTTGAGTCAACCCTAGAAGGTCAAGCTGTCGAGGATATTAATAAGGCTCCTTCCAGCATTGTAGTTCGACAACCTTTTTGATATTAATAAAGATAGAACTTTTTCCCCAACAAGTTTTCTCTCAAGAATCTTGTGCGCTTAGAATCTAGTTGAGACCAGCCCTCCTAGCTCTAAGTTTGTGATTTATCACGAGGTTCATCACCCCTCGTGTGGTTCACTTCACCTTTCCATCGAATACCAACCCAAAAACCCCTATCCAAGAAGTCTATGGTCGAGTTTCTCACCTAAACTTCTCCAAACAGCTCACGCGCATACATCCTTGAATCAAGGCTTCTATCATTTGGTGTGGATCCATTTGCGCAAAGATAGATTTCCGAGTGAAAGGAAATTCAAGCTAATGCGTAGGATTGATGGTCCATTTAAAATTCGTCAAGAAGATCAATGACAATGCCTACCAGCTGGATCTTCAAGGTAAGTACCAAGTGAGTTCAAGCTTCTCCATATTTTGTAGATGAAACAGATTTAAGGTCAAATCCTTCTCAACTTGTGGAGCATGATTTGAGCATGGCCAGCAAGGAACCACAAGGTAAGGAGTAGCTTGAACCAGTGGAGGATGAAGCCACTAAAGATGATAAGGAGCAGCTAGAACCCGCAGATGTTGGAGATGAAAGCCTACAAATCTTCAATGGCCCCATTACCCGATCCAAGAAAACCAAACATAAGACAACACTACAACACCTTCTCAATACCATTCAGGCCAGTATAGTGTGTGCTAATCCAACCACATTGTTTGTGATTCAAACCACCTAAACCTCACCAAGAGAGGTGCCTTGGGTTGTACGATTTTTCCCTATTCTTAGGTTTGTCCCAATGGGTTTTCTAAGATAAGTTTTTAATGAGGCAAGCCCAGTGTACTTTACCACAACCTCTTGGTGAATGAAGGCCCATTCTATCTCATCATCCACGAAATAAGAGAGGAAGAATCAAGTCAAAACATTATTTACTTCTTAGTCTTTTTCTTAGTTGTTTTTGTTATTCTCTAAGTATTTCTTTTAATGTTTTGGTAGAATTTTAGGAGTCATTTTCAATTTCCTACAGTACTATAAGAACTCTCTTGTTTCCTTCTTTTCTAAATTATTAAACATTTTAATAGCAAATCTTCTTCTTAAACTCGTTTGATCATTCTCTTGAATAAGGAATTTTAAAATACTTTCTCATTCCTCTCAAAAACCCAAAGTCTAAGTGATCTTCATGACCCTTGGAAGTTTCAATTCGATTCCCTTGCCCAACGTGCCTGGCCTTTGTCATTCACACAAAGCAAGCAGATAGTCCAAGGATTTTTCACCATCCTTGGAAGTATCATCCATTTCCCCTTGTTCTCGGTTCCATCAACTTAGGAGCTCACACATCCACAAGTTACACTATCGTTTCACCCCATTCTGCAACTTCAATCCATTCATCCACTCTTCCACAACCATTTGGAGTTGATTAGGGGCTTGATCCTCATCAGGATCACATCACAAACTCTAGACAACACCTTCTCAACACCATTTGGACCAGTTTAGTGTGTTCTAATCCAACCACCATGGTTGTGATTCAAGCCACCTAAACCTCATCAAGAGGTATCTTGGATTCTACTCTTTCTCCCTCCTCTTTGTCCCATTCCCCCTCTTGCCCAACGTTTCTCGTCTTCATCATTCACACAGACCAAGCTGATACTCTTAGGATCTTCCACCATCCTTTAGAAGCATCACTCATTCCACATAAATTCTCCAGATCATCCATCTTCACGTTCGCAAATTCACCATCTTCTTCACTTCCGCATCCACATTTGGTTTAATATCATTTGCACAACCTTGTGCAGACATTCAGGGACTTGATCCTAACCAGGATCACATCAAATCTATCCCAAACTGCGTGATGTCATGCATTATGCTGCATTTGTAAACCTTTGCTAAATGAGCACCAATGAATAGTTTAGAATGATGAGTTTAACTAGCCCATAAACTTGATATTTCCGCACTAAATTGTCCGTAACTTTTGAGTTATAGGTAAGAATGACATGAATCCAATGCCCGTTAAGCTAGCTCAATCTTCTATATTGTGAAAAAATTAAGACTGAAATAGATACGACAAAACGTCCAAGTAATCCAATGTATCCCAGACTGCGTGATGTTATGCATTATGCTTCATTTATAAGACTTTAATCAAGGAGCACTAACGATCAGTTTAGAATAATTAGTTTAACTAGCCGGTCAACATGACATGTACGCACTTAATCGTCCGTAACTTTTGATTTAGAGTTCAGAATGACACGAAACCAATACGCACGTTAAGCTAGCTCAATTTTCTATATTTTGACAACATTTTAGACTGAAAAAGGCTACCACACAACTTTCAAGAAATCCAATTTATCCTTAGCTGTGTGATGTCATGCATTATGCATAATTTATAAGCCTTTATCAAAGAGCACTAACGATCAGTTCAGAATGATTAGTTTAGAGTGATCATTTTAACTAGCCAATCAAGTTGACATGTCCGTACTAAATCGTCAGTAACATTTGATTTAGAGTTCACATTAACACGAGTCCAACGCCCACATTAAGCTAGCTCAATATCCTATAGTGTGACTAAATTTAAGACAAAACTAGCGACACAAAGCCTTCTTGTAATCCAATCTATCCCAAGCTGCGTGATGCCATGCATTATGCTTCATTTGTAAACCCTTGCTCAATGAGCATCAATGATCAGTTTAGAATAATCGTTTTAACTGGCCGACCAACTTTACATGTACCACTAAATCATCCGTAACTTTTTATTTAGAGTTCAGAATGACACGAATCCAACGCCCACGTTAAACTACCTCAATTTTCAATAACGTGACAACATTTGATCCTGAAAGAATTACCACAAAGCCTTCAAGTAATCCACTCTATCCTAAACTGCATGAACCCATGCATTATGCTTCATTTGTATCCTTTACTCAAGGAGTACCAATGATCAGTTTAGGATGATCATTTTAACTGACCGATCAACTAGACATGTAAGCACTAAATTGTTTGTAACTTTTGATTTATAGTTCAGAATAAAATGAATCCAACGACCACTTTAAGCTAGCTCAATATTCTGTATTGTGAGAAAATTTAAGACCAAAATAGCTACGAAAAAGCCTCCAAGTTATCCAATCTATCAGTAACTGCGTGATGTCATGCGTTATGCTTTATTGGTAAACCTTTGCTCGATGAGCAACAATGATCAGTTTAAAATGATCAATTTAACTAGCCAATAAACTTGATATGTCCACACTAAATCATCTTTAACTTTCGATTTAGAGGTCAGAATGACATGAATCCCACGCCCACTTTAAGCTAGCTCAGTTTTCTATATTGTGAAAAAATTTAAGACCGAAATAGTTACGACAAAGCGTCCAAGTAATCCAATGTATCCCAAACTGCGGATGTCATGCATTATGCTTCATTTATATGACTTTAACCAAGGAGCACCAATGATCAGTTTAGAATGACTAGTTTAACTAGCCGATCAACTTGACTTGTACACACTAAATCATCTATAACTTTTATTTAGGGTTGAGAATGATACGAAACCAACACCCACGTTAAGCTAGCTTTATATTCTCTATTGTGATGAAACTTAAGACCGAAATAGCTACGATAAAGCGTCCAGGTAATCCAATCTATACCAAAATGCGTGATACCATGCATTATGCTTCATTTCTAAACATTTGCGCAATAACCACGAAAGATCAATTTTGAAAGATTAATTTAACTAGCCGATAAACTTGACATGTCCATGCTAAATCGTCCGTAACTTTGATTTAAGGTTTAGAATAACATCAATACAATTCCCACGTTACGCTAACTCAATTTTCTATTTTATGACATAATTTAAGACCGATATAGCTACAACAAAGCCTGCAAATAGTCCAATGTATCCCAAACTGCGTGATTCGAAGCATTATGCTTCATTTATAAGCCTTTTACTAAACGAGCACCAATGTCATTTTAGAATGATCATTTTAACTGGTCGATCAACTTGACATGTTGGCACTAAATCGAGCGTAACTTTTTATTTAGAGTTCAGAATGACACGAATCCAACAACCACATTAAACTAGCTCAATTTTCTATATTGTGACAACATTTTAGACTGAAAGAGCTACCACAAAGCCTTCAAGTAATGCAATCTATCCTAAACTACGTGATGCCATACCTTATGCATCATTTATTAGCCTTTACTCAAGGAGCACTAATGATCAGTTTAGAATGATTACTTTAAAGTGATCATTTGAACTAGCCGATCAACTTGACATGTCCATACTAAATCGTCTGTAACTTTTGATTTAGAGTTCAGAGTGACATGAATCTAACGCCCACGTTAAGCTAGCTCAATATCCTATAATGTGACAAAATTTAAGACCAAAAAAACTACGACAAAAGCTCCAAGTAATCCAATCTATGCCAAACTGCGTGATGCCATCCATTATGTTTCATTTGTAAACCTTTGCCCAATGAGCACCAGTTTAGAATGATCATTTTAACTGGCCGATAACCTTGACATGTACCACTAAATCGTCCGTAACGTTTTATGTAGCATTCAGAATGATACGAATCCAACGCACACGTTAAGCTAACAAAATTTTCTATATTGTGATAACATTTGAGATTGAAAGATCAACTTGATATGTCCATACTAAATCGTCCATAACTTTTGATTTAGAGTTCAGAGTGACATGAATCTAATGCCCACGTTAAGCTAGCTCAATATCCTATATTGTGACAAAATTTAAGACCAAAAAAACTACGACAAAACCTCCAAGTAATCCAATCTATGCCAAACTGCGTGATGCCATCCATTATGTTTCATTTGTAAACCTTTGCCAATGAGCACCAGTATAGAATGATCATTTTAACTGGCCGATAACCTTGACATGTACCACTAAATCATCCGTAACGTTTTATTTAGCGTTCAGAATGATACGAATCCAACCCACACGTTAAGCTAACTCAATTTTCTATATTGTGACAACATTTGAAATTGAAAGAACAACCAAAAAGCCTTGAAGTAATCCAATCTTTCGAACTGCGTGAAGCTATGCATTATGCTTCACTTATAAGCATTTACCCAAGCAGCACCAATGATCAATTTACAATGATCATTTTAACTGGCCGATCAACTTGACATGCACGCAATAAATCGTCTGTAACTTTTGATTTAGAGTTCAGAATGACACGAATCTAACGCCCACTTTAAGGTAGCTCAATAATCTATATTGTGACAAAATTAAAGACCTTAGTAGCTATGACAAAGCCTCCAAGTTTTCCAAATTATATGTAACTGTGTGATGTCATGCGATATGCTTCATTGGTAAACCTTTGCTCAATGAGCACCAATGATCAGTTTAGAATGATCAGTTTAACTAGCCCATAAAATTTACATGTCCGCACAAAATTTTCCGTAATTTTTTATTCAGAGGGTAGAATGACATGAATCCAACGCCCATGTTAAGCTAGCTCAATTATATATATTGTGAAAACGTTTAAGACCGAAATAGTTACAACAAAGCATCCAAGTAATCCAATGTATCCCAAACTGCATGATGTCATGCATTATTCTTCTTTTATGAGACTTTAATCAAGGAGCACCAATGATCAATTAAGAATGATTATTTTAACTGGCTGATCAACTTGACATGTACGTAGTAAATCGTACGTAACTTTTTATTTAAAGTTTAGAATGATACGAATCCAACACCCACGTTACGCTAGCTCAATTTTCTATATTGTGACAGCATTTTAGTCTTAAAGACGCTACCACAAAGCCTTAAAGTAATCCAATCTATCCTAAACTGTGTGATGTCATGCACTATGTTTCATTTATAGGCCATTGCTCAAGGAGCACTAATGATCTGTTTAAAACGATCAGTATAACAGTCCGATCAACTTGACATGTCCGCACTGAATAGTCCGTAACTTGGATTGAGAGTTCAGAATGCACGAATCCAATGCCCACGAATCTAGCTCAATATTCTATATTGTGATGAAACTTAAGACGGAAATAGCTACGACAAAGCCTACAAGTAATCCAATCTATCTCAAATTGCATGATGCTAGACATTATGCTTCATTTGTAAACCTTACCAATGATCAGTTTGGAATAATCAATTTAAGTAGCTGATAAACTTGACATGTCCGCATTAAATTGTCCATAACTTCTGATTTAGAGTTCAGAATAACACGAATCCAACACCCACGTTAAGCTAGCTCAATTTTCTATGTTGTGCGGAATTTAAGACCAAAATAGCTACAACGAAACCTCCAAATAGTAGAATGTATCCCTAACTGTGAGATGCCATGCATTATGCTTCATTTATAAGCCTTTACTAATCGAGCACAATGATTAGTTTAGAATGATCGTTTATACTGGCAGATCAACTTGACATGTATGCACTAAGTCATCCGTATCTTTTGATTTAGAGTTTAAAATGACACGAATCTAACAACCACGTTCAGCTAGCTCAATTTTCTATATTGTGACAACATATGAGACTGAAAGAGCAACCATAAAGCATTCAAGTAATGCAATCTATCCTAAACTACGTGATGATATGCCTGATGCATCATATATAAGCCTTAACTCAAGGAGCACTACTGATCAATTTAGAGTGACCACTTTAACTTGCTGATCAACTTGACATGTCCGTACTAAATCATCCGGAACTTTTGATTTAGAGTTAAGAATGACACGAATGTAACGCCCACGTTAATCTAGCTCTATATCCTATATTGTGACAAAATGTCAGACCAAAATAGCAATGACAAAGCCTCTAACTCATCCAATATATCCAAAACTGTGTGATGTCATGCATTATGCTTCATTTGTAAACCTTTGCTCAGTGAGCACCAGTGATCTGTTTAGAATGATCAATTTAAATAGCCGATAAACTTAACATGTCACATTAAATCGTCTATAACATTTGATTTAAAATTCAGAATGACATGAATCAAACACCCACGTTAAGCTAGCACACTTTTCTATATTATGACAAACTTTAAGAACAAAATAGCTCAACAAAGTTTCAATATATTCCAATGTATCCCTAACTCCGTGATGTCATGCATTATGGTTCATTTATAAGCCTTTACTCAAGGAGCACCAATGAGAAGTTTAGAATGATCATTTTAACAGGGCCGACCCACTTGACATGTAAGCACTAAGTCTTCTGTAACTCTTGATTTAAAGTTTAGAATGACACGAATCAACGCCCACGTTAATTTAGCTTAATATCCTATATTGTCACAAAAGTTCAGACCAAAATAGCTACGAAAAAGCCTCAAAGTAATCCAATCTATCTCAAAATGCTTGATGCCTTGCATTATGCTTCATTTGTAAACCTTTGCTCAATAAGCACCAATGATCAGTTTAGAATCATCATTTTAACTGGCCGATCAACTTGACATATAATACTAAATTGTCCATAACTTTTTATTTAAAGTTCAGAATTACACAAATCCAATGCCCACGTTAAGCTAGCTCAATTTTCTATATTGTGACAACATTAGAGACTGAAAGAACTTCGACAAAGCCTTCGAACAATCTAATCTATCCTAAACTTCGTCAAGCCATGCATTATGCTTCATTTATAAGCCAATACTCAAGGAGCACCAATGATCAGTTTAGAATGATCATTTTAATTGGCCGACTAACTTGAGATGTACGCACTAAATTGTCCGTAACTTTTGATTTAGAGTTAAGAATGACACGAATCCAACACACACTTTAAGCTAGCTCAATATTCTATTTTGTTGCAAAATTTAAGACCGAAATAGCTATTACAAAGCCTCCAAGTTATCCAATCTATCCGTAAGTGAGTGATGTCAAGCACTATGCTTCATTGGTAAACTTTTGCTCAATGAGCACCAATGATCAGTTTAAATAGATAAACTTACCATGTCCGCACTAAATCGTCCGTAACTTTTGATTTAAAGGTCAAAATGACATGAATCCTATGCGCACATTAAGCTAGCTCATATTTCTATAGGGTAACAAAATTTAAGACCGAAATAGCTACAACAAAGCCTCCAAATAGTCCAATATATCCCTAACTATGTGATGCCATGCATTATGCTTCATTTATAAGCCTTTACAAAACGAGCACCAATGATCAGTTTAGAATGATCATTTTAACTGGCCGATCAACTTTATATTTCCAAACTAAATCGTCCATAGCTTTTGATTTTGATTAAGCTAGCTCAATATCCTATGGTTTGACAAAATAAAAGACCAAAATAACTACGACAATGCCTCCAAGTAATCATATCTAACTCAAACTACGTGATACCATGCATTATGCTTTCTTTGTAAACCTATGCACAATGAGCACCAATGATCAGTTTTGAATGATCAATTTAATTAGCCGATAAACTTGACATGTCTGCACTACATCGTCCGTAACTTTTGATTTAGAGTTCAAACTGACATGAATCCAATGCCCACGTTAACCTAGCGCAATATCCTATGATTTGATAAAATTGAAGACCAAAATAGCTAGGACAAAGCCTCCAAGAAATCATATCTATCCAAAACTACGTGATGCCATGCATCAATTTAATTAGCCGATAAACTTGACATGTCTGCACTACATCGTCTGTAACTTTTGATTTAGAGTTCAAACTGAAATGAATCCAATGCCCACGTTAACCTAGCGCAATATCCTATGATTTGATAAAATTGAAGACCAAAATAGCTAGGACAAAGCCTCCAAGAAATCATATCTATCACAAACTTCGTGATGCCATGCATTATGCTTCATTTATAAACCTTTGCTCAATGAGCACCAATGATCAGTTTAGAATGATCGTTTTAACTGGCCGATCACTTGACATGTACCACTAAATCTTAGATACCTTTTTTTAGAGTTCAGAATGACATGAATCCAATGCCCACGTTAAGCTAGCTCAATTTTCTATATTGTGACAACATGTGAGATTGAAAGAACTACCGCAAAGTCTTAAAGTAATCCAATCTATCCTAAACTGCGTCAAGCCATGCATTATGCTTCATTTATAAGCCTTTACTCAAGGAGCACCAAGGATCAGTTTAGAATGATTAGTTTTATAGGTCGATCGACTTGGAATGTATGCACTAAATTGTCCGTAACTTCTGATTTACGGTTCAATATGATACGAATCCAACACCCATGTTAAGCTAGCTCAATTTTATATATTTGGACAAGAATTTAGACTGAAAGAGGCCACCAAAAAACCTTAAAGTAATCCAATCTTTCCTAAATTGTGTGATGTCATGCATTATGTTTCATTTATAATCCTTTGCTCAAGGAGCATTAATGATCAACTTAGAACTATTAGTTTAGAATAATCACTTTCACAGGCCGATCAACTTGACATGTCCGCACTGAATCTGTAACTTTTAATTTAGAGTTCAAAATGACACGAATCCAACACCCACGTTAAGCTAGCTAAATATTCTATGTTGTGATGAAATTGAATACCAAAATAGATACAACAAAGCCTCCAAGTAATCATATCTATCCCAAACTGCGTGATGTCATGCAATATGTTTCATTTGTAAACCTTTGCTCAATGAGCACCAATGATCCGTTTTGAATGATCAGTTTAACTAGCCGACAAAATTAACATGTCCGCACTAAATCGTCTATAACTTTTGATTTAGAGATCAGAATGACATGAATCCAACGCCCACATTAAGCTAGCTTAATTTTCTATAGGGAGATAGAATTTCAGACCGAAATAGCTACAACAAAGCCTCCAAATAGTCCAATGTATCCCTAACTGCGTGATATCATGCATTATGCTTCATTTGTAAGGCTTTACTTAATAAGCACCAATGATCAGTTTAAAATGATAATTTTAACTGGCCGATAAACTTGACATGTATGCACTAAGTCATCCGTTACTTTTGATTTGGAGTTCAAAATGACACGAATCCAACAGCCTTTTTTAGGTAACTCAATTTTCTATATTATGACAATATTTGAAACTAAAAGACCTACCACAAAGCCTTCAAGTAATGCAATCTATCCTAAACTACGTGATCCCATGCCTTATGCATCATTTATAATCCTTTACTCAAGGAGCACTAACGATCAGTTTAGAGTAATCACTTAAACTAGCCAATCAACTCCATATGTCCGTACTAAATCATCTGTAACTTTTGATTTTGAGTTTAGAATAACACGAATCCAACATCCACGTTGGTCGAGCTAAAATTTCTATATTGTGACAATATTTGAAACCTAAAGAACTACTACAAAGCCTTCAAGTAATCCAATCTATCCTAAACTGCGTGAAGCAACGCGTTATGCTTCATTTATAAGCTTTCACTCAAGGAGGACTATTGATCAGTTTTGAATGATCAGTTTAACTAGCCGATAAACTTGACATATCCGCACTAAATCCTCCGTAACTTTTGATTTAGAGATCAGAATGACATGAATCCAACGCCCACATTAAGCTAGCTCAATCTTCAATAGGGTGACAGAATATAAGACCGAAATAGCTACAACAAATCTTCTAAATAGTCCAATGTATCCATAACTGTGTGATGCCATGCATTATGCTTCATTTATAAGGCTTTACTATACGACCACCAATGATCAGTTTAAAATGATCATTTTAACTGGCGGATCAACTTGACATGTACGCACGAAGTTGTCCATAACTTTTTATTTGGAGTTTAAAGTGACACGAATCCAACAGCCCTGTTAATCTAACTCAATTTTCTATATTTTTACAATATTTGACACTGATTGACCTACCACAAAGCTTTCGAGTAATGCAATCTATCCTAAACTACAGGATCCCATGCCTTATGCATCATTTATAAGCCCTTACTCGAGGAGCACTAATGATAAGTTTAGAATAAACACTTTAACAAGACAATAAACTTGACATGTTTGTACTAAATCATCCGTAACTTTTGATTTAGAATTTCAAATGACACGAATCCAACACCCACGTTAAGCTCACTCAAATTTCTATACTGTGACAATATTTGAGACTGAAAGACCTACCACAAAGCCTTCAAGTTTAACAGGCTGATAAACTTGACATTTCAACACTAAATCGTCCGTAAAATTTGACTTAGAGTTTAGAATGACATGAATCCAACACCCACATTAACCTAGCTCAATATTCTATATTGTGTCAAAAGTTAAGACCAAAATAGCTTCGAAAAACTCTTTATGTAATCCAATCGATCCCGACCAGCATGATTGCATGCATTATGATTTATTTGTAAATCATTGCTCAATGAGCACCAATGATCATTTTAACTGGCCGATCAACTTGACATGCCCACACTAAATCATCTTTAACATTTAATTTAGAGCACAAAATTACATGAATCCAACACCCACGTTAAGTTAACTTAATTTTCAATGCTATGACAACATTTATACTGAAAGAGTTACGACAAAGTAATCTAATGTATCCGAAACTGCGTGATGCCATGCATTATGCTTCATTTAACAAGCCTTTACTCAAGGAGCCCCAATGATCAGTTTAGACTGATCATTTTAACAGGCTGATCAAATTGACATGTTCGAACTAAATCATTTGTAAGTTTTGATTTAGAGTTCAGAATGATGCGTATCCAACGCCCGCATTAAACTTGCTCAATTTTCAAGACCGTGTCAAAATTTAAGACCGAATTAGCTATCTCAAAGCCTCCAAGTAGTCCAATGTATCCCAAACTGCATGATGCCATGCATTATGCTTCATTTGTAATTATTGCTCCATGAGCACCAATGATTAGTTTAGAATGATCATTTTAACTAGATGATCAACTTGACATGTCCGCACTAAATCGTCTTTAACTTTTGATTAAGAGTTCAGAGTGACAGGAATCCTACGCCGACGTTAAGCTAGCTCAATTTTCTATATTGTGACAAAATTTAAGAAAGAAATAGCTACGACAAAACCTTCAAGTAATCCAATCTATCTCAAACTTCGTGATGCCATGCATTATGCTTCATTTGTCAACCTTTGCTCAATGAGTTCCAGTGGTCAATTTACAATGATCAATCTAACTAGTCAATAAACTTGACATATATGCACTAAATCATCCATAACTTTTAGAGTTCAGGATGCTTCATTTATTATTATAAGCCTTTAGTCATGGAACACCAATTATCAGTTTAGAAGGGTTACTTTAGCTCCCCGATCAACTTCACATGTCCGCACTAAATAGTCAAGAACTTTTAGTTTAGATTTCAGAATGACACGAATTCAACGCCGACGTTAAGCAAGCTCAAATTTTTATATTATGACAAAAATTAAGACCGAAATAGCTACGATAAAGCCTCAAGTAAGCTAATATATCCCAAACAGCGTGATGCCATGCATTATGCTTCATTTGTATATCTTTGGTCAATGAGAACCAATGAATAGTTTAGAATGATCATTTTAACTAACTGATCAACTTGACATGTCCGCACTAAATCGTCTTTAACTTTGATTCAGAGTTCAAAATGACACATATCAAATCCCCACGTTAAGCTAGCTCAATTTCCTATATTGTGACTAAATTTAAAAAAGAAATAGCTACGACAAAGCCTCCAAATAATCCAATCTATCCCAAACTGCGTGATGCCATACATTATGGTTCATTTGTAACTGAAGAAGCACTAATGATCAATTTAAAATGATCAGTTTAGAATGGTCACTTTAACTGGCCGATAAACTTGATATGCCCGTACTAAATCGTCCGAAACTTTTGATTTAGAGTTCAGAATGACACGAATAAAACGCCCATGTTAAGCTAGCTCAATATTCTATATTGTGACAAAATTTAAGAATGAAATATCTATAACAAAGCCTCCAAGTAATCAAATATACCCCAAACTGTGTGGTGCCATGCATTATTCTTCATTTGTGAACTTTTGGTCAATCAGCTCCAGTGATCAGTTTCGAATGATCAATTTAACTAGCCAATAAACTTGACATGTCCGCACTAAATCGTCTGTAAGTTTTGATTTGGAGTTCAGAATGACATGAATCCAACGTCCATGTTTAGTTAGCTCAATTTTCTATATTGTGAAAATATTTAAAACCAAAATATCTACGACAAAACCTTCAAATAATTCAACGTATGCCAAACTGCATGATGCCATGCATGATGCTTCATTTATTAATATAAGCCTTAACTCAAGGAGCACCAATTATCAATTTAGAATGGTCACTTTAACTGGCCGATCAGCTTCACATGTACGCACTAAATGGTCCGAAACTTTTAATTTTGATTTCAGAATGGTCCAACACAATATGCTTTATTTGTAAACCATTGCTTAATGAGCTTCATTTGTAAACCATTGCTTAATGAGCTCCAACACAATATGCTTCATTTTTAATTGAGCTCACGTTAAACTAGCTCAATTTTCCATATCCCGACACAATTAAAGAACGAAATAGTTACGATAAAGCCTACAAGTAATCCAATATTTCCCAAAATATGTGATGTCATGCATTATGCTTCATTTGTAAACCATTGCTAAATGACCACCAAGGATCAGTTTAGAATGATGATTTTAACTAGATTTTAAACTTCACATAGCCACACTAAATGGCCTTAACTTTTGATTCAGAGTTCAGAATGACACGAATCCAATGCCCACGTTAAGCTAGCTCAATTTTTTATATTTTGACAAAATTTCAGACTGAAATAGCTACGACAATGCCTCAAAGTAATCCAATCTATCCCAAAATACGTGATGCCATGCATTATGCTTCATTTGTAATCCAGTTGTCCATGAGCACCAATGATCATTGTAGAATGATCATTTTAACTAGCTGATCAACTTTACATGCCGCACTAATTCGACTTTAAATTTTCATTCAGAGTTCAAAATGACACGAATCCAATGCCCACGTTAAGGCAACTCAATTTTCAATATTGTGACAAAATTTAAGAATAAAATAGCTACGACAAAGCCTCCAAGTAATCCAATCTATCCCAAATTGCGTGATGCAATGTATTAGGCTTCATTTGTAAACCATTGCTTAATGAGCACCAATGATCAGTTTAGATTGATCATTTTGACTAGCTGATCAACTTTACATGTCCCCACAAATTCGTCTTTAACTTTTGATTCAAAGTTCAAAAATGATACGAATCCAATGCCCACGTTAAGCTAGCTCAATTTTCCATATCCCGACAAAATTGAAAAATGAAATAGCTACGATAAAGCCTACAAGTAATCCAATCTTTCCCAAACTGCATGATGTCATGCACTATGCTTCATTTGTAAACCATTGCTCAATGAGCAGCAATGATCAGTTTAGAATGATGATTTTAACTAGATTTTAAACTTCACATAACCACACTAAATGGCATTAACTTTTGATTCAGAGTTCAAAATGACACGAATCCAACGCCCACGTTAAGGTAACTCAATTTTTTATATTGTGACAAAATTTAAGACTGAAATAGCTACGACAATGCCTCCAAGTAATCCAATCTATCCAAAACTGAGTGATCCCATGCATTATGCTTCATTTGTCAACCATTTGTCAATGAGCACCAATGATCATTGTAGAATGATCATTTTAACTAGCTGATCAACTTTACATGTCCACACTAATTCGACGTTAACTTTTGATTCAAAGTTCAAAATGACACAAATCCAACGCCTACGTTAAGGTAGCTCAATTTAACTATGCGATAAACTTGACATGTCTCCAATAGATCCGAAACTTTTGATTTACAGTTCATAATGACATGAATCCAACGCCCACGTTAAGCTACCTCAATTTTCTATATTGTGACAAAATTAAAGACCGAAATGGCTAGGACAAAGCCTCCACCTAATCAAATATAACCCAAACTGCATGATGCTATGCCTTATGCTTCATTTAGAATTATAAGCCTTTACTCAAGGAGAACCAATGATCAGTTCAGAATGGTCACTTTAACTGGCCGATCAATTTTACATGTCCGCACTAAATCGTCAGTAATTTTTCATTTAGAGTTCAGAATAACATGAATCCAACGCCCATGTTAAACTAGCTCAATTTCTTTATTATGACAAAATTTAAGAACAAAATAGCTACGACAAAGCCTTCAAGTAATCCAACCTATCTCAAACTGCGTGATGCCATGCATTATGTTTCATATGTAAACCATTGCTCAATTAGTTCGAGTGATTAGTTTTAGAATGATCAATTTCACTAGCTGATACATTTGGCATGTGCCCACTAAATCATCCGCAACCTTTGATTTAGAGTTCAGAATCTCACGAATCAAACACTCACGTTAATCTAGCTTTATTTTATAGATTGTGACAAAATTTAAGAACAAATAGCTACAACAATGCCTTCAAGTAATCAATCTCTGTCAATCTGGGTGATGCCATGCATTATGCTTCATTTTTAAACCTTTGCTCAATGAGTTCCCCTGATCAGTTTAGAATGATCAATTTAACTAGCCGATAAACTTGAGATGCATGCACTAAGTCATCCGTAACTTTTGATTTAGAGTTCAGAATGACATGAATCCAACGCCCACGTTAAGCTAGCTCAATTTTCTATATTGTGACAAAATTTAAGAACGAAATAGCTATGACAAAGCCTCCTAGTAATCCAGTGTAACCCAAAATAAATGTTGTTATCCCTCATGCTTCATTTATAATTATAAGCCTTTACTCATGGAGCAACAATGATCAGTTCAGAATGGTCACTTTAACTGGCCGATGAACTTGACATGTCTGCACTATATCATCTGAAACTTGTGATTTAGAGTTAAGAATGACACGAATCCAAAGCCCACGTTAAGCTAGCTCAATTTTCTATATTGTGACAACATTAAAGATTGAAAGAACTACCACAAAGCCTTCAAATAATCCAATCTATCATAAACTGCGTGATGACATGCATTATGCTTCATTTATAAGTTTTTACTAAAGAAGCACTAATGATAAATTTAAAATGATCATTTCAGAATGACCAGTTTAGAATGGTAACTTTAACTCGCTGATCAACTTGACATGTCCGCACTCAATCGTTAAAATCTTTTGATTTAGAGTTCAGAATCACACGAATCCATCGCCCACGTTAAGCTAGATCACTTTTATATATTGTGACGACATTTGACACTGAAAGAACCACCGTAGAGGCATCAAGTAATCCAATCTATCCTAAACTGCGTGATGAAATGCACTATGCTTCATTTATTAGTTTTCACTAAAGAAGCACAAATGATCAATTTAGAATGTTCAGTTTAGAGTGGTCACTTTGACTGGCCGATCAACTTGACAATTCCGCACTAAAGTATCTGAAACTTTTGATTTAGAGTTCAGAATGACACGAATCCAACGCATACGTTAAGCTAGCTCAATTTGCTATATTGTGACAACATTTGAGACTGAAAGAACAACCACAAAGGCTTGAAGTAATCAAATCTATCCTAAACTGTGTGATGACATGCATTATGCTTCATTTATTAGTTTTTACTGAAGAAGCCTAATGATCAATTTAGAATGGTCAGTTTAGATTGACCAATTTAGAATGATCAGTTTAGAATGATCACTTTAACTGGCCGATCAACTTGACATGTCTGCACTAAATTGTCAGAAACTTTTGGTTTAGAGTTCAGAATGACATGAATCCAACGCCCATATTAAGCTAGCTCAATTCTCTATATTATGACAAAATTCAAGTTTGAAATAGCTACGACAAAGCCTCCAAGGAATCCCATCTATCCCAAACTGCGTGATGCCATGAATTATGTTTCATTTGTAAACCATTGTTTAATGAGCACCAATGATCACTTTAGGATGATAATTTTAACTAGCTAATAAACTTGACATGGCTGCACTAAATCATCTTTAACTTTTGATTCAAAGTTCAAAATGACATGAATCCACCAACCACGTTAAACTAGCTCAATTTTCTATATCCTGACAAAATTTAAGAACAAATAGCTACAACAATGCCTTCAAGTAATCCAATCTATGTCAAACTGCGTGATGCCATGCATTATGCTCCATTTTTAAATCTTTGCTCAATGAGTTCCACTGATCAGTTTAGAATTATCAATTTAACTAGGCGATAAACTTGACAGGCATGCACTAAATCATTTGTAACTTTTGATTTAGATTTCAGAATGACATGAATCCAATGCCCACGTCAAGCTAGCTCAATTTTCTATATTGTGACAAATTTAAGACCGAAATAGCTATGACAAAGCCTCCAAATAATCCAATGTATCCCTAAATACATGATGCTATGCGTTATGCTTCATTTATAATTATAAGCCTTTACTCAAGGAGCAACAATGATAGTTCAGAATGGTCACTTTAACTGGCCGATGAACTTGGCATGTCGGCACTAAATTGTCTAAAACTTGTGATTTAGTGTTCAGAATGACACGAATCCAATGCCCACGATAAGCTAGCTCAATTTTCTATATTGTGACAACATTTGAGATTGAAAGAACTACCACAAATCCTTCAAATAATCCAATCTATCCTAAACTGCATGATGACATGCATTATGCTTCGTTTATAAGTTTTTACTAAAGAAGCACTAATGATCAATTTAGAATGATCATTTCAGAATGATGAGTTTAGAATGGTCACTTTAACTCACCAATCAACTTGACATGTCCGTAGTAAATCGTCAAAATCTTTTGAATTAGAGTTCAGAATCACAAGAATCCCACACCCACGTTAAGCTAGATCACCTTTATATATTGTGACAACATTTGAGACTGAAAGAACTACCGCAAAGGTATCAAGTAATCCAATCTATCCTAAACTGCGTGATGAAATGCATTATGCTTCATTTATTAGTTTTTACTAAAGAAGCACTAATGATCAATTTAGAATGATCAGTTTAGAATGGTCACTTTAACTGGCCGATCAACTTGACATGTCCGCACTAAAGCATCCGAAACTTTTGATTTAGAATTCAAAATGACACGAATCCAACGCCCACGTTAAGCTAGCTCAATTTGCTATATTGTGAAAACATTTGAGACTAAAAGAACTACCACAAAGTCTTGAAATAATCAAATCTATCCTAAAGTGTGTGATGACATGCATTATGCTTCATTTATTAATTTTTACTGAAGAAGCATTAATGATCAATTTAGAATGGTCATTTTAGAATGATCAGTTTTGAATGATCAGTTTAGAATGGTCACTTTAACTGGCCGATGAACTTGACATGTCCACACAAAATTGTCAGAAACTTTTGATTTAGAGTTCAGAATGACATGAATCCAACGCCCAAGTTAAGCTAGCTCAATTCTCTATATTATGACAAAATTTAAAACTGAAATATCTACGACAAAGTCTCCAAGAAATCCCATCTATCCCAAACTGTGTGATGCCATGAATTATGCTTCATTTGTAAACCATTGCTCAATGAGCACCAATGATCACTTTAGGATGATAATTTTAACTAGCTGATCAACTTGACACGGCCGCAGTAAATCATCTTTAACTTTTGATTCAGAGTCCAAAATGACACGAATCCACCGGCCACGTTAAGCTAACTCCATTTTCTATATCCTGACAAAATTTAAGAACAAAGTAGCTACGACAAATCCTTCAAGTAATCCAATCTATCTCAAACTGCGTGATGCCATGTATTATACTTCATTTGTAAACCTTTGCTCAATGAGTTCTAGTGATCAGCTTAGAATGATCATTTAACTAGCTGATTAACTTGACATGTCTGCGCTAAATCATTCTTAACTTTTGATTTAGAGTTAATAATGACATGAATCCAACACCCACATTAATCTAGCGCAATTTTCTATGTTGTGACAAAATTTAATACCAAAATAGCTACGACAAAGCCTTCAAGTAATCCAATGTAACCCAAAATGCATGATACTATGCAGTATGGTTCATTTATAATTATAAGCCTTTACTCAAGGAGCACCAATGATCAGTTCATAAGGGTCACTTTAACTGGCCGATCAACTTGGCATGTCCGCACTAAATCAGCTAAAACTTTTGATTTATAGTTTAGAATGACACGAATCCAATGCCCACGTTAACCTACCTCAATTTTCTATATTGTGACAAGATTTGAGACAGAAAGCCCTACTACAAAGGCTTCAAGTAATCCAACCTATCGTAAACTTCGTGATAAAATGCATTATGTTTCATTTATTAGTTTTTACTAAAGAAACAATAATGATCAATTTAGAATGATCAGTTTATAATGACCATTTTAACTGGCCGATCAACTTGACATGTTCACACTAAATCATCCGAAATTTTTTATTTAGATTTCAGAATGACACGAATCCAACGCCCACGTAAACCTAGCTCAATTTTTATATTTTGACAACATTTGAGATTGAAATAACTACCACAAAGGCTTCAACTAATCCAATCTATCCCAAACTGCGTGATGACATGCATTATGCTTCATTTATTAGTTTTTACTGAAGAAGCTTTAAAGATCAATTTAGAATGATAAGTTTAGAATGATCAGTTTAGAATGATCAGTTTAGAATGATCAGTTTAGAATGATCAGTTTAGAATGGTCACTTTAACTGGCTGATCAACTTGACATCTCCTCACTAAATCGTCAGAAGCTTTTGATTTAGAGTTCAAAATAACACGAATCCAACATCCACCTTAAGCTAGCTCGATTTTCTATATTGTCACAAAATTTAAAATTGAAATAGCTTCGACAAAGCCTCCAAGTAATGCAATCTATCCCAAACTGTGTGATGACATGCATTATACTTCATTTGTAAACCATTGCTCCATGAGCACCAATGATCAGTTTAGGATGATAATTTTAACTAGCTGATCAACTTGACACGTTCACACGAAATCATCTTTAACTTTTGATTCAGAGTTCAAAATGACACGAATCCAACGGCCACGTTAAGCTAGCTCAATTTTCTATATCGTGACAAATTTAAGAACTAAATAGATACACCAAAGCCTCAAAGTATTCCAATCTATCTCAAACGGCGTGATACCATGCATGACGCTTCATTTTTATACTTTTGGTCAATGATCTGCACTGATCAGTTTGGATTGATCAATTTAACTAGCCGATAAACTTGATATGTCCGCACTAAGTCCTCCGTAACTTTTTATTTAGAGATCAGAATGACATGAATCCAACACCCACATTTACCTAGATCAATTTTCTATATGAAAAAAATTTAAAACCGAAATAGCTACAACAAAGCCTCCAAATAATGCAATGTATCCCAAACTGTATGATGCCATGCATGATGCTTCATTTATAATTATAAGCCTTTACTCAAGGAGCACCAATAATCAGTTTGGAATGGTCACTTTAGGTGGCCAATCAACTTGACATGTCCGCAGTAAATCGTCTGACCCTTTTTTACTTAGAGTTCAGAATGACTTTAATCCAATGCCCAAGTTAAGCTAGCTTAATTTTCTATATTGTGACAAAATTTAAAAACAAAATAGGTACGTCAAAACCTTCAAGTAATCCAATCTATCTCAAACTGCGTGATGCCATGCATTATGCTTCATTTGTAAACCTTTGCTTAATGAGTTGTAGTGATCAGTTTAGAATCATCAATTTAACTAGCCGATAAAACTGACATGTGTGCATTTAATTTTCAGAAACTCTTGATTTATAGTTCAAAATGACACGAATCCTACGCCCACGTTAAACTAGCTCAATTTTCTATATTGTGAAAAACTTTAAGACTGAAATAGCTACGACAAAGCTTCCAAGTAATCAAATCTATCCCCAAACTGCTTGATGCCATGCATTATGCTTCATTTGTAAATGTTTGCTCAATGAGCTCCAATGATCAGTTTAGAATGGTCACTTTAGCTGGCCGACCAACTTAACATGTCCGCACTAAATCGTCCAAAACTTTTGATTTAGAGTTCAGAATAACACGAATCCAACACCCACAATAAGCTAGCTCAATTTTCTATATTGTGACAAAGTTTAAGACCGAAATAGCTACGACAAAGCCTCCAAATAATCCAATCTATCCGAAACAGCATGATGCCAAGCTGTGAACCTTTGGTCAATGAGGACCAATGATCAATTTAGAATGATCATTTTCACTAACTGATCAAGTTGTCAAGTTCGCAATAAATGTCCTTAACTTTTGATTCATAGTTAAGAATGACATGAATCCATTGCCCACGTGAATCTATCTCAATTTTCTATATCGAGACAACATTTAAGAACGAAATAGCTATGAGAAAGCCTTCATGTAATCCAATATATCCCAAACTACGTGATGCCATGCATTATGTTTCATTTTAAACCTTTGCTCAATGAGTTCCACTGATCAGTTTAGAATAATCAATTTAACTAGCCGATAAACTTGACATGTCTGCACTAAATCATCCGTAATTTTTCATTTAGAGTTTAGAATAACATGAATCCAGCACCCACATTAAGCTACCTCAATTTTCTATATTGTGATAAAATTTAAAACCGAAATAGCTACGAAAACGCCTCCAAGTAATCCAATCTATCCCAATCTGCGTGATGCCATGCATTATGCTTCATTTGTAAATCTTTGCACTAACGATCATTTAAGAATAATCCATTTAACTAGCCGATAAACTTGACATGTACACATTATATCGTTGTAACTTTTCGTTTAGAGTTCGGAATGACATGAATCCAATGCCCACATTAAGCTAACTCAATTTTCAATATTGTGACAACATTCGAGACTGAAAGAACTACCACAAAGCCTTCAAGTAATCCAATCTATCCTAAACTGAGTGAAGCGATGCATTATGCTTCATTTATAGGCGTTTACTCAAGGAGCACCAATGATAAGTTAAGAATGATAATTTTAATTGGCCGATCAATTTGACATGTCCGCACTAAATCGCCCGAAACTTTTGATTTACTGTTCAAAATGACACGAATCCAACACCCACTTTAAGTTAGCACAATTTTCTATATTATGGCAACATTTGAGACTGAAAGAAACTACCAGAAAGCCGTCAAGTAATACAATCTATCGTAAACTGATGCTTAATGATCCAGAAGGCCGCAATAGCTACGACAAAGCCTCCAAGTGATCCAATCTATCCTAAACTATGTGATGCCATGCATTACGATTCATTTATAAGACTTTAGGCAAGGAGCACCAATGATCAGTTTAGAATGATCATTTTAACTAGTTGAGCAATGAGCACCAATGATAATTTTCTCAATGAGCACCAATGATAAATGTCCGCATAACATTTGATTTTGAGCTCAAAATGACATGAATCCACTGCCCCCGTTAATCTAATTCCATTTTCAGGTATGTGACAACATTTAAACTGAAAGAGCTACGACAAAGCTTCCAAGTAATCCAATGTATCCCAAACTACGTCATGTCATGCATTATACTTTATTTACAAGCCTTTAATCAAGCAGCACCAATGATCAGTTTAGAGTTATCAATTTAACTAGCGGATCAACTTGACATTACCGCACTCAATCGTCCGTAACATTTGACTTTGAGCTCAAAATGACATGAATCCAACGGCCACTTTAATCAAGCTCAATTTTCAGTATTGTGACAAGATTTGAGACTTAAAGAGCTGTGACAAAGCCTCCAAATAATCCATTGTATCCCAAACAGCGTGATCCCATGCATTATGCTTCATTATAAGCTTTTTTACTCAAGGAACACCAATGATCAGTTTAGAATTATCATTTTACTGGCCGATCAACTTGACATGTCCACACTAAATCGTCCATAATTTTTGTTTTGGGGTTCAGAATAACACAAATTGAACGTCCATGTTAAACTAGCTCAATGTTCTATATTTTGACAAACTTTAAAACCAAAATAGCTACAACAAAGCCTTCAAGTAATCCAATCTATCCCAAAGTGCGTGACGGCATGCATTATGCTTCATTTGTAAACCTTTGCTCAATGAGCACCAATGATAAATTTAGAATTATCATTTTAATTAGCTAATAACCTTGACATGTCCGCACTAAATCGTCTTTAACGTTTTATTTAGTGCTCAAAATGACATGAATCCAATGGCCATGTTAATCTAGCTCAACTTTCAATATTGTGACAACCTTTGAGACTGAAAGAGCTACGATAAATACTCCAAGTAATCCAATGTATCCCAAACTGCATGATGACAGCATTATGCTTCATTTATTAACCTTTACTCAAGGAACACCAATGATTAGTTTAGAATGATCATTTTAACTGGCCGATCAACATGACATGTCTACACTAAATCGTCCCTAACTATTCATATAGTGTTTAGAAAGACATGAATCCAATGCACAAGTTAAGCTAGCTCAATTTTCTATGCCGTGGCAAAATTTAAGACTCAAATAGCCACAAAAAGCCTCCAAGTAATCCAATGTATCCCAAAATGCGGGATGGCATGTATTATGATTCATTTATAACCATTTACTCAAAGGAGCACCAATGATCAGTTTAGAATTATCATTTTAGCTGGCCGATCAACTTGACATGTTAGTAAATCGTTAGTAACATTTCATTTTGAGCTCAAAATGACACGGATCCACGGTCAACATTAATCTAGCTCTATTTTCACTTTTATGACAACATTTGAGACTCAAAGAACTACGACAAAGCTTCCATCTAATCCAATGTATCCCACACTGCGTGAAGCCATGCATTATACTTCATTTATGAGCTTTTACTCAAGCAGCACCAATGATCAGCTTAGAATTATCATTTTAACTAGCGGATCAACTTGACATGTCCGCACTAAATTGTCCGTAACATTTGACTTTGACCTCAAAATGACATGAATCCAACACCCACTTTAATATAGCTCAAGTTTTTGAATTTTTGAGCAACATTTGGGATTGAAAGAGGTACGACAAAACCTCCTAGTAATCAAATGTATCCCGAACTTCGTGATGCCATGCATTATGCTTCATTTAAAAGCTTTTACTCAAGAAGCACAAATGATCAGTTTAGAATTATCATTTTAACTAGCTGATCAACTTGACACATCCCCACTAATTCGTTTGTAACATTTGACTTTGAGCTCAAAAAGACATGAATCCAATGCCCACTTTAATCTAGCTCAATTTTCAGTATTGTGACAACATTTGGGACGAAAAGAGCTACAACAAAGCCAGTAATCCAATTTATCCCAAACTGCATAATGCCATGCATTATGCTTCATTTATAAGCATTTATTCAAGCAGCACCAATGATCTGTTTAGAATAATTATTTTAACCGGCCAGTCAATTTGACATGTCCGCACTAAATCGTCCTTAACTTTTTATTTAGAGTTCATAATTACATGAATCTAACGCCCACGTTAAGGTAGCTCAATATTCTATATTATTAAAAAATGTAAGACTGAAATAGCTACAAAAAAGCATCCAATTAATCCAATCTATCCCAAACTGTGTGATGCCATGCATTATTATTCATTTGTAAATCTTTGCTCAATGAGCACCAATAATCAGTTTAAAATGATCATTTTAACTAGCTGATAACCTTGATATGTCCGCACTAAATCATCCCTAACATATGATTTAGTGCTCAAAATGACATGAATCCAACGCCGACTTTAATCTAGCTCAATTTTCAATATTGTGACAATATTTGAGACTTAAAGAGCTATGCCAAAACCTCCAAGTAATCCAATATATCCCAAACTGTGTGACGCCTTGTGTTATGCTTCATTTATATGTTTACTCAAGGAGCACCAATGATCAGTTTGGAATTATCATCTTAACTAGCCAATCAACTTCACATGTCTGCACTAAATCGTTTGTAACTTTTGATTTAGAGTTCAGAATGACACGAATGCAACACTCACATTAAGCTAGCTCAATATTGTATATTTTCACAAACTTTAAAACAGTTATAGCTACGACAAAGCCTCCATGTAATCCAATGTATCCCAAACTGCGTGATGTCATGCATTATACTTCATTTGTAAACCTTTGCTCAATGAGTAGCAATAATCAGTTTAGAATGATCAATTTAACTAGCTGATGATCTTGAAATGTCCGCACTAAAGAGTCCGTAACATTTGATTTAAAGCTCAAACGACATGAATCCAATGCCCACGTTACTCTACCTCAATTTTTTATATGTTCACAACAATTGAGATTAAAAGAGCTACGACAAAGCCTTCAAGTAATCCAATGTATCCCAAACTGCATGATGCCATGCATTATGCTTCATTTATAAGCCTTTACTCAAGGAGCACCAATGATCAGTTTAGAATAATCATTTCAACTAGTTGATCAACTAGACATGCCCACACTAAATCATCCGTAACATTTGATTTTGAGCTCAAAATGACATGAATCCAACGCCAACTTTAATCTAGCTCAATTTTCAATATTATGGCAACATTTGATACTAAAAGAGCTAGGACAAAAATTCTAAGTAATCCAATGTATCCCAAACTGTGTGATCCCATGCGTTTTGCTTCATTTATATGTCTTTACTCAAGGACCACCAATTATTAGTTTAGAATTATCATTTTAACTATCCGATCAATTTCACATGTCTACACTAAATCATCCGTAACTTTTGATTAAGAGTTCAGAATGACACGAATCCAATACCCACGTTAAGCTAGCTTAATCCTCTTTGTTGTGGCAAAACTAAGACCGAAATAGCTATGAAAAAGCCTCCAAGTAATCCGATCTATCCCAAATTGTGTGATGTCATTCATTATGCTTCATTTCTAAACCTTTGTTCAGTGGGCACCAATGATAAGTTTAGAAGGATCATTTTAACTAGGTGATCAACTAGTAATATCCTCACTCAATCGTCTTTAACATCTGATTTTGAGGTCAAAATGACATGAATCCACTGCCCACGTTAATCTAGCTCAATTTTCAGTTTTGTGACAACATTTCGGACTGAAAGATTTATGACATAGCTTCCAAGTAATTCAATGTATCCCAAACTGCGTGATGTCATGCATTATGCTTCATTTATAAGCCTTTACTCAAGCAGCACCAGTGATCAGTTTAGAATAATCAATTTAACTAGCGGATCAACTTGACATTTTTGCACTAAATCGTTCGTAACATTTGACTTTGAGCTCAAAATGACATGAATCGAATGCCCACTTTATTCTAACTCAATTTTCAGTATTGTGATAACATTTGATATTGAAATAGCTACGACAAAGCCTCCAAGTAATCCAATGTATCCCAAACTGCGTGATGCCATGCATTATGCTTCATTTATAAGCCTTTACTCAAGGAGCACCAATGATCAGTTTAGAATAATCATTTTAACTGGCCGGTCAACTTGACATTTCCACACTAAATCGTCTGTAACTTTTGATTTAGAATTCAGAATGACACGAATCCAACACCCACATTAAGCTAACTCAATATTCTTTAAGACGAAAATAGCTACAACAAAGAGTCCAAGTATTCCAATCTATCCCAAACTTTGTGATGCTATGCATTATGCTTCATTTGTAAACCTTTGCTCAATGAGCACCAATGCTCAGTTTAGAATTATCATTTTACTGGCGCGATGAACTTGACATGTGATGCAAACCTCCCAAGGAATGCACTTCTGGATGCGGTTGAGATAGGCTTTGCAACAGAATGAATCGAAATTCAGTCTGTTTAAAGGTTGTGGATTGAAGGGTCACACAGTAGCTGCGGAATGACTATTGATTTACCTAAGATAGTAGCTTAGATATTACACACTAAGGCTACTAAATGTTGACTGAAGGATATTACACACCAACAATCAGATTAAGAAGATAATCACTCTCAAACTTAAGAAAAGAAGCTGTTTTTATTTGAAAAGTTGAATGATCAAGTTTAAAACTGAAAGCCCCTATTTATACTATTAGAGGACGTAAATAGGAGGAGCCTACAACATTAAAATGGTTGAATTTACAAGGGAAGACTTGACCAAAGACCTTGACCAAAGACCTTGACTTCATTAACTTTTATTTTGACTATGAATGTAGACACATTCCCCCCCCCCCCTTTTGATGATGCCAATTTTGAACGTTTTGAGTGAACTCCTTTTGAATTTAAACAACAAATTGGGCTGGTTGTAATGTGATTCATTTGCCTCATTAAAAACCTTACCAAAAAAACCCAATGGGAGAAAACTTGGATAAGGGAAATAGAGTACAAATGGATCACATACCCATTTGTATGCTTTCTTGAACTTGTACTAAAATCAGAGGGCTTTTAGGCACTTTTCCATTCAAACTCAAGTGAATTTGTTGTGCATTCTCCTTGTTGAGTATGCTGCTGATTGCCTCTTTGAGTTTCTTGGCCTTTGCTCGGGTTAATGGTCCAGCTGGTAGTGCAAGAGCTTCTTCATGTTCCACTGGTTCATTCCTATCCATGAGCTTTTCCTTTTGTGTGCTTTTTCCATGCTCGTATCATCCCCCTCCTCTTGAAAAGGTTGTGATCTCAAATCTGGTTCATCTGCAATGAAAGGCACAAGATCAGAAACATTGAAGCCTGAACTCACATTGTACTTACCTTGAAGATCAATTTGGTAGGCGTTGTTGTTGATCTTCTGAACTATCTTGAAGGTCCATCTATTCTGGGCATCATTTTGGATTTCCTTTCAGCTGGAAATATTTCTTTCCTCAAGTAAACCCACACAAGGTCTCCCACCTCAAATACCATTTCACGTCTTCCTTTGTTGCCCTTTCTTGCATATTTTTGGGTTCTGGCCTCAATATTCTTCCTTGCATTCTCATGGATCTGTTTAACAATCTCAGCTTTTCTTTTTCCATCAATACTAGCTATTTCACTTAAAGGCAAAGGGGTTAGATCCAAAGGAGACAAAGGATTAAAACCGTACACAATTTGAAAAGGAGAATACTTAGAAGCAGAATGTATAGAATGGTTATATGCAAATTCAGCATGTGGTAAACATTCTTCACATGTTCTAAGATTTGTTTGATTAATGCACGCAATAAAGTAGACAAGGTTCTATTAACTACTTCAGTTTGACCATCCGTTTGTGGGTGACATGTTGTAGAGAATACCAACTTAGTTCCTAACTTAGACCAAAGAGTTTTCCAAAAGTAACTCAAGAAATTAGTGTCTCTATCAGAAACTGTGGTCCTAGGCATTCCATGCAAGTGAACTACCTCCTTAAAGAACAGATTGGCTATATGCAATGCATCATCAGTCTTGTGACATGCATTAAAATGAGCCATCTTAGAGAATCTATCAACCACAACAAAGACAGAATCCTTTCCTGTCTTACTTCTAGGCAAACCAACCACAAAGTCTATTGATATGTCAATCCATGGATGAGTAGGAATGGGTAAAGGAGTGTACAAACCGTGGGGTTGAACCATAGACTTAGCCTGTTTGCATGTGGCATACTTTGCACAGATTCTTTCTATGTCTCTCTTCATGTGTGGCCAATGGAAATGATCTTGCATTACTTTAAGAGTTTTGGCAACTCCAAAATGCCCCATCAGTCCTCCTCCATGAGCTTCCCTAGCTAGCAAGTCTCGAATGGAACAGTTAGGCACACATAATATATTATAATAAAATAGGAATCCTTCATGCCGATAGTATTTTCCTGAAGCAAAATTTTTGCTAGCAATGTATACATCTCTAAATTCAGGATCGGTTTCATATAGCTCTTTAAGTTTTTCAAAACCTAACAACTTAGCATCAAGAGTAGAGATTAAGGCATACCTCTGTGACAATGCATCTGCCACAACATTCTCTTTACCTTGTTTGTATTTAATGACATACGGAAATGTTTCTATGAACTCAACCCACCGTGCATGCCTTTTGTTCATCTTCGGTTGGCCCTTTAAGTGCTTGAGTGACTCATGATCAGTGTGAATCACGAACTCCTTAGGCCACAAGTAGTGTTGCCAAGTTTGCAAAGCACGGACCAAGGCGTACAATTCCTTGTCGTAGGTTGGATAGTTGAGGGTGGCTCCTCCAAGCTTCTCACTGAAATAGGCTACAGGTTTCTTATCCTGCATCAAAACAGCTCCAATACCTATACCAGAAGCATCAAATTCTATCTCAAAGGTTTTAAAAAAATCAGGTAAAGATAGAAGAGGTGCATGTGTAAGCTTTTCTTTCGAAGCTTGGAATGAGCTTTCTTGAGCTTGTCCTCATTTGTATCCTACGTCTTTCTTGATTACTTCAGTAAGTGGGGCAGCAATAGTGCTAAAATCCTTGACAAAGCGTCTATAGAAGCCAACTAGCCCATGGAAACTTCTCACTTCTCCTACTGTTTTTGGACTTGGCCATTCCTTAATAGCTTTGACCTTCTCCTCATCAACCTTAATACCATCTTCACTTATAACAAAGCCTAGGAACACAATGTTATCTGTACAAAATGTGCATTTCTTAAGATTGGCATATAGTTTTTCTTTTCGAAGAATGCTTAGAACCGATGTCAAATGACTAGCATGCTCTTCTAGATTCTTGATGTAGATTAAGATGTCATCAAAGTACTCTACAACAAACACTCCTATGAATGCTCTAAGAACATGATTCATCAACCTCATGAAAGTACTAGGTGCATTTGCTAACCCAAATGGCATGACGAACCATTCATATAATCCATCCTTAGTTTTAAATGCAGTTTTCCATTCATCCCCTTCCTTCATGCGTATTTGATGGTACCCACTCTTAAGATCTATCTTAGAAAAGATTCTGGAACTATGCAATTCATCAAGCATGTCATCTAACCTAGGGATTGGATGGAGATACTTTACCGTAATGTTGTTGATTGCTCTACAATCAACACACATGCGCCAGCTGCCATCTTTCTTTGGCACAAGTAGAACTGGCACAGCACAAGGACTCATGCTCTCCCTGATGTAGCCCTTCTCCATTAGCTCATTAACTTGTCTTTGCAGCTCCTTAGTCTCAACGGGATTGGTTCTATAAGCTGGTCTATTTGGTAGTGAGGCTCCAGGTACAAAATCAATCTGATGTTCAATGCCTCTGATGGGTGGTAGCCCTTTTGGATTATCGTCTAGAAAGACATCTTCATAATCCTACAAAATAGAAGTCACTTCACTCGGTAATATCGGTGCAATGTTAGTTAAGCTCATGAGAGCTTCCTTATAGATAAACAAAAGAACAAATTGTTGTGAGAAGAGAGCCTTCTTAACTCCACCAGTTCTCACAAAGAAACTTGAGTGTTTCTTGTTCTTGTTCTCACAGCCTCTGTCACTTTTGGTGCTTATGGTTTCCTTTGAAGTTCCAGATGTTTTCCTTTGCTCCAACACGAGCTGATCATGGTACACCTCCTGTGGTGTCATAGGAACAAGTGTGATCTTCTTACCTTTGTGTTCAAACGAGTATTGGTTGGTGTAACCATCATGAATGACCTTTCGATCAAATTGACATGGTCTTCCGAGCAGAATGTGGCCAGCCTCCATTGGTAAAACATCACAAAGGATCTCATCTTGGTACTTTCCAATGGTTATAGGTACCTTGACTTGGCTGCTTACCTTCATTTTGCAACACTCATTAAGCCATTGCAGCTTATACGGCTTTGGGTGCTTGAACATTTCTAGACCTAACTTTTTTACCATAGTTTTACTAGCCACATTAGTGCAGATGCCTCCATCAATAATGATGCTGCAAACCTTTCCTTGGACGTGGCATCTTGAGTGAAACAGGTTCTCTCTTTGCTCATGTTCTTTCGTTTTGTTTTGTAAGCTTAGGGTTCTTCTTGTTACCAACAATTCTCCTGCCATAGGAGGTACAAGATGCTCTTCTGAAGAATCAGAAAAGACTTCTTCTTCCTCAGATTCTATTTCACCATTATCCAACAGAAGCATGATCTTCTTGTTGGTGCATTCAATCGCATAATGCCCTCTTCCTTGGCATTTGAAACACTTCACATCTCTTGTTCTAGTAGATGTAGTAGCTTCAGATTTTCCCTTGACATCTTGACTGGTTGTTGAAGGTTTGGAATCAACTTTAGCAATCTGTTTTCCTTCCATTTGGTAGCTAGGCTTATTGTTAGCTGCTCCATAGCTTGGCCTAGTATAACTTTTTGTTTTTAGCTGCTGTTCTACCAGTACAGCTTTGTGCAACATTTCCTCTAGCTCCACATAATGTTCCAGCTCCATTCTATCTTGAATGTCACGGTTAAGTCCTCCTAAAAATCTTGCCATAGTAGCTTCTCTATCTTCTGAAATGTCTGCCCTGATCATGAGGGTTTCCAACTCCTGGTAATAGTCCTCAACACTTCGGCTTCCTTGATTGAGTCTGATGAGGACATCAGGTCGTATGTCCAGCCAGGAGATCAGACTTTTCTTGCTTCAGACCACTTAAAGCTTCACATGCCTCAATCCAACCCATGAATGTTTTTAAGTCATCACTGTACTAGTTCCTCTCAAAAAGCCTCATATCCTGAATCGAGGCTTGTATCAGAGTCTCCTTAGCTTTTGGTGAAGCTCACGGTGGTAATTGCTGGTGATACAAGCCTCGATTCAAGGCTTGGATGCGCGTGGGCTGTTTGGAGAAGATTAGGTGAGAAACTCAACCTTAGGCTTCTGGATGGGGGTTTTCTGGTTGGTAAAAGATGGAAGGGTGAAGTGAACCACACGAGGGGTGATGAACCTCGTGATAAATCACAAACTTAGAGCTAGGAGGGCTGGTCTCAACTAGGTTCTAAGCGCACAAGTCTCTTGAGAGAAAAACTTGTTGAAAGAAAATTCGATCTTTATTAATATCAAAAAGGTTGTTGAACTACAATGCTGGAAGGAGCCTTATTAATATGCTCGACAGCTTGACCTTCTAGGGTCGACCCAAATAAGAAAAGGAAAACTTACAAAAGTGCACAAAAGGAAAAGATACAAAAGTGTATAATCGAAAAAGGACCTATTCCTAAAATGTCTTTGACTCAATAAAAGTAAATATTCTAGATCCTACCCTGCAAACCAGAAAGAGGCATATATTCGAATTGAAACTTACCTTAACTTACCTCATGGCCAAGAAATGGAAGGTGGCCGTCCTTGTGGCATGCACGCGCCTTGCTCCTAGTCTTCGACTTGGAGTAGGGTTAAGAATCTTTGGGCCCTGACCTCTCTTGCCACTAAAGCCCAAGTCTCTGATGTCCCTTGTGTTGTTGAGAAGCCATTGGACTCTTCCTTGCACTTTTGGCCCATTTTCCTTAGTCGATCTTCCTCTAGGAGCTTGTCGACTCATAAGCTAAATTTGTGGAAAAGTGCCCTTGATCTGCTTCTTGTCATTGCTCCTTGAGGTACCACTGGTGTAGAGACTTCCTCTAGGTGCATGTCCTGGAGCTGGTAGCTCATTTGGTCTGAGTCTTCTTGTGTAGAAGTGGAAATGCGCGTGTACTAGGCTGGATCGGCTGTACCGGCTGGATTGTGCGAGGTACTGGTCGGAATGCCTTCAGGACCAGCCAAGTTGATCCCGGAGTTGGCGGCATCACCAGAGGGACCGGCGGTGTCATCCACGTCGCCACCAAGTGTGCCGGAAGCTTGGGCCTCTCCTCCGGCAATGCTGGTTGCTCTAGTCCTTGTGGTCGAGGGTCCGGCGGTACTGCTTGGGCCGGCAGGCGTGCCAGATGGTCCAGCTGTCTCGGGCAAGCTTCCTGGTCGGCCAGTCTGGTCTCCTGGCTGGATGTACGACCTGATGTCCTCATCATCCCCTCCCTCTTCAGTAGGTTTTGTCCTCAAAACTGGTTCATCTGCATGGAAAAGGGCTAAGTCAGTAACATTGAACGTATTGGACACATTAAACTCACCTGGGAGCTCGATCCGGTAGGCGTTGTTGTTGATCCTCTCGAGCACTCTGAATTGTCCATCTCCTCTTGGTGCTAGCTTGGAACTCCTTAGGTTTGGGAACCTCTCCTGCCGTAGGTGTAGCCACACCCAATCGCCTTGTTGAAAGATCACCTCCTTTCTTCCCTTGTTGGCATGAGTCACGTACTGTCCGGTCCTCTTCTCCAAGTTTCCTGCTACCTTCTGGTGTAACCTCCTTATGAAATCTGCCTTGGATGCTCCGTTGAGGTTGGTCATCTCAGCTGGTGGTAGTGGCATTTGCTCCGATGGGGTGAGAGGGTTGAAGCCGTATACTACTTCAAATGGTGTCTTCTTGGTTGCTGAGTGCACGGCTCGGTTGTAGGCGAACTCTATGAATGGCAGGCACTCCACCCAAGTATTTAGGTTCTTCCCTAGTTTAGTCCTGAGAAGGGTTGATAGTGTCCTGTTGACAACTTCAGTTTGGCCATCGGTTTGAGGATGGCAGGTGGTAGAGAAGAGTAGCTTCGTGCCTAGCTTTCTCCAAAGGGTCCTCCAGAAATGGCTGAGGAACTTGGTGTCTCTGTCTGATACGATGGTCCTTGGCACTCCATAAAGCCGTACTATCTCCATGAAGAACAGCTCAGTTGTTTGTGTGGCATCATTGACATTGGCACATGGAATGAAGTGTGCCATCTTGGAGAATCTGTCCACCACTACAAAGATTGCATCCTTGTGTCTGATCTTGGGCAGACCTAGAACAAAGTCCATTGAGATGTCCACCCATGGATGTGTAGGTATGGGCAGTGGGAGATACAACCCGTGAGGTTGCACTCGGGACTTTGCCTTCTTGCAAGTGATGCATCTTGCACAATGAGCTTCTACTGTCCTCTTGATGTGTGGCCAGTAGAAGTGCTCCTTGACCACTGCTAGAGTCTTGTCGACACCAAAGTGGCCCATGAGTCCTCCATGAGCTTCTCGGATGATAAGCTCCCTTAATGATCCTTGTGGTATGCACAGCCTTCTTTCTCGGAACAAGAATCCCTCATGGATGTAGAACTTGCCATGACTCGCTGTGCCACACTCCTTGTAGCTCTCAGCAAAGTCAGGATCATCCTTGTATAGGTCCTTGATGTGCTCGAACCCTAGGACCTTTGCCTCCATGGTGGATATCAAGGCAAACCTCCTTGATAGTGCATCGGCTACCACATTATCTTTGCCCTTCTTGTACTTGATGACGTACGGGAAGGTCTCTATGAACTCCATCCACCTGGCATGTCTCCTCTTGAGATTGGTTTGCCCTCTGAGGTGTTTGAGAGTCTCATGATCAGTGTGGATCACAAACTCCTTGGACAGCAAGTAATCGGAAAAGGGCATAAAGCTCCTTGTCATAAGTGGGGTAGTTCAGTGAGGCACCACCTAGCTTCTCACTGAAGTATGCCACTGGTCTCCCTCCTTGGGTTAGCACTGCTCCTATGCCTATTCCAGATGCATCACACTCCACTTCAAACGTCTTGTTGAAGTCGGGCAGGACTAGCACTGGTGCATGTGTAAGACTGTCCTTCAAGGCCTGGAATGCCTTCTCCTGAGCTTCTCCCCAGCTGAATCCTACGTTCTTCTTCACTACTGTCTTCAATGGTGAGGCAATACTGCTGAAGTTGGGCACAAATCTCCAGTAGAAGCTGGCCAGTCCGTGGAAGCTCCTTACTTGGCTGAAGTTGCCTGGTGTTGGCCATTCTTGTATGGCTCGAATCTTTTCTTCATCAACCTATAGGTCCTGTGAACTTACAACAAAACCTAAAAAGACAAATTTATCAATACAAAAGATGCACTTCTTGAGATTGGCATAAAGCTCTTCTTGTCGAAGGGTTTTAAGTACCATCTCAAGATGTGTGAGGTGTTCCCGTAGGCACTTACTATAAACTAGTATGTCATCAAAGTAAACCACTACAAACTTACTGATGTACGCCCTAAGAACTTGGTTCATAAGGCGCATGAAGGTGCTTGGGGCATTAGTCAAGCCAAATGGCATGACTGTCCACTCGTAGAGCCCTTGCTTTGTCTTGAAAGCAGTCTTCCATTCATCACCTTCTTTCATCCTGACCTGGTGGTATCCACTCTTGAGGTCTATCTTGGAGAAGACCGTGGCTCCACTCAGCTCATCTAGCATGTCATCCAGCCGTGGTATTGGACGCCAGTACTTGACTGTGATGTTGTTGATTGCTCGGCAGTCCACGCACATGCGCCAAGTCCCATCCTTCTTGGGCACTAGTAGCACTGGTACGGCACATGGACTGAGGCTCTCTCGAACATAGCCTTCCTCCAGGAGTCCTTGACTTGCTTCTCAAGCTCCTTGGACTCCTCTGGACTCATCCGGTAGGCTGGCCGGTTGGGCAGGGCTGCTCCGGGCACTAGATCAATCTGGTGTTCTATGCCACGTAAAGGAGGCAAGCCTGCTTGTATCTCCTCTGGAAATACATCCTGGAACTTGTTGAGGAGAGTTGCTACTTCAGGAGGTAGCTCTACCTGTTCTTTTTCTACATTCAACACTTCTTTGAAAACTATTAGTAACATTAAATCTTTCGAGGCTAAAGCTCTCGGACATTGCTTGGTTGAATAAGAAAATTAGACTTGATAAGTTTCTTTTCCTTACTCATTTGGAGTTGTAGCTCGTGTACCTGGGCAGGTGTAAGAGGAGCCAAGCTGACCTTTCTTTTGTCATGCACATAAGTGTAGAGATTGGTTCGGCCATCATGCCTGGTCTCTTTGTCAAACTGCCATGGTCTTCCTAGCAGAAGATGGCCAGCTTGCATGGGCACCACGTCGCACACGACTTGGTCTTGGTACTTGCCCACACTGAATGGCACAGTGACTTGCTCATGGATTTTGTGCTCCACTTTGTCATCCAGCCATCTCAGTCTATATGGTCGAGGATGCCTTGTCTTCTCTAGACCTAGCTTATCAACCATATATGCACTAGCAACGTTAGTTCAAGAACCACCATCTATGATGAGGTTACATACCTTGCCCTTGATGGTGCAACGGCTGTGGAAGATGTTCTCCCTTTGGATGGTCTCTGAAGGATCCACCATTGCACTAAGGATGCGTCTAGTGACCAGCACTTCCCCCACATCAGGGTACTCAATGTCGCCATATTTCTCTTCTGGTTCATAGTCCTCTTCATCTTGGGACTCATATTCTCCAGCCTCCGTAATCAACATGACCCGGATGTTTGGGCACTCCCTTGAGATGTGTCCACGACCCCTACGCTTGAAACAAGTGATGTCACGTGATCTTTGAGGGTTAGAAGTCTTACCAGGCTCTCTCTGGTCACGGGTGGGTTCAGGAGGCTTGCTCTTGAACCTTGACTCGATCTCCACGCTTTTGCCTTTGTCCACTGTCTTAGGCATGTTGCTTGGTGCCCAAGGTGTCTTAGGCTTGCTGCGGATGTCTTGACTCTTACGTTTGATGTGCTGCTCAGCCTGGACAGATAGGTGGAACAAGTCTTTGAAGTCATTGTAGATTTGCCTCTCCACCTTGCGGCTGATTCTTTCTTGGAGTCTATCCAAGAATTGTGCCATCAATGCCTCTTCATCATCATTGAGCTCCAGCCTGTTCCTTAGCTTCTCGAACTCTTCATAGTACTCCTCTACTGATCTAGTACCCTGCTTAAGAGTACGAAAACGACGTTGCAAGTCTCTATGAAAGTAAGGTGGAACAAACCTTTGCCGCATGAGGTCTTTCATGTCGACCCATGAGTCTATGGGCCTCATTCTGTCAGATACCTCATGATCCCACCAGATGAGGGCATTGTCCGTGAGTTGTGCTACTGCCATTGAGACTCTCCTAGGCCCTGGTTGGTTGTAATGATCAAAGATATGATCCATTCTTCTTTCCCAATCTAGGTAAGCCTCGGGGTCTACTTTTCCTGCAAAACTAGGAGGAGTTAGCTTAACATCAGGATGAGTTACCCAGTTGTAGGTGTGTTCATCTCCATCATCATGATGTCTAGGAGGCATCCTTGGTCTCTGGTGAAGACCATATGGCTCGAAGCCATAATCTTCTGCCTCTGGTTGCCATGGAGGTCCTCTCGGCCTATGGTGATAGTTATGAGGTGGTATGTCCTCATCTCCATCTGGCTGGGGTTCCTCTTGTTCGTGCCGTGTCCTAAGGTGCTCAGGACCCTCAGGACAGTCTTGCTCAGCTCTCACGTCCCTAATGGCCTGGAATCTCACAGGCCTCTCCACACGCTCCAATCTCTCGCCTATGGATGCGAGTTGTGTTTGGAGTGTGGTGAACATGGCCATCATGGCCTCGGCTGCATCTCTATTTTCTTCTCCCATTGCGTACTACAAGGAAGAAAACAGGTTATGCTACTCCTAAATTGTTAGGAGGGTTCTCTTTTTATAAGGGATTCGAAAAATATGCAAAAAGGAAAATTCTAAAGAATGGATAATTTGAATAAAAGGAAAAAGAAAACTTTCTTGACAACTATTGCTAACTGTCCACTTCGAAATCTTTTGGTATTTTTCCTATTTTCTTTTCTTTTCTTTTTCTTTTTTTTTTAATTTAACTTAAAAATAATGGAAATATGAATTAAACAAAAAGGAAAACGTGAATGGCAATGCAAAAGTGAATCTAAACCCTAGTGATACACGTAGAATGCTAGATGCACTGGGTTTGGAGTTTGATGTTATTTTTTTGATTTTTCTTGAATGCGACTTAAACTAATGCAAGAACTAAAAACAAAACAAGCTAAAGGATAGAAAAAACCTGGTTTAGGAGCTTTAAGCTCTGATACCAAAAATGATACAAGCCTCGATTCAAGGCTTGGATGCGCGGGGGCTGTTTGGAGAAGATTAGGTGAGAAACTCAACCTTAGGCTTCTGGATGGGGGTTTTCTGGTTGGTAAAAGACGGAAGGGTGAAGTGAACCACACGAGGGGTGATGAACCTCGTGATAAATCACAAACTTAGAGCTAGGAGGGCTGGTCTCAACTAGGTTCTAAGCGCACAAGTCTCTTGAGAGAATAACTTGTTGAAAGAAAATTCGATCTTTATTAATATCAAAAAGGTTGTTGAACTACAATGCTGGAAGGAGCCTTACTAATATGCTCGACATCTTGACCTTCTAGGGTCGACTCAAATAAGAAAAGGAAAACTTACAAAAGTGCACAAAAGAAAAAGATACAAAAGTGTATAATCGAAAAAGGACCTATTCCTAAAATGTCTTTGACTCAATAAAAGTAAATATTCTAGATCCTACCCTGAAAAACAGAAAGAGGCACATATTTGAATTGAAACTTACCTTAACTTACCTCATGGCCAAGAAATGAAAGGTGGCCGTCCTTGTGGCATGCACACGCCTTGCTCCTAGTCTTCGACTTGGAGTAGGGTTAAGAATCTTTGCGCCCTGACCTCTCTTGCCACTAAAGCCCAAGTCTCTGATGTCCCTTGTGTTGTTGAGAAGCCATTGGACTCTTCCTTGCACTTTTGGCCCATTGTCCTTAGTCGATCTTCCTCTAGGAGCTTGTTGACCCATAAGCTAAATTTGTGGAAGAGTGCCCTTGATCTGCTTCTTGTCATTGCTCCTTGAGGTACCACTGGTTTAGAGACTTCCTCTAGGTGCATTTCCTGGAGCTGGTAGCTCATTTGGTCTGAGTCTTCTTGTGTAGAAGTGGAAATGCGCGTGTACTCGGCTGGATTGTGCGAGGTACTGGTCGGAATGCCTTCAGGACTGGCCAAGTTGATACCGGAGTTGGCGGCATCACCAGAGGGACCGGCGGTGTCATCCACGTCGCCACCAAGTGTGCCAGAAGCTTGGGCCTCTCCGCCGGCAATGCTGGTTGCTCTGGTCCTTGTGGTCGAGGGTCCGGCAGTACTGCTTGGGTCGGCAGGCGTGCCAGATGGTCCGGCTGTCTCGGGCAAGCTTCCTGGTCGGCCAGTCTGGTCTCCTGGCTGGATGTACGACCTGATGTCCTCATCAGCTGGGCACAAACCTTTTCCTCATTATGGCTTTCATCTCAGCCCATGTTTCTACTGGATACTCACCATTATGTCTTCTGGAAGTCACCAATTGATCCCACCAGCTGAGTGCATCCTCATAAAACTCAGTAGCAGCTACGCGGACCTTGTTGAGCTCGGAATAGTGTTGACAATCAAACACCAGCTCGATCTTCTTCTCCCACTCCAGGTAAGTGTCTGGATCATTTTTACCATAGAATGATGGTATCTTAAGTTTAAGACCTCCTAAGGTGTCATTAGGCTGACCCCTTTCTTCTCTTACACACCTACGCCTCCTTTGGGTTCTCCTACTTCCTTCACTGCCACAGCTATAGTAGGATTCTGTTTCTTCATTTTGGCCACGTCTTAAGGGATTCCTAGTTCTCCTTGGGACTCCTTCAGTGTTACTATTGTTCTGAACATCATCAAGCCACAAATGAATGGCTTCCAGCTGTATTTGTAATGCTTTCTTCATTTCTGATACTAGAGCCTCCATTAACAAGTTTGGTGCTTCTGAAGTTTGATTTCCTCCTGACATAGCTACAAATGCACTTAACAAATATGTTAAAAATACATGTTCTGAAAAAAAATTTGATGGAAGATGAAGAGTTGGGAGTGTGTTATTTTCTAATCTGAAAATGCAATGGGTTGGGGTCGATTTTGATGTGATAAACTGATGTAATATTGGATAAAAACAACAATGCAATTATATGAATAGTTTTTTTTTGATTAATCAACTGATGCAAATCAATACACACAAGCTGATGCAATCTAAGCAGATGGAAATGGAGAGATATAGAAATGAGAGATAGGGATAACCGATCAGAAGTGTGCTCTGATACCAAATGATGCGAACCTACCAAGGAATGCACTTCTGGATGCGGTTGAGATAGGCTTTGCAACAAAATAAATCGAAATTCAATCTGTTCAAAGGTTGTGGATTGAAAGGTCACACAGTAGCTGTTGAAAGACTACTGATCTACCTAAGATAGTAGCTTAGATATTACACACTAAGGCTACTAAATGTTGACTGAAGGATATTACACACCAACAATCAGATTAAGAAGATAATCACTCTCAAACTTAAGAAAAGAAGCTGTTTTTATTTGAAAAGTTGAATGATCAAGTTTAAAACTGAAAGCCCCTATTTATACTATTAGAGGACGTAAATAGGAGGAGCCTACAACATTAAAATGGTTGAATTTACAAGGGAAGACTTGACCAAAGACCTTGACCAAAGACCTTGACTTCATTAACTTTTATTTTGACTATGAATGTAGACACATTCCCCCCCCCCCCTTTTGATGATGCCAATTTTGAACGTTTTGAGTGAACTCCTTTTGAATTTAAACAACAAATTGGGCTGGTTGTAATGTGATTCATTTGCCTCATTAAAAACCTTACCAAAAAAACCCAATGGGAGAAAACTTGGATAAGGGAAATAGAGTACAAATGGATCACATACCCATTTGTATGCTTTCTTGAACTTGTACTAAAATCAGAGGGCTTTTAGGCACTTTTCCATTCAAACTCAAGTGAATTTGTTGTGCATTCTCCTTGTTGAGTATGCTGCTGATTGCCTCTTTGAGTTTCTTGGCCTTTGCTCGGGTTAATGGTCCAGCTGGTAGTGCAAGAGCTTCTTCATGTTCCACTGGTTCATTCCTATCCATGAGCTTTTCCTTTTGTGTGCTTTCCATTGCTCGTATCATTCCTTTAAGTTGTTCAAAACCTAATCATTTTAACTGGTCGGTCAACTTGACATTTCCTCACTAAATCGTCTGTAACTTTTGATTTAGAATTCAGAATGACACGAATCCAACACCCACATTAAGCTAGCTCAATATTCTTTAAGACGAAAATAGCTACAACAAAGAGTCCAAGTATTCCAATCTATCACAAACTGTGTGATGCTATGCATTATGCTTCATTTGTAAACCTTTGCTCAATGAGCACCAATGCTCAGTTTAGAATTATCATTTTACTGGCCGATCAACTTGACATGTCCGCACCAAATTGTCCGTAATTTTTGTTTTAGAGTTCTGAATAACACGAATCCAACGTCTACGTTAAGCTAGCTTAATTTTCTATATTTTGACAAACTTCAAAACCGAAATAGCTACAACAAAGCCTTCAAGTAGTCCAATCTATCCCAAAGTGCGTGATGGCATGCATTATGCTTCATTTCTAAACCTTTGTTCAATGAGCACCAATGATCAATTTAGAATTATCATTTTAATTAGCTGATCAATGTGACATTTCCGCACTAAATCGTCTTTAACTTTTGATTTAGAGCTCAAAATGACATGAATCCAACGACCACATTAATCTAGCTCAATTTTCAATATTGTGGAAACATTTGACACTGAAAGAGTTACGATAAAGACTCCAAGTAATCTAATGTATCCTAAACTGCGTGATGCCATGCGTTATGCTTTTTTTATAAACCTTTACTCAAGGAACACCAATTACTAGTTTAGAATGATCACTTTAACAGCCCGATCACAATGACATGTCAGAAAAGAAATTGTCCCTAACTTTTTATTTAGTGTTCATAAAAACATGAATCCAATGCCCATGTTAAACTAGCTCAATTTTCTATATCCTGGTAAAATTTAAAACATAAATAGCTACAAAAAGCCTCGAAGTAATCCAATGTATTTAAAACTACCTGATGGCATGTATGATGATTCATTTATAATCCTTTACTCAAAGGAGCACCAATGATCAGTTTAGAATTATCATTTTAACTGGCCGATCAACTTAGAATTATCATTTTAACTGGCCGATCAACTTGACATATCCGCACTAAATCGTCCGTAACATTTCATTTTGAGCTCAAAATGACATGAATCCACGGTCCACGTTAATCTAGCTCAATGTTTAGTTTTATGACAACATTTGAGACCAAAAGAGCTACGACAAAGCTTCCAAGTAATCCAATATATCTCAAACTGCATGATGCCATGCATTATACTTCATTTATGAGCCTTTACTCAAGCAGCACCAATGATCAGTTTAGAATTATCATTTTAAATAGCGGATCAACTTGACATGTCCGCACTAAATCGTCCCTAACATTTGACTTTGAGCTCAAAATGACATGAATCCAATGCCCACTTTATTCTAGTTCAATTTTCAGTATTGTAACAACATTTGAGATTGAAAGAGCTATGAAAAAGTCTCCAAGTAATCTAATGTATCCCAAACTGCGTGACGCCATGCATAATGCTTCATTTATAAGCCTTTACTGAAGGAGCACCAATGATCAGTTTAGAATTATCATTTTAACTAGCTGATCATCTTAACATGTCCCCACTAATTCGTTTGTAACATTTTACTTTGAGCTCAAAATGACATGAATTCAACGCCCACTTTAATCTAGCTCAATTTTCAGTATTGTGACAACATTTGGGACTAAAAGAGCTACGACAAAGCCTATAACTAATCTAATTTATCCCAAACTGTGTGATGCCATTCATTATGCTCATTTATAAGCCTTTCTTCAATCAGCACCATTGATCAGTTTAGAATAATTATTTTAACTAGCCGATCAACTTGGCATGTCCACTTTAAATCGTCCGTAACTTTTGATTTAGAGTTCAGAATAACATGAATCCAACACCCACATTAAGCTAGCTCAATATTCTATATTTTGAAACACTTTAAGACCAAAATAGCTACAACAAAGCGTCCAAGTATTCCAATCTATCCCAAACTACGTGATGCCATGGATTATTCTTCATTTGTAAACCTTTGCTCAATGAGCACCAATGATTAGTTTAACATGATCATTTGAACTAGCTGATCAACTTGACCTCCGCACTAAATCGTCTTCAACATTTGATTTGAAGCTCAAAATGACATGAATCCAACGGCCACGTTAATCTAGCACAATTTCAATATTGTGACAACATTTGAACTGAAAGTACTACGACAAAGCCTCCAAGTACTGCAATGTATCCCAAACTGAGTGATGCCATGCATTATGCTTCAATTATAAGCTTTTACTCAAGCAGCACCAATGATCAATTAAGAATTAACATTTTACAGGCCAATCAACTTGACATGTCCGCACTAAATCGTTTGTAATTTTTGATTTAGAGTTCAGAATTACACGAATCCAACGTCCACGTTAAGCTAGCTCAATTTTGGATATTTTGACAAACCTTAAGACCGAAATAGCTACAACAAAGCCTTCAAGTAATCCAATCTATCCCAAACTACATGATGGCATGCATTATGCTTCAATTGTAAACCTTTGCTCAATGAGCACCAATTATCATTTTAGAATAGCTGATCAATTTGAAATGTCCGCACTAAAAATTCTTTAACCTTTGATTTAGAGCTCAAAATAAAATGAACCCAACGGCCATGCTAATCTAGCCTAATTTTCAATATTGTGACCACATGTCAAACTTAAAGAGCTACGATAAAGACTCCAAGTTATCCAATGTATCCCAAACTATGTGACGCCATGCATTATGCTTCATTTATAAACCTTTACTCAAGGAACACCAATGGTTAGTTTAGAATGATCATTTTAACTTACCGATCAACTTGACATGTCCCAACTAAATATCCAATAACTTTTGATTTATAGTTTAAAATGACACGAATCCAACGCCCACGTTAAGCTAGCTCAATATTCTATATTATGACAAAATGTAAAACTGACATAGTTAGGAAAAAGCATCCAAGTAATCCAATCTATCCCAAACTGCGTGATGCCATGCATTATGCTTCATTTGTAAATCTTTGCTCATTGAGCACCAATGATCAGTTTAGAATGATCGTTTTCACTAGCTGATAACCTTGATATATCCACACTAAGTCATCTATAATATATGATTTAGTGTTCAAAATGACATGAATCCAAAGCCCTTGTTAATCTAGCCCAATTTCAGTAATGTGACAACATTTGAGACTGAAAGAGCTATGACAAAGTCTCCAAGTAATCCAATATATCCCAAACTTGCGTGATGCCATTCATTATCCTTCATTTATAAGCCTTTAATCAAGGAGCACCAATGATCAGTTTAGAATAATCATTTTAACTAGATTATCAACTTGACATGTCTGCACTAAATCTACCATAACATTTGACTTTGAACTCAAAATGACATGAATCCTACGCCCACTTTAATCTAGCTCAATATTCAGTATTGTAGCGATATTTGATATTGAAAGAGCAACGACAAAGCCTCCAAGTAATCCAATGTATCCCAAACTGCGTGATACCATGCATTATGCTTCATTTATAAGCCTTCACTCAAGGAGCACAAATGATCATTTTAGAATTATCATTTTAACTAGCTGATCAACTTGACATGTCCCCACTAATTGGTCTTCAACATTTGATTTAGAGCTCCAAATGACATGAATCCAACAGCCACGTTAATCTAGCACAATTTCAATATTGTGACAACATTTGAGACTGAAAGAGCTACGACAAAGCCTCCAAGTAATCCAATGTATGCCAAATTGAGTGATGCTATGCATTATGATTCAATTCTAATCTTTTATTCAAGGAACACCAATGATCAGTTAAGAATTATCATTTTACTGGCCAATCAACTTGACATGTCCGCACTAAATCGTTTGTAATTTTTGATTTAGAGTTCAGAATAACACGAATCCAACGTCCACGATAAGCTAGCTCAATTTTCTATATTTTGACAAACTTTAACACCGAAAAAGCTACAACAAAGCGGTCAAGTAATCCAATCTATCCCAAACTACGTGATGGCATGCATTATGATTCATTTGTAAACCTTTGCTCTTTGAGCACCAGTGATCAGTTTAGAATGATCATTTTAACTAACTGAGCAACTTGACATATCCGCAGTAAATCGTATTTAACTTTTGATTTAGAGCACAAAATGACATGAATCAAACGGCCACGCTTATCTAGCACAATTTTCAATATTGTGACAATATTTAAGATTGAAAGAGCTAGGATAAAGATTCCAAGTAATCCAATATATTCCAAAGTGCTACACAAAGCATCAAAATAATGCAAACTATCCCAAAATGCGTGATGTCATGCATTATGCTTTATTTATAAGCCTTTACTCAAGAAACACCAATGATTAGTTTAGAATGATAAATTTAACTGACCGATCAACTTGATATGTCCCCACTAAATAATCCATAACTTTTGATTTAGAGTTTAAAATGACACGAATCCAACGCCCACGTTAATCTAGCTCAATATTCTATATTGTGAAAAAATTTAAGATTGAAATAGCTACGAAAAAGCATCCAAGTGATCCAATCTATCCCAAACTGCGTGATGCCATGCATTATGCTCAATTTGTATATCTTTGCTCAATGAGCACCAATGATCAGTTTAGAATGATCATTTTAACTAGCTGGTAACCTTGATATGTCCACACTAAATGATCCGTTACATATGATTTAGTGCTCAAAATGACATGAATCCAACACCCTTGTTTATTTAGCTCATTTTTTAATATTGTGACAACATTTAAGACCGAAAGAGCTACGAGAAAGCTGCCAAGTAATCCAATGTATCCCAAAATTGCGTGATGCCATGCATTATGCTTCATTTATAAGCTTTTACTCAATGAGCACCATTGATGAGTTTAGAAGAATCATTTTAACTAGATGATCAACTTGACATGTCCGCACAAAGTCGTTCATAACCTTTGATTTTTAGCTCAAAATGAGATGAATCCAACGCCCACTTTAATCTAGCTCAATTTTCAATATTGTGACAACATTTGAGACCTAAAGAGATATGAATAAACCTCCAAGTAATCCAATGTATCCCGAACTGCGTGATGCCATGCGTTATGCTTCATTTATATGCTTACTCAAGGAGCACCAATGATCAGTTTAGAATTATCATTTTAGCTAGCCGATCAACTTCACATGTCTGCACTAATCGTTTGTAATTTTTGATTTAGAGTTCAGAATGACACGAATCCAACACCCATATTAAGCTATCTCAATATTCTATATTTTCACAAACTTCAAAACAGTTATATAGCTATGACAAAGTGATGAGGGCATGAGATCGTCTGGCTGGCCAGAAGACTAGAATGGCTGACCAGAATGGTTGCCCGAGAAAGCCGGGCCATTTGGCGTGTCTGCCGGCCCACGCGGTACCGCCGGCCCTACGACCATCCGGGCCAGGCCGATCAACATTTCTGGTATGGAGGCCCAAACCTCCGGCCCAAATGGCCGTGACTTTAATGACACCGCCGGCACAACTGGTGACACCACCGGCTCAGGAATCAATCTGGCCGGCTCCGATGACAACTCGGCCAGCTCCTCGCACAGTCCAGCCCATCCAGCCGATTGCACCATCATTTCCACATCTACACAAGGGGACTGGGATCAGCTAAGCTACCAGCTTCAAGTCATGAACCTGGATGAATTTTCTACACCAGTGGTGCCACCAGGAGCCATGACAAGGAGCAGAACAAGGGCACTCTTCCACAAGTTCAGTTTGTGGGTAGACAAGCTCCTAGAAGATGATCGACAATGATCATTGGGCCAAGAGTACAAGGAAGAGTCCAAAGGCTTCTCAACATTGCAAAGGACTCCAGAGACTTGGGCTTTCGTGGCAAAAGAGGCCAGGGCCCAACAATTCATAACCCTACTCCAAGTTGAAAAATAGGAGCTAGGCGCGTGCATGCCACAAGATCGGTCACCTTCCATTTCTTGGCCGAAAGATAAGAATTGTAAGTTTTCATTTATATACTTGCCTTTTCTGTTTTGTAGGGTAGGAATTAGAAGTTTTACATTTTTGAGTCAAGAACAATTTAGGTAGTTGTCCTTTTTCGATTATTTCCTTTTTGTAATTTTCCTTGTGCACTTTTGTAATTTTCCTTGTGCATTTTTGTTATTTTTCCACTTTTCTAATTTGGGTCGACCCTAGAATGTCAAGCTGCCGACCATATTAATAAGTCTCCTTCAGAATTGTAGTTCGACAACTTTTTGATATTAATAAAGATAGAACTTTCTTCCTACGAGTATTCTCTCAAAAAAACTTTTGCGCTTAGAACCCTAGTTGAGACCAGCCCTCCTGGCTTTTAAGTTGTGATTTATCACGAGGTTCACCACCCTTTGTGTGGTTCACGTCACCTCTAAATCAAATATCCACCAGAAAACCCCTATCCAAAAGCCTAATGTCGAGTTTCTCACCTAATCTTCTCCAAGCATCCCACGCGTGTTACGGCCTTGATTCAAGGCTTGTATCATTTTGGTATCAGAGCTTAAAGCTCCTAAAACCAGGTTGTTTCTATCCTTTACTTAGTCTTATTTCCAGTTCGTGCATTAGTTCAAATTTCATTCAAAAAAATAACATCTAAGTTCAAACCGAGTGCATCTAGCTCCTACGTGCATCACTAGGGTTTAGATACATTCTTTTCATTGCAATTTCGTTTTTCCTTTTGTTAAAAGCATATTTCCATTCTTCATTAAGTTAAATTAAAAAGAAAAAAAAATAGAAAACTACCAAGAAAAATCGACCAAAAGAATCTAGGATCTTTCGCATTAATTGTTAGAAAAGTTTCCATTTTTCTACACTTTCCTTTTTCTCAGATTTTTCCTTTTCTTCTATTTGCCTCTTTTACTATAAAAGAAAACTCTCCTAATAAATTTAGGAGCAAATTATCTTGTGTTTTTTCTTCTTGTACCATTAATTGTTAGAAAAGTTTCCATTTTTCTACTATTTCTTTTTTCTCAGATTTTCTTTTTCTTCTATTTGCCTCTTTTACTATAAAAGAAAACTCTCCTAATAAATTTAGGAGCAAATTAACTTGTGCTTTTTCTTCTTGTAGCACATGATGGCTGAAGGAAACCAAGATGCAACCGAGGCCATGATGGCCATGTTCACCACCCTCCAAACACAACTCGCATCAATCGGCCAGAGGTTGGAGCGCGTGGAGAGGCCGGTGAGATTCCAGGCCATAAGGAACGTGAGGGCTGACCAAGACCCTTCTCAAGGTCCTGATCACCCTAGGACATGGCCAGAACAAGAGGAGCCCCAGCCGGATGGAGATGAGCACGCACAGCCTCACGGCTATCACCCTAGCCAAGAGGACCTCCACGGCAATCAGAAGCAGAGGGCAATGGCTACGATCCCTATGCTCATCACCAGAGACCCAGGAAGCCCCCAAGACATCATGAGGATGGAGATGACTACGCCTACAATCGGGTAAACAGTCATGATGTTAAACTAACACCTCCTAGTTTTGCAGGAAAAGTAGAGCACGAGGCCTATCTAGATTAGGAGAGGAGGATGGATCACATCTTCGATCATTACAACCAACCAGGCCCTAGGAGAGTCTCCATGGCAGTAACACAACTCACGGATAATGCCCTCATCTGGTAGGATTGTGAGGCTTCTGACCGAAGGAGGAGGAGATTGAGACCCGTAGACTCTTGGGTCAACATGAAAGATCTCATGAGGCAAAGGTTTGTCCCACCTTATTTCCATAGAGATTTGCAACGACGTTTTCGTACTCTTAAGCAGGGCACCAGATCAGTAGAGGAGTACTACAAGGAGTTTTAAAGGCTAAGGAACAGGCTGGAGCTCAATGACGATGACGAGGCATTGATGGTTCAATTCTTGGATGGATTGCAAGAGAGGATCAGCCGAAAAGTGGAGAGACAAATATACAATGACTTCAAGGACTTGTTTCACCTCTCTGTCCAAGCTGAGCAGCACATCAGGCATAAGAGCCAAGACCTACGCAGCAAGCCTGGCCTTGGGCACCAAGCAATAGCCCCAAGCCCGTATACAAAGGCAAGAGCATAGAGATTGAATCAAGGTTCAAGAGCAAGCCTCCTGAGCAACCCCATGACCAGAGAGAGCCTACTAACTCTTCTAACCCTCAGAGATCACGTGACATCACTTATTTTAAGTGTAGGGGTCGCGGTCACATCTCAAGGGAGTGCCCAAACAACCGAGTCATGCTGATCACGGAAGCTGGAGAGTATGAGTCTCAAGATGAAGAGAACTTTGAACCAGAAGGGGAATACGGTGACATTGACTACCCTGATGTGGGGGAAGTGCTGGTCACTAGACGTATCCTCAGTGCAATGGTAGATCCCTCCGAGACCATACAAAGGGAGAACATCTTCCACAGCCGGTGCACCATCAAGGGCAAGGTATGTAACCTCATCATAGATGGTGGTTCTTGCACTAATGTGGCTAGTGCGTATATGGTTGATAAGCTAGGTCTTGAGAAGACAAGGCACCCCCGACCATATAGACTGAGATGACTAAATGACAAGGTGGAGCTCAAGATCCATGAGCAACTAACCATGCCATTCAGTGTGGGCAGATACTAGGACCAGGTAGCCTGTGATGTAGTACCTATGCAAGCTGTCCATATTCTGCTAGGAAGGCCATGGCAGTTTGACAGGGAGACCAGGCATGATGGCCGAACCAATCTCTACACATTTGTGCATGACAAGAGTAAGGTCAGCCTAGCTCCTCTCACACCTGCCCAGGTACATGGGTTACAACAACAAATAAGTAAGTAAAAGAAACTCATTAAATCTAACTTTCTCATTCAACCTAGTCTTGTCCGGAGAGCTTTAGCATCAAAGGACTTAATGTTGCTAATGGTTTTCAAAGAGGTTTTGACTGTAGAGAAAGAACAGGTAAAGCTACCTCCTGAAGTAGGAGCCCTCCTCAACAAATTCCAGGATGTATACCCTGAGGAGATACCAGCAGGCTTGCCTCCCCTATGCGGCATAGAGCACCAGATCGACCTCGTGCCTGGAGCAGCCTTACCTAATCGACCAGCCTACCGGATGAGTCCACAGGAGTCCAAGGAGCTTGAGAAGTAAGTCAAGGAACTCCTGGAGAAAGGCTAAGTTCGAGAGAGCCTCAGTCCATGTACCGTACCAGTGCTGGTAGTACCCAAGAAGGATGGGACTTGGCGAATGTGCGTACACTGCCGAGCAATCAACAACATAACAGTCAAGTACCGGCATCCTATACCATGGCTGCATGACATGCTAGATGAGCTGAGTGGAGCCACGGTCTTCTTCAAGATAGACCTCAAGAGTGGATATGATGAGGACATCAGGTCGTACATCCAGCCAGGAGACCAGACTGGCCGACCAGGAAGCTTGCCCGAGACAGCCGGGCCATCTAGCATGTCTGCCGGCCCAAGCGGTACCTCCGGACCTTCGACCAATAGGACCAGACCGACCAGCATTGCCGGCGGAGAGACCCAAGCTTCCGGCACACTTGGTGGCGACGTGGATGACACCGCCGGTCCCCTTGGTGATGCCACCAACTCCGGGATCAACTTGGCCGGTCCTGAAGACATTCCGGCCAGTACCTCGCACAGTCCAGCCGGTACACCCGATCCAGCCGAGTGCACGAGCATTTCTACTTCTACACAAGGAAACTCGGACCAGATAAAATACCAGCTTCAGGACATGCATCTAGAGGAAGTCTCCACACCAGTAGTGCCACCAGGAGCAATGACAAGAAGCAGATCAAGAGCACTCTTCCACAAGTTCAGCTTATGGGTAGACAAGCTCCTAGAGGAAGATCCACTAAGGACAATGGGCCAGAAGTGCAAAGTAGAGTCCAAAGGCTTCTCAACAACACAAGGAACATCAGAGACTTGGGCTTTAGTGGCAAGAGAGGTCAGGGGCCAAAGATTCCTAATCCTACTCCAAGTCGAAGACTAGGAGCAAGGTGCGTGCATGCCACAAGGACGGCCACCTTCCATTTCTTGGCCGTGAGGTAAGTAAGGTAAGTTTTCAATAAGAATATTTGCCTCTTTCTGTTTTGCAGGGTAGGATCTAGAATATTTACATTTATTGAGTCAAAGACATTTTAGGAATAGGTCCTTTTTCGATTATACACTTTTGTATCTTTTTCTTTTGTGCACTTTTGTAAGTTTTCCTTTTCTTATTTGAGTCGACCCTAGAAGGTCAAGATGTCGAGCATATTAGTAAGGCTCCTTCCAGCATTGTAGTTCAACAACCTTTTTGATATTAATAAAGTAGAACTTTCTTCCAACAAGTTTTCTCTCTAAGAATCTTGTGCGCTTAGAACCTAGTTGAGACCAGCCCTCCTAGCTCTATGTTTGTGATTTATCACGAGGTTCATCACCCCTCGTGTGGTTCACTTCACCCCTCCATCCAATACCAACCCAAAAACCCCTATCCAAGAAGTCTAAGGTCGAGTTTCTCACCTAACCTTCTCCAAACAGCCCATGCGCATATAAGCCTTGAATCGAGGCTTGTATAATTTCGGTATCAGAGCCTAAAGCTCCTAAACCAGGTTGTTTATATCCTTTAGCTTGTTTCTTTTCTTGTTATTGCATTAGTTTAAGTTTCATTGAAGACAATAAAAAAAATAACATCTATGTTCATATCGAGTGCATCTAGTTCCTACGTGCATCACTAGGTTCTAGAATCATTCTTGCATTGCTATATTCGAGTTTCCTTTTTGTTAGAATCATATTTCCATTAAATTTAAGTTAACTTAAAAAGAAAAGAAAAGAAAATAGCAAAAATAGCAAAAGGATTCGAATTGGACAGCTAGCAATAGTTGTCAAGAAAGTTTCCTTTTTGTTCAAATCTCCATATTTTCGAAAATTCCATTTCTCAGATTTTTCCTTTTTGCAAATTTTTTCGAATCCTTATAAAAAGAAAAACCTCCTAAGAATTGATGGCACAATTCTTGGATGGACTCCAAGAAAGGATCAGCCACAAGGTGGAGAGGCAAATCTACAATGACTTCAAAGCCTTGTTCCACCTATCTGTCCAGGCTGAGCAGCACATCAAACGTAAAAGCCAAGACATCCGCAACAAGCCTAAGACACCTTGGGCACCAAGCAACATTCCCAAGCCCGTAGACAAAGGCAAGAGCATAGAGATCGAGTCAAGGTTCAAGAGCAAGCCTCCTGAACCCACCCGTGACCAGAGAGAGCCTGGTAAGTCTTCTAACCCTCAAAGATCACGTGACATCACTTGTTTCAAGTGTAGGGGTCGTGGACACATCTCAAGGGAGTGCCCAAACAACCGGGTCATACTGATTACGGAGGCTGGAGAATATGAGTCCCAAGACCGAAATAGCTACGATAAAGCCTCCAAGTAATCCAATCTATCCCAAACTGTGTGATGCCATGCATTCAGCTTCATCTGTAAAACTTTGCTCAATGACCACCAATGATCAGTTTAGAATGATCAATTTAACTAGCCGATAAACTTCACCGTTCGGCATTAAATCGTTCATTACTTTTAATTTAGAGTTTAGAATGACATGAATCCAACGTACACGTTGAGCTAGATCAATTTCTATAGTATGACAAAATTCAAGACTGAAATAGCTACGAAAAAGCATCCACGTTGAGGTAGCCCAATTTTCTATATTGTGACAAAATTTATGACTGAAATAGCTACGACAAAGCCTCCAAATAATCCAATGTTTCCCAAACTGTGTGATGCCATGTATTACGCTTCATTTATGATGTGATCCTGGTTATGATCAAGTCCCTGAATGTCTCCAAGAGGTTGTGCAAATGATAGTAAACCGAATGTCGATGCGGAAGTAATGAAGATGGTGAATAAGTGAGCTTGAAGATGCATGGTCTTGAGAACTCGTGTGGAATGATTCTAAAGGATGGTGGAAGATCCTTAGACTATCAGCTTGCTATGTGTGGATGATGAAGACCAAACACCCTTGGCAAGAGGTGGAATGAAGTGAACCTTCCAAGGGATATGAACAGCCCTTAGACTTTTGGATCTTGAGAGGAATGAGATGATAATCCAAATTCCTTATTCAAAGACATGACCAAACGAGATTAAGAAGAAGTTTTTTGATATTTAAATGTTTGATGATTTGAAGTGGGGATACAAGAGAGTATGTGTAGGATCCAAGGGGTGCATAGGAATAGACAAAGACTCCTAGGAAAGCACCAAGGCATTTATAGAGAAACTAGGAAATTACAAAAACAACTATGAATGAAGACTAAGAAGTAAATAACATCTCAATTGATCTTTCTTCTTCATTTGCGTGAATAATAGGGTAAAACGGGTCTTGGTTCATCAAGACGCTGTGGTAAAGTATCTTGGGTTTGCCTCATTACATACCTCTCTTAGAAAACCCAATGGGACAAAACTAAGAGAAGGAAAAAAGAGTACAATCCAAGACACCTCTCTTGATGAGGATTAGGTGGCTTGAATCACAACCATGGTTGTTCGATTAGCACACACTAAAGTGGCCTGAATGGTGTTGATAAGGTGTTGTAGTGTTTTCTTTAGGTTGGCACTCTTGGACCGAGTAATGGGACCATTGGAGATCTCCAAGGCTTCATCTTCAGCTTCTTCTGGTTCTAGATGTTCAATAGCTTCCTCATTGGCTTCTTCTTGCTCAGGTTCAAGCTGCTCCTTTAGTTCAGGTTCCTAGTTGGCCATGCTCACATCATCCTCCCATAGTTGAGAAGGATTTAACTTCAAATCTCTTTCATCTGCGAAATAGGGAACCAAATCAGCAACATTAAAACTCGAACTCACTTGGTACTTACCTTGAAGATCCAGCTGGTAGGCATTGTCATTGATCTTCTTGAGGACTTTGAATGGACCATCAACCCTAGGCATAAGCTTGGATTTCCTCTCACTCGGAAATCTATCCTTTTGCAAGTGGATCCACACCAAGTCTCCTTCTTCAAAGGCTAACTTCTGTCGGCCCTTATTGGCTTGTTGATAATATATCATTGTCTTGTTTTTAATATTCAGCCGAACCTTCTCATGGATCTGTTTAAATAATTCAGCCTTTTTCTTTCTCTCAAAACTTGCCCTTTCACTCAAAGTTAAAGACATTAGATCGAAAGGCGAGAGGGGATTGAACCCATAAACAATTTCAAAAGGTGAATACTTAGATGCAGTATGCCTAGCATGATTATATGCAAATTCAACACGAGGCAAACATTCTTCCCAAGACCTGAGATTCTTCTTGATTATGGCTCTCAACAAGATAGACAAATTTCTATTAACTACTTCGGTTTGACCATCCGATTGTGGGTGACAAGTTGTAGAGAAACAAAGTTTAGTCCTTAGTTTTGACCAAAATGTTTTCCAAAAGTAACTGAGGAACTTTGTGTCTCTATCTGATACTATGGGCATTGGCATGCCATGAAGTCTAACTATTTCTTTAAAGAAAGCAACGTTAGTGGCATCATCGGTTTTTTGACAAGGAATAAAATGAGCCATTTAAGAGAACCTATTAACTACAACAAATACCGAATACTTTCCAGTCTTATTCCTAGGTAATCCAACTACAAAGTCTATAGAAGTGTCATGCCAAGGATGAAAGGGAATAGGTAGAGGACTATACAAATCGTGCTTATGAACCGTGGACTTTGCTTGTTTACAAGTTACACATCTTTGGCAAGCTTTTTCGGACATCACTCCTCATATGTGGCCAAAAGAAATGTTCCTGTAATACATTCAATGTCTTTGCCACGCCAAAGTAACCCATAAGACCACTTGCATGAGCTTCCTTAACAAAAAAAGTTTGGAAAGAAGAGTTGGGTACACATAGGCGAGTTTCATAGAATAAGAACCCATCACTCTTAAAATATTTTCCAGCACCAAATTTCTCACAAGCAGCATAAATCTCTTTAAACGCAGCATCAGTAGAATATAACTAATTGATTTGTTCAAACCTTAGCAGCTTAACATCTAAAGAGTTCAAGAGAACATATATCCAAGAAAGAGCATCGGCTACTATATTCTCTTTATCTTTCTTGTACTTGATCACATAAGGGAAGGTTTCAATGAATATAACCCACCTTGCGTGTCTCTTGTTCAGCTTTTGTTGCCCTTTGAGGTGCTTGAGTTACTCATGATCGGTGTGAATAACAAACTCCTTGGGCAAGATAATATTGCCACGTTTGTAAGGCCCTAACAAGTGCATAGAGTTCTTTGTCATAGGTTGGGTAATTGAGTGTGGCCCCTCCAAGATTTTTACTAAAATAGGCTATGGGCTTCCTTTCCTACATAAGAAAAGCACCAATAACAGTTCCTGAGGCATCACATTCAATTTCAATGGTTTTATCAAAGTTAAGAAGAGCTAGCACCAGGGAGTGTGTAAGCTTGTTTTTCAAGGTTTGGAATGCTTCTTCCTGCTCTTCCTCCCATTTAAAACCCACATTCTTTTGATAACCTCAGTGAGTGGAGCTGCTAGATTTCTACAGTTTTTGAAAAATCTCCGGTAAAATCTCAGTTTAAAATGATCATTTTAACTAGCTGATCAGCCTGACATGTCCGCTCCAAAATTTCTTTAACTTTTGATTTAGAGCTCAAAACGACATGAATCCAACGTCTACGTTAAGCAAGCTCAAATTTCCATATTGTGACAACATTTGATGCTGAAAGCGCTACGACAAAGCGTAGAAGTAATCCAATGTATCCCAAACTACGTGATGCCGTGCATTATGCTTCATTTATAAGCCTTTAATCAATGACCACCAATGATTAGTTTAAAATGATCATTTTAACTTGCCGATCAGCTTGACATGTCCGCACTAAATCGTCCATAACTTTTCATTAAGAGTTCAAAATTACACGAGTCAAATACCCACATTAAGGTAGCTCAATTTCCTATATTCAGACAAATTTTAAGATCAAAATAGCTACGCAAAGCCTCCAAGTAATCCAATCTTTCCCAATCTGCATGATATCATGCCTTATGCTTCATTTATAAGCCTTTTCTCAAGCAGTAGGAATGATCAGTTTTGAATGATCAATTTCACTAGCTGATCAACTTGCCATATCCGCACTAAATCGTTTTTAACTTTTGATTTAGAGCTCAAAATGACATGTGTCCAACGCCCACATTAAGCTAGCTCAATTTCCCAAATTATGACAACATTTCAGTAAAAAGAGCTACAAAAAAGCCTCCAAGTAATCCAATGTATCCCTAACTGCGTGATGCCCATGCATTGCGCTTCATTTATAAGCCTTTACTGAGGAGCACCAATGATCAGTTTAGAATGATTATTACAATTGGCCGATCCACTTGTCATGTCCACACTAAATCGTCTATAACTTTTTATTTATTTTCCAGAATAACACGAATCCAACCCACATTACGCTAGCTCAAATTTCTATATTATGACAAGATTTGAAACTAAAAGAGCTATGGTAAAGCCTCCAAGTAAACCAATGTATCCCAAAGTGCATGATGCCACTCATTATGATTTATTTATAAGCCTTTAATCAAGGAGCACCAATAATCAATTTAGAATGATCATTTTAACTGGCCGATAATCTTGATTTTTCTGCTCTAAATCGTCTGTAACTTTTGATTTAAAGTTCAGAATGACACGAATCCAACGCTCACGTTAATCTACCTCAATTTTTTATATTGTGACAAAATTTAACACTAAAAAGATACGAAAATGTCTCCAAGTAATCCAATCTATCCCAAACTGCATGATGACATGCATAATGCTTCGTTTATAAGCTTTTACTAAAAGAGCACGAGTGATCTGTTTAGCATGATCATTTTAACTTGCCGATCATCTTGACATGTCCGCAAGAAATCGTCTTGAATTTTTTATTTAGAATTCAGAATGACACGAATCCAACGTTCACGTTAAGCTAGCTCAATTTTCTATAATGTGACAAAATTAAAAGCAATAGCTAAGACAAAGCCTCCAACTAATCTAATCTATTCTAAACTGCGTGAACATGTCCGCACTAAATCGTCTTTAACTTTTTATTTAGAGCTCAAAATGACATGAATCCAATGCCCACAAAGCCTTTAAGTAATGCAATCTATCCTAAACTACGTGATGCCATACCTTATGCATCATTAATAAGCCTTTACTGAAGGAGCACCAATTATTAATTTAGAATGATCATTTTAACTAGCTACTAACCTTGACATATCCGCTCTAATTTTTTTTAACTTTTGATTTAGAGCTCAAAATGACATGAATCCAACGTCCACGTTAAGCAAGCTCAAATTTCCATATTGTGACAACATTTGAGGGTGAAAGAGCTACGAAAAAGCCTATAAGTAATCCAATGTATTCCAAACTGCGTAATGCCATGCATTATGTTTAATTTATAAGCAGTTAATAAAGGAGCACCAATGATCAGTTTCGAATAATCATTTTAACAGGCCGATCAACTTGACATATCAGAAGAAAATCGTCCGTAACTTTTGATTTAAAGTTCAAAATAATACGAATCCAACGCCCACGTTGAGCTAGCTCAATTTTCTATATTGTGACAAAATTTAAGACTTAAATAGCTACGACAAAACCTCTAAGTAATCCAATCTATCCCAAAAACCGTAATCCCATGCATTATGCTTCATTTACAAGCCTTTACTCAAGTAGCACCAACGATCAATTCAGAATGATCATTTTATCTAGCTGATCAACTTGACATGTATCCACTAAATCATCCGTAACTTTTGATTTAGAGTTTAGAATGACATGAATCAAACACGCACGATAATCTAGCTCAATTTTCTATATTGTGACAACATTTGAGACTGAAGTAGATACGACAAAGCTTCTAAATAATCCAATCTATCCCAAACTGCGTGATGTTATGTATTATGCTTTATTTATATGCCCTTACTCAATGAGCATCAATGATCAGGTTAGAAATATCATTATAACTAGTTGATCAACTTGACATGTCCATACTAAATCGTGTTAAACTTTTGATTTAGAGCTCAAAATGACATGAGTCCAACGTCCACGTTAAGCTAGCTCAATTTTCCATATTGTGACAACATCCGTGATTCCATGCATTATGTTTCATTTATAGCCTTTACTCAAGGAGCACCATTGATAAGCTTAGAATGATCATTTTAACTGGCTGATCAACTTGACATGTCGGCACTAAATCATTCGTAACTTTTTTTTTAGAGTTCAGAATAGCATGAATCCAATGCCAACGTTAAGCTAGCTCAATTTTTTATTTCGTGCCAAATTTTTTTACCGAAATAGCTACGACAAAGCCTCTAAGTAATCCAATATATCCCAAACTTTGTGATGCCATGCATTATGTTTCATTTATTAGTCTTTACTCAAGGAGCGCCATTGATGAGTTTAGAATGATCATTTTGAATTTGCCGATCAACTTGACAAGTCGGTACTAAATTGTCCATAACTTATTATTTAGAGTTCAGAATGACATGAATCCAACGCCAACATTAAGCTAACTCAATTTTCTATATAGTGGTAAAATTTAAAACCAAAATAGCCACGACAAGGCTTCCAAGTAATCCAATCGATCCCAAACTTTGTGATGCCATTCATTATGTTTCGTTTATAATCCTTTACTAAAGGAGCACCATTGATCAGTTTAGAACGACCATTTTACCTAGCCGATCAACTTGACTTGTCCACTCAAGTTTTTTAACTTTTGATTTAGAGCTCAAAATAACATAAATCCAACACCCACGTTAAGCAAGATCAAATTTTCATATTGTGACAAGATTTGAGGGTGAACGAGCTACGACAAAGCCTACACGTAATCCAGTGTATCCCTAACTGTTTAATGCCATGTAGTATGCTTCATTTATAAGCCTTTAATCAAGAAGCACCAATGATCAGTTTTGAATGATCATTTTAATTGGCCGATCAACTTAACATGTCGGAAGTAAATCTAGCTCAATTTTAACTGGCCGATCAACGCCTACGTTAACCTAGCTAAATTTTCCATATTGTGATCAGTTTAGAATGAGCATTTTAACAGGCTGATCAGTTTGACATATCCACACTAAATTGTCCGTAACTTTTGAGTAGAGTTCAGAATAACACAAATCCAAGGCCCACGTTAAGCTAGGTCAATTTTCTATATTGTGAGAATATTGGAAACTGAAAGAGCTACGACAAAGCATCCAAGTAATCCAATGTATCCCAAACTGCGTGATACCATGCATTATGCTTTATTTATCAGCTTTTACTCAAGGAGCCCATTGATCATATTAGAATGATAATATTAAGTAGCGGATCAACTTAAATGCCTGCACTAAATCATCTTAACTTTTGATTTAGAGGTCAAAATGACATGAGTCCAACGCCCATGCTAAACTAGCTCAATTTTCCATATTGTGACAACATTTGAGACTGAAAGTGCGAAGAAAATGCCTCCAAGTAATCAAATGTAATCCAAACTGCATGATGCCATGCATTATGCTTCATTTATATGCCTTTACTCAAGGAGCACCAATGATCAGTTTATAATGATCATTTTAACTAGCCGATCAACTTGACATGTCGGCACTTAATCATCCGTAACTTTTGATTTAGAATTTAGAGTTACACGAATCCAACACCCACGTTAAGCTAACAGAATTCTCCATATTGTGATAACATTTCATACTGAAAGAGTTACAAAAAAGCCTCTAAGTAATCCAATGTATCCCAAACTGTTTGATGCCATACATTATGCTTTATTTATTAACTTTACTCAAGGAGCATTAATGTTGAGTTTAGAATGAGCATTGGAGACTGAAAGAGCTACGACAAAGCCTACAAGTAATCCAATTTATCCCAAACTGTGTGATGCGATGCGTTATGCTTTATTTATTATCCTTTACTCAAGAAGCCCAATGATCATATGAAAGAGCATTTTAACTCGTCGATCAATTTGACATATCCGCACCAATTCGCCCGTAACATTTAATTGAGAGTTCAAAATGACACGAATCCAATGCCTGAATAAAGCTTGTTCAATTTTCTATGTTTTGAAAAAATTTAAGACCGAAAGAGCTACGACAAAGCCTCCAAGTAATCCAATGTATCCCAAACTGCGTGATGCCATGCATTGTTCTTCATTGATAAGCCTTTACTTAAGGAGCACAAATGATCAGTTGATAATGATCATTTTAACTGGCCGATCTCCTTGACATGTCCGCACTAAATCTTCTTTAATTTTTTTTTAAAAACTCAAAATAACATGAGTCCAACGCCCACGTTAAACTAGCTCAATTTTTTATATTGTGACAACATTTAATACTGAAAGAGCTACTACAAAACCTCCAAGCAATCCAATATATCCCAAATTGTGTGATGCCTTGCAATATACTTCTTTTATAAGGCTTTACTCAAAGAGCCACAGTGATCAGTTTAGAATGATCATTTTAACTCTCCGATCAACTTGACATATCCGCACTAAATAGTCCGTACCTTTAAATTTAGAGTTCAAATGACACGAATCCAACGGCCACATTAAGCTACCTCAATATTCTATGTTGTTACTAAATTTAAGACCAAAAGAGCTACTACAAAGCGTCCAAGTAATCCAATATATCCTGAATTGCGTGATGTCATGCATTGTGCATCATTTATAGGCCTTTAGTCAAGGAGCACCAGATATCAATTTAGAGTAATCAATTTAACAAGTTGATCAACTTGACATGTCCACACTAAATCATTTTTACCTTTTGATTTAGAGCTCAAAATGACATGAGTCCAACACCCAAGTCAATCTATTTCAATTTTCCATATTGCGACAACATTTGAGACTGAAAGAGCTACTACAAAGCCTCCAAGTCATCCAGTGTAACCCAAACTGCATGATGCCATGCATTATGCTTCATTTATAAGCCTTTAGTCAAGGAGCACCAATGATCAGTTTAGAGTAATCATTTTAATTAGCTGATCAACTTGACATGTCCACACTAAATTGTCTTTAACTTTTGATTTAGAGCTCAAAATGACATGAGTCCAACATCCATGTTAAACTAGTTCAATTTTCCATACTATGGCAACATTTGAAACTGAAAGAGCTACTAAAAAGTTTCCAAGTAATCCAATGGATACCGAACTGCATGATGCCATGCATTATGCTTCATTTATAAGCCTTTACTTAAGGAGTACAAATGATCATTTTAGAATGATCATTTTTTTGGCCGATCAACTAGACATGTTTGCACTAAAACGTCCGTAACTTTAGATTTAGAGAATAGAATGACACGAATCCAACTCCCACGTTAAGCTAGCTCAATTTCTATGTTGTGACAACATTTGAGACTGAAAGAGCACAAATCCTCCAAATAATCATATGTATCCCAAACTGCGTGATGCCATGCATTATGCTTCATTTATAAGCTTTTACTCAAGGAGCACCAATAATCAAACTAGAATGATTATTTTAACCCGCCGATCAACTTGACATGTCCACACTAAATCATCTTTAACTTTGGATTTAGAGGTGAAAATAACATGAGTCCAATGACAACGTCAAACTAGCTCAATTTTCCATATCGTCACAACATTTGAGACTGAAAAAGGTACGAAAAATGCCTCCAAATATTCTCATGTATCCCAAACTGCATATTGTCATGCATTATGCTTCATTTATAAGCCTTTACTCAAGGAACACCAATGATGAGTTTAGAATGATCATTTTTTCTAGCTGATCATCTTGACATCTCCGCACAAAATCATTTTTAACTTTTGATTTACAGTTCAAAATGACACGAATCCAACGCCTACGTTAACCTATCTCAATTTTCTATATTGTGACATCATTTGAGACTGAAAGAGCTACAACAAAGCCTCCAAGTGATACATTGTATCCAAAACTGCGTGATGCCATACACTATACTTCATTTATAAGCCTTTACTCAAGGAGCACCAATGATCAGTTTAGAATGATCATTTTAACTGGCCAATCAACTAGATATGTCCGCACTAAATGGTCTTTAATTTTTGATTTAAAACTTAAAATAACATGAGTACAACGCCCACGTTAAGCTAGCTCAATTTTCTATGTGGTGACAACATTTGAGGCTGAAAGAGCTACTACAAAACCTCCAAGTAATCCAATGTATCCCAAACTGATAGATGCCATGCATTATGCTTCCTTTATAAGCCTTTACTCAAGGAGCCCCAATGATCAGTTTAGAATGATCATATTAACTGTCTAATACACTTGACATATCTGTACTAAATCGTTCGTAGCTTTTAATTTAGAGTTCAAAATGACACGAATCCAACGACCACACTAAGCTTCCTCAATTTTCATTATTGTGACAAAATTTAAGACCAAAAGACCTACTACAAAGCCTCCAAGTATTCCAATGTATGCCGAACTGCGTGATGTCATGCATTGTGCAACATTTATAGGCCTTTCATCAAGGAGCACCAATGATGAGTTTAGAGTAATCAATTTTAACTAGCTGATAACCTTGACATGTCCGCACTAAATCGTCTTTACCTTTTGATTTAGAGCTCAAAATGACATGAGTCCAACACCCAAGTCAAGCTACCTCAATTTTCCATATTGCAACAACATTTGAGATAGAAAGAGCTACTAAAAAGCCTCCTAGTCATCCAATTTATCCCAAACTGCGTGATGCCATGCATTATGCTTCATTTATAAGCCTTTAGTCAAGGAGCACCAATGATCAGTTTAGAGTAATCATTTTAATTAGCTGATCAACTTGACATGTCCACACTAAATCGTCTTTAACTTTTGATTTAGAGCTCTAAATGACATGAGTCCAATGTCCAAGTTAAGCTAGCTCATTTTTCCATACTATGACAACATTTAGAGCTACGACTTATCATTCGTGTCAAGGAGCACCAATGATAAGTTTAGATTGATCATTTTAACTTGTTGATCAATTTGAGATGTCCGCACCAAATCGACCATAACATTTAATTTAAAGTTAAAAATGACACGAATGCAATGCCCACGGAAAGCTAGCTCAATTTTCTATGTTGTGGAAAAATTTATGACCGAAGGACCTACGACAAAGCCTCCAAGTAATCCAATGTATCCCAAACTGCGTGATGCCATGCATTGTGCTTCATTAATAAGCCTTTACTTAAGGAGCACAAATGATCAGTTTTGAATGATCGTTTTAACTGGCCAATCAACGTGACAAGTCCGCACTAAATCTTCTTTAATTTTTGATTTAAAACTCAAAATAATATGAGTACAATGCCCACGTTAAGCTAGCTCAATTTTCTATATTGTGACAGCATTTGAGATTGAAAAAGCTACTACAAAACCTCCAACTAATCCAATGTATCCCAAACTGCGTGATGCCATGCATTATGCTTCATTTATATGCCTTTAATCAAGGAGCCCCAATGATCAGTTTAGAATGATAATTTTAGTTGACCGACCAACTTGACATGTCCCCACTAAATCGTCTGTACCTTTTAATTTAGAGTTCAAAATGACACGAATCCAATGGCCACATTAAGCTACCTCAGGTTTCTATATTGTGACAAAATTTAAGACCGAAAGAGCTACTACAAAGCCTTCAAATAATCAAATGTATCCCGAACTACCTGATGTCATGCATTGTGCATCATTTATAGGCCTTTAGTCAAGGAGCACCAATGATCAGTTTAGAGCAATCAATTTAACTAGCTGATGAACTTGACATGTTTGCACAATCTCGTCTTTACTTTTTGATTTAGAGCTTAAACGACATGAGTCCAACACCCAAGTCAAGCTACCTCAATTTTCCATATTGCGACAACATTTGAGACAGAAATAGCTACTACAAAGCCTCCAAGTCATCCAATGTATCCTAAACTGTGTGGTGCCATGCATTATGCTTCATTTATAAGCCTTTACTCCAGGAGCACCAATGATTAATTTAGAATGATCATTTTAACTGACCAATCAACTTGACATGTCTGCACTAAATTATTGGTAAATTTTGATTTAGAGTTCAGAATGAAATGAGTCCAACTGCCACATTAAGCTAGCTCAATTCTAAATTGTGAGAAAATTTCAGACGATATAGCTAAGACAAAGCCTCCAAATTGTATCCCAAACTGTGTTATGCCATGCACTATGCTTCAATATAAGCTCTTACTCAAGGAGCACCAATGATCAGTTTAGAATGACCATTTTAATAGGCCTTTCAACTTGAATTGTCCGCACTTGTCCGCTTGTTAAGCTACTCAATTTTCTATATTGTCACAAAATTTAAGACCGGAACAGCTACGAGAGAGCCTCCAAGAAATCCAATGTATCCCAAACTGCGGGATGGCATTCATTATGCTTCATTTATAAGCCTTTACACAAGGAGAACTAGAGATCAACTTAGAATGATCATTTTAACTAGCTGATCATCTTGACATGTCTGCACTAAATCATATTTAACTTTTGATTTAAATCTCAAAATGACGTTAACCCAACGCCCACGTTAAGGTAGCTCAATTTTCAACATTTTAACAACATTTAAGATTAAAAGAGTTACGACAAAGCCTCCCAGTAATCCAATATATCTAAAACTACGTGATGCCATGCACTATGCTTCATTTATAAGCCTTTACTCAAGGAGCACCCATGATCAGTTTAGAATGATCATTTTAACTGTCCGATCAACTTGACATGTCTGCACTACATCGTCGGTAACTTTTGAATTGAAGTTCGAAATGACATGAACCCAACGCCCACGTTATGCTAGCTCAATTTTCAATATTGTGACAAAAGTTAAAATCAAAATAGCTATGAAAAAGCCTGCAAGTATTACAATCTATCCAAAACTGTGTGATGCCATGCATTATGCTTCATTTATAAACCTTTACTCAAGAAACATCGATGATCAGATTAGAATGATCATTTTAACTACCTGATCAACTTGACATGTCCGCACTAAATCGCCTTTAACTTTTGATTCAGAGCTCGAAATGACAGGTATCCAATGCCCAAGTTAATCTATCTAAATTTTCTATATTGTGACAAAATTTAATGCCAAAATAGATACGACAAAGCACCAAGTAATCCAATCTATTCCAAACTGCGTGATGCTATGCATTATGCTTCATTTATAAGTTTTACTCAAGAAGCAACAATGATTAGTTTATAATGATCATTTTAACTAGCTGATAAACTTGACATGTCCGCACTAAATTGCCTTTAACTTTCGATTTAGAGCTCAAAATGACATGATTCCAACGCCCACGTCAATCTAGCTCAATTTTCCATATTGTGATAACATTTGAGACAAAAAGAGTTACAAAAAGCATACAAGTAATCCAGTAGATCCCAAACTGCGTGATGCCATGCATTATGCTTCATTTATAACTCTTTACTCAATGAGAACCAATGATCAGTTTAGATTGATCATTTTAACTAGATGATCATCTTGATATGTCCGCACTAAATCGTCTTTAACTTTTGATTTAGAGCTCAAAATGACATGAACCCAACACCCATGTTAAGCTAGCTCAATTTTTCATATTATGACAACATTTGAGATTGAAAGTGTTACGAAAAATCCTCCAAGTAATGATATGTACCCCAAACTGCGTGATGCCATGCATTATGCTTCATTTAGGAGCACCAATGACTAGATTATAATGATCATTTTAACTGTTTCATAAACTTGACATGTCTGCATTAAGTCGTGCGTAACTTTTGATTTAGAGTTCAAAATGATACCAATGCAATGCCCACGTTAAGCTAGCTCAATTTTCTATATTGTGACAAAATTTAAGATCAAAATAGCTATGACAAACATCCAAGTAATCCAATTTATCCCGAACTGCGTGATGCCATACATGATGCTTCATTTATAAGCATTTACTCAAGGAGCAGCAATGATCAGTTTAGAATGATCAGTTTAATTGTTCGATCAACTTGGCATGTATGCCATAAATCATCCGTAACTTTTTTTAGAGTTCAAAATGACACGAATCCAACGCCCACGTTAAACTAGCCCAGTTTTCTATATTGTGACAATATTTAAGACAAGAAGAGCTACAAAAAAGCCTCCAAGCAATCAAATCTACCCCAAAGTGCGTGATGCCATGCATTATGCTTCCATTATAAGGCTTTACTCATGGAGCACCAATGATCAGTTTAGAATGATCATTTTAACTAGCTGAGTAGCTTGACATGTCCGCCGTAAATCATCTTTAACTTTTGATTTAGAGCTCAAAATGACATGAGTCCAACGCCCACGTCAAGCTACCTCAATTTTCCATATTGTGACAACAATTAAGACTGAAAGAGCTACTACAAAGCTTCCAAATAATCCAATGTTTCCCGAACTATGTGATGCCATGCATTATGCTTCATTTATAATCCTTTACTCAAGAAGCACCAATGATCTGTTTACAATGATCATTTTAACTAGCCAATCAACTTGACATATCCGCACTAAATTGCTTTTAACTTTTGATTTAGAGCTCAAAATGACATAAGTCCAACGTCCATGTCAAACTAGTTCAATTTTCCATATTCTGACAACATTTTAAAATGAAAGAGCTACAACAAAGTCACCAAGTAATCCAATGGATCCCAATCTGTGTTATGCGATGCATTATGCTTCATTTACAAGCATTTACTCAAGGAGCATCTTCTCAACCCAATTCAGGCCAGTTTAGTGTGTCCTAATCCAACCACATTGGTTGTGATTCAAGCCACCCAAACCTCACCAAGCAGGGTGCCTTAGATTGTTCTCTTTTTCCCTATTCTTAGTTTTGTCCCAATGGGTTTTTTAAGATAGGTTTTTAATGAGGCAAGCCCAAGGTATTTTAACACAGCCTCTTGGTGAATCAAGGCCCTTTCTATCTCATCATCCACGAAATAAGTGAGGAAGAATCAAGTCAAAACATTATTTACTTCTTATTCTTTTGTCTTAGTTGTCTTTGTAATTCCCTAAGTATTTCCTGTGTAATGTTTTGGTAGAATTTTAGGAGTAATTTTCAGTTTCTTAGACTACTATAAGTACTCTATTGTATCCTGATTTCTGAATCATCAAAAATTTTAATAGCAAATCTCCTTCTTAAACTCGTTTGATCATTCTCTTGAATAAGGAATTTTAGAACACTTTCTCATTCTTCTCAAGAGCCCAAAGTCTAAGGGATCTTCATCACCCTTGGAAGTTTCAATTCGATTCATACCTTGCCCAACGTGCCTGGCTTTTGTAATTCACACAGAGCAAGCAGATAATCCAAGGATTTTCCACCATCCTTGAGAAGTATCATCCATTTCCCCTTGTTCTCGGTTCCATCCACTTAAGAGCTCACACATCCGCAAGTTACCCCATCATTTCACCATTCCACCACTTCAATCAATTCATCCACTCTTCCAAAACCATTTGGAGTTTACCAGGGGCTTGATCCTCATCAGGATCACATCAAGTTGTATCTATACAAACCCGTTTGCACCCTCTCGTATTCTTGCAAAAACGTTTTGTAACCTTTCGCCTTTTTTTTGAGATTTGTTTTAAAATGTTTCTGGGTTTGTTCCTCGTTTAAAATTTATCTTAGATCTTTGAAGAACCTTGAAATTAACTTTAAAATATTTTAGAATCGATTTCTAAAGGACAAAACTTGTGAAACACCCAATCGGCACCGTTGAGGTTCTAAGAAACTGTTTTTGTTAATCCGAGTTTATCACCTTTTGTTTGAATAGTTTAGAGATTAAAACCTGAATGAAACTTGTTATTCAGACTTAATAGAACCAGGAATACCAATTCAGAACGTTTCAAAACGACTCTAAATTTGCTAGACTCACCCATTTTAAAACCGGAGTTCAAAGGGTATAGAACATGCTAGGGTTTGTCTTTGTTCTTGTTTCTTTGTTTCAGCGAATTGTTGTTTCATTTTCTGTGTTTTACTTTGAACTTTTTACTTTTTCAGTTGTCTGAATTTTTCAGGTACCATGGTAGGAACCAACAATAATGGATAAGAATCCTCAAACTCCAACAAACAACTCCTTGATTCCTTTAAAGCCATGATGGATGAAAGTATGGCAACCATGAGAGCTGAAATAGAAAGATCCATCAATGACCGACTTAGGATAAACAAGCCACCTTCTGATACTGAGCAATACTACAGTCACTCATCTAGGTCACAACACCCTTGGAGAAGGTGGCCAAGAGATGACCAACCGCATAGGAATAACCAACCCAATCCTCGTGACCCTTTGGCTGGCCTTTAAATCAAGTTTCCCTCTTTCCATAGAACCAATGACCCTAAGGAGTAGCTAGAGTAGGAAATGAAGATAGAAAATGTCTTTGATTGTAGGGAATACACTCAGGATAGTAAGGTTGTTTAGCACCAACCGCTTTTAAAGATTATGCCTTAAGTTGGTGGGATCAATTAGGTACTTCTAGGAGAAGGGCTGGATATTTTCCCATAGATTCGTGGAACCAGATAAAAGCAATCATGAGTAAAAGGCTTATAGCTAGCCACTACCAAGGGGAAATTCACTATAAGCTTAGAAACTTATCTCAAGGATCTAGAACCGTAGAGGAGCAATTTAAGGAGATGGAAACCTTATTGCTTAGGGCTGGTGTTCAAGAGGATAGTGAATCCACTATGGCTAGGTTTATGGGTGGCCTTAATTGGGAAATCATAGATAGGCTAGAGGTTCACCATTATGTCGAAATAGAAGAACTTCTCCATAGGACTATCATGTTCGAAAAACAACTTAAGAGGAAAAACCCTAAACCAAGCTTTAGTTCTACTAGGTTTAGCCAATCTAAGGAGGATAAGCCTAGCAAAGATTACAAGCCTTTCACTAAACCTAAGGTAGAAAATTCGAAACTTAAGGGAATGGATATGGGTTCTAGCACCAAAACTAGGGAAATTCTGTGTTTTAAGTGTAAGGGCTTTGCTCACTACTCTAGGGAATTTACCAATAAGAGAGCCATATTTATTAAGGCTGATGGTGAGGTAGAATCAGAGGATGACCATTCGGATGCTGAGTGCTTGGAAGAAAATGTAGACATGCCCCATGCTGGACAACTCTTAGTCACTAGGAGAGCTCTAAACTTCCAAACTAGGACAGAAAAGAATGCGCAAAGAGAGAACCTATTCCACAGTCGCTGTTTATTTAAGAGTAAGGTCTATAGCTTAGTGATTGATAGAGGTTAGCTGTACCAATGTAGCTAGTGAGATTATGGTAGAGAAGTTAGGACTTGAGATTATTAAGAGGTCTAAACCCTATCAGTTGAAATTGCTTAATGATGAGGGTGAGCTAGAAGTAGAGAACAGGGTCTTAGTTCCTTTGTCCATAGGAAAATATGAAGATGAGGTTTTGTGTGATGTTTTACCAATGGATGCTGGTACATCTTGCTAGGTAGACCTTGGCAGTCGGATAGTAGGGTTGTTCAGGATGGACTTACTAATAGGTACTCATTTGAGTTTAAGGGAAAGAAACATATTTTAGTACCTTTATCCCCACAAGAGGTTCATTTAGATCAGATGGCTTTAAAGAAAAACAAAACCCAATCCGAACCCAAAAGAAAACCCCATGCCGACGGCACCACCAAACCGCAAACCAGGTACCAGCCAAACAACTGACTAATCTTATGATTAAGTCCAACCCAGGGAGTAACTTACTACACCTACTCTTTGTGCTTAAAGAATGCTTTCATACTAATGAATCTATGCAGGACATTCCTAGCAAAATTAATCTTCTTTTGCAGGAATTTAAAGATGTGTTTCCGGAGGAGCAACCATAAGTCTTACCACTAATACGAGGAATTGGGCACCAAATTGACTTTCTACCAGGAGCATCTCTTTCCAACAAGCCAGCCTACAGAATCAACCCCCTGGAGACCAAGGAGCTTCAACAGCAAGTCAGTGAACTCATGGAGAAAGGACATATCCGGGAAAGTATGAGCCCGTGTGCTGTACCTGATTCTGCTTGTCCCAAAAAAGGATGGAAGCTGGAGAATGTGTGTTGATTGCAGAGTCATCAACAATATCACTGTAAAGTATCGCCATCCTATACCTAGATTAGATGATATGTTAGATGAATTGCATGGTTCTAGAATGTTCTATAAGGTAGATCTTAAGAGTGGTTATCACCAAATTAGGATGAAAGAAGGTGATGAGTGGAAAACTGCATTTAAAACTAAACAAGGTTTATATGAGTGGTTAGAAATGCCTTTTGGCTTGACAAATGCATCTAGTTCCTTCATGAGATTGATGAACCATGTCCTTAGGGAATTCATAGGTCATTTTGTGGTATTATACTTTGATGACATTCTAGTTTTTAGCCGAACCTTAGATAGATGATCATGTAGAACACCTCAGAAAGGTTTTTGAAGTGCTTAGAAAGGAACCTTATATGCCAATCTAAAAAAATGTACTCTTAGAACAGATAACCTTGTCTTTTTAGGTTTTGTTATGAGTACAGATGGTATTAAGGTTGTTGAGTAAAAGATAAAAGCGATTAAGTAGTGGCCGTGTCCAAAGAATGTTGGGGAAGTAAGGAGCTTCCATGGCCTAGCTGGGTTTTACCCAAGATTTGTCATGGGCTTTAGCACTATAGAAGCTCCACTCACTGAGGTTATCAAAAATAATATGGAATTCAAGTGGGAGCAGGCGCAAAAGGAGGCATTCCAAACCTTGAAAGAAAAGCTCGCACACTTCCCGGTGCTATCTCTTCCTAATTTTGAAAAAACTTTTTAAATTTAATGTGATGCCTCAGGAGTTGGTATTGGTGCTGTTCTTATGAAGGAAAGGAAGCCCATAGCCTACTTTAGTGAGAAACTTGGAATTACCACACTCAATTACCAAACCTATGACAAAGAACTATATGCGCTTGTGAGGGCCTTGCAAACATGGCAACATTATCTTTGGCCCAAGGAGTTTGTCATCCATAACGACAATGAGTCACTCAAACATCTCAAAGGGCAACAAAAACTGAACAAAAGATATGATAGGTGGGTCGAATTCATTGAGACCTTTCCTTATGTGATTAAATACAAGAAAGGTAAAGAGAATGTAGTAGCCGATGCTCTTTCTCGGAGGTATGTGGTGATGAACTTTTTAGAAGTTAAACTGTTAGGGTTTTAGAAAATCAAAGAATTATATGCTACGGATGCTGATTTTAAGGATATTTATACTTCTTGTGAGAAGTTTAGTACTGAAAAAATACTTTAAGAGTGAAGGCTTCTTGTTTTATGATAATCGGTTATGTGTACCTATCTCCTCTTTGCGAGACTTGTTTGTTAAGGAAGCACATTCAGGTGGTCTTATGCATCACTTTGCCGTGGTAAAGAAATTAATTGTATAGCAGGAACACTTCTTTTGGCCACACATGTGGAGTGATGTTGAGAAAGCTTGCCAAAGATGTGTAACTTGCAAGAAAGCCAAATCCACAATCCAAAACCATGGTTTGTATACCCCTCTTCCTATACCTTTGCAACCTTGGCATGATATTTCTATGGATTTTGTTGTTGGATTGCCTAGAAATAAGAGTGGAAAGGATTCTGTGTTTGTCGTAGTTGATAGGTTTTCCAAAATGGCTCACTTTATTCCTTTTCATAAGACAGATGATGCCGTTAACATTGCTGGATTATTCTTTTGAGAGGTAGTTAGACTTCATGGCATGCCTAGGACCATAGTATCAGATAGAGACACTAAATTTCTTTGTTACTTTTGGGAAACACTTTTGTCTAAGCTAGGAACTAAGTTTGTTTCTCCACAATTTGTCACCCGCAATCGGATGGTCAAACTAAAATAGTTAATAGAACCTTGTGTACTTTTTTAAGAGCTTTGATTAAAAAGAATCTTAGGACTTGGGAAAAATACTTGCCTCATGTTGAATTCCCATATAATCACGCTAGGCATGCTGCTTCTGAGTACTCACCATTCGAAATTGTTTATGGTTTCAATCCCATCTTACCTTTAGATCTAATGCCTTTACCTATGAGTGAAAGGACAAGACTTTGATGGAAAGAAAAAGGCTGAGTTGGTTAAAAAAATTCATGAGAAGGCTCGGCTCGATATCAAAAATAAGACTAAGATGTATGATCAACAAGCCAACAAAGGCCGAAAGGAGTAAGCATTTGAGGAAGGAGACTTGGTGTGGATCTATTTGCGCAAAGATAGATTTCCGAGTGAAAGGAAATTCAAGCTAATGCCTAGGATTGATGGCCCATTTAAAATTCATCAAGAAGATCAATGACAATGCCTACCAGCTGGATCTTCAAGGTAAGTACCAAGTGAGTTCAAGCTTCAATATTACTGATTTGGTTCAATATTTTGCAGATGAAACAGATTTGATGTCAAATCCTTCTCAACTGGTGGAGCATGATTTGAGCATGGCCAGCAAGGAACCACAAGGTAAGGAGTAGCTTGAACCAGTGGAGGATGAAGCCACTAAAGATGATAAGGAGCAGCTAGAACCCGCGGGTGTTGGAGATGAAAGCCTACAAATCTTCAATGGCCCAATTACCCGATCCAATCAAACCAAACATAAGACAACACTACAACACCTTCTCAGTACCATTCAGGCTAGTATAGTGTGTGCTAATCCAACCACCTAAACCTCACCAAGAGAGGTGCCTTGGGTTGTACGCTTTTTCCCTATTCTGAGGTTTGTCCCAATGGGTTTTCTAAGATAGGATTTTAATGAGGCAAGCCCAATGTACTTTACCATAACCTCTTGGTGAATGAAGGCCCATTCTATCTCATCATCCACGAAATAAGAGAGGAAGAATCAAGTCAAAACATTATTTACTTCTTATTCTTTGTCTTAGTTGTCTTTGTTATTCCCTAAGTATTTTTTTTAAATGTTTTGGTAGAATTTTAGGAGTCATTTTCAATTTCATACAGTACTATAAGTACTCTCTTGTTTCCTTCTTTTCTAAATCATTAAACATTTTAATAGCAAATCTCCTTCTTAAACTCGTTTGATCATTCTCTTGAATAAGGAATTTTAGAATATTTTCTCATTCCTCTCAAGAACCCAAAGTCTAAGGGATCTTCATCACCCTCGGAAGTTTCAATCCGATTCCCTTGCCCAATGTGCCTGGCCTTTGTCATTCACACAGAGCAAGCAGATAGTCCTAGGATTTTCCACCATCCTTGGAAGTATCATCCATTTCCCCTTGTTCTCGGTTCCATCAACTTAAGAGCTCACACGTCCACAAGTTACACTATCGTTTCACCCATTCTGCAACTTCAATCCATTCATCCACACTTCCACAACCATTTAGAGTTGATTAGGGGCTTGATCCTCATCAGGATCACATCACAAACTCTAGACAACACCTTCTCAACACCATTTGGGCCTGTTTAGTGTGTTCTAATCCAACCACAATGGTTGTGATTCAAGCCACCTAAACCTCATCAAGAGGTATCTTGGATTGTACTCTTTTTCCCTCCTCTTTGTCCCATTGGGTTTTCTAAGAGAGGTTTTTAATGAGACAAGCCCAAGATACTTTACCATAACCTCTTGATGAACCAAACCCAATTCTACCCTATTATTCACGCAAATGAAGAGGAAGGATCAGTCAAGATGTTATTTACTTCTTAGTCTTCAGTCAAGATCCTATGCACCCCTTGGATCATATAAGTACTCTTTTGTATATCGCCTCTTCAAATCATGAAACAAAAAAAGATCAAGCATTTTAATATCAAAAACTTTTTCTTAATCTCGTTTGATAATCTCTTTGATTAAGGAATTTGGATCATCATCGCATTCCTTTGAAGAGCCAAAAGTGTAAGGGCTGTTCATATCCCTTGAAAGTTTCACTTCATTCCCCCTCTTGCCCAACGTGTCTCATCTTCATCATTCACACAGACCAAGCTGATACTCTTAGGATCTTCCACCATCCTTTAGAAGTATCACTCATTCCACACAAGTTCTCCAGACCATCCATCTTCAAGTTCGCAAATTCACCATCTTCTTCACTTCCGCATCCACATTTGGTTTAATATCATTTGCACAACCTTGTGCAGACATTCAGGGACTTGATCCTAACCAGGATCACATAAAATCTATCCCAAACTGCGTGATGCCATGCATTATGCTGCATTTGTAAACCTTTGCTAAATGAGCACCAATGAGTAGTTTAGAATGATAAGTTTAACTAGCCCATAAACTTGATATTTCCGCACTAAATTATCCGTAACTTTTGATTTATAGGTGAGAATGACATGAATCCAATGCGCGTTACGCTAGCTCAATTTTCTATATTGTGAAAAAATTAAGACTGAAATAGATACGACAAAGCGTCCAAGTAATCCAATGTATCCCAGACTGCGTGATGTTATGCATTATGCTTCATTTATAAAACTTTAATCAGGGAGCACTAACAATCAGTTTAGAATAATTAGTTTAACTAGCCGGTCAACTTGACATGTACGCACTAAATCGTCCGTAACTTTTGATTTAGAGTTCAGAATTACACGAAACCAACACGCACGTTAAGCTAGCTCAATTTTCTATATTGTGACAACATTTTATACCGAAAAAGGCTACCACACAACTTTCAAGAAATCCAATTTATCCTTAGCTGTGTGATGTCATGCATTATGCATAATTTATAGGCCTTTATCAAGGAGCACTAACGATCAGTTTAGAATGATTAGTTTAGAGTGATCATTTTAACTAGCCGATCAAGTTTTACATGTCCGTACTAAATCATCAGTAACGTTTGATTTAGAGTTCACATTGACACGAGTCCAATGCCCACATTAAGCTAGCTCAATATCCTATAGTGTGGCAAAATTTAAGACAAAACTAGCGACGCAAAGCCTTCTAGTAATCCAATCTATCCCAAGCTGCGTGATGCCATGCATTATGCTTCATTTGTAAGCCTTTGCTCAATGAGCATCAATGATCAGTTTAGAATAATCGTTTTAACTGGCCAATCAACTTTACATGTACCACTAAATCATCTGTAACTTTTTATTTAGAGTTCGGAATGACATGAATCCAACGCCCACGTTAAGCTACCTCAATTTTCAATATCGTGACAACATTTGATACTGAAAGAATTACCACAATGCCTTCAAGTAATCCACTCTATCCTAAACTGCATGAACCCATGCATTATGCTTCATTTGTAAGCGTTTACTCAAGGAGGACCAATGATCAGTTTAGAATGATCATTTTAACTGACCGATCAACTAGACATGTAAGCACTAAATGGTTTGTAACTTTTGATTTATAGTTCAGAATAACACGAATCCAACGACCACTTTAAGCTAGCTCAATATTCTGTATTGTGAGAAAATTTAAGACCAAAATAGCTACGAAAAAGCCTCCAAGTTATCCAATCTATCAGTAACTGCGTGATGTCATGTGTTATGCTTTATTGGTAAACCTTTGCTCAATGAGCAACAATGATCAATTTAAAATGATCAATTTAACTAGCCAATAAACTTGATATGTCCACACTAAATCATCTGTAACTTTTGATTTAGAGGTCAGAATGACATGAATCCAACGCCCATTTTAAGCTAGCTCAGTTTTCTATATTTTGAAAAAATTTAAGACCGAAATAGTTACGACAAAGCGTCCAAGTAATCCAATGTATCCCAAACTGCAGATGCCATGCATTATGCTTCATTTATATGACTTTAACCAAGGAGCACCAATGATCAGTTTTGAATGATTAGTTTAACTAGCCGATCAACTTGACTTGTACGCACTAAATCATCTGTAACTTTTATTTAGGGTTGAGAATGATACGAAACCAACAACCACATTAAGCTAGCTTTATATTCTCTATTGTGATGAAACTTAAGACCGAAATAGCTACGACAAAGCCTCCATGTAATCCAATCTATACCAAAATGCGTGATAGCATGCATTATGCTTCATTTCTAAACCTTTGCGCAATAACCACGAAAGATCAATTTTGAAAGATTAATTTAACTAGCTGATAAACTTGACATGTCCATGCTAAATCGTCCGTAACTTTTGATTTAAGGTTTAGAATAACATCAATACAACTCCCACATTTTGCTAACTCAATTTTCTATTTTATGAAAAAATTTAAGACCGATATAGCTACAACAAAGCCTGCAAATAGTCCAATGTATCCCAAACTGCATGACTCCAAGCATTATGCTTCATTTCTAAGCCTTTTACTAAACGAGCACCAATGATCAGTGTAGAATGATCATTTTAACTGGTCGATCAACTTGACATGTTGGCACTAAATCGAGCGTAACTTTTTATTTAGAGTTCAGAATTACATGAATCCAACGACCACGTTAAACTAGGTCAATTTTCTATATTGTGACAACATTTTAGACTGAAAGAGCTACCACAAAGCCTTCAAGTAATGCAATCTATCCTAAAATACGTGATGACATACCTTATGCATCATTTATTAGCCTTTACTCAAGGAGCACTAATGATCAGTTTAGAATGATCAGTTTAAAGTAATCATTTGAACTAGCCGATCAACTTGACATGTCCATACTAAATCGTCTGTAACTTTTGATTTAGAGTTCAGAGTGACATGAATCTAACGCCCACGTTACACTAGCTCAATATCCTATATTGTGACAAAATTTAAGACCAAAAAAGCTACGACAAAACCTCCAAGTAATCCAATCTATGCTAAACTGCGTGATGCCATCCATTATGTTTCATTTGTAAACCTTTGCCCAATGAGCACCAGTTTAGAATGATCATTTTAACTGGCCGATAACCTTGATATGTACCACTAAATTAAAAGAACAACCAAAAAGCCTTGAAGTAATCCAATCTTTCTAACTGCTTGAAGCCATGCATTATGCTTCATTTATAAGCATTTACCCAAGCAGCACCAATGATCAATTTAGAATGATCATTCTAACTGGCCGATCAACTTGACATGCACGCAATAAATCGTCTATAACTTTTGATTTAGAGTTCAGAATGACACGAATCTAACACCCACTTTAAGGTAGCTCAATAATATATATCATGACAAAATTAAAGACCGTAGTAGCTACGACAAAGCCTCCAAGTTTTCCAAATTATCTGTAACTGTGTGATGTCATGCGATATGCTTCATTGGTAAACCTTTGCTCAATGAGCACCAATGATCAGTTTAGAATGACCAGTTTAACTAGCCCATAAAATTAACATGTCCGCACAAAATTTTCCGTAATTTTTTATTCAGAGGGCAGAATGACATGAATCCAACGCCCATGTTAAGCTAGCTCAATTTTATATATTGTGAAAATGTTTAAGACCGAAATAGTTACAACAAAGCATCCAAGTAATCCTATGTATCCCAAACTGCATGATGTCATGCATTTTTCTTCTTTTATAAGACTTTAATCAAGGAGCACCAATGATCAATTTAGAATGATTATTTTAACTGGCTGATCAACTTGACATGTATGCAGTAAATCGTACGTAACTTTTTATTTAAAGTTTACAATGACACGAATCCAACACCCACGTTAAGCTAGCTCAATTTTCTATATTGTGACAGCGTTATAGTCTTAAAGAGGCTACCACAAAGCCTTAAAGTAATCCAATCTATCCTAAACTGTGTGTTGTCATGCACTATGTTTCATTTGTAGGCCATTACTCAAGGAGCACTAATGATCTGTTTAGAACGATCACTATAACAGGCCGATCAACTTGACATGTCCGCACTGAATAGTCCGTAACTTTGATTGAGAGTTCAGAATGCACGAATCCAATGCCCACGTTAATCTAGCTCAATATTCTATATTGTGATGAAACTTAAGACGGAAATAGCTACGACAAAGCCTACAAGTAATCCAATCTATCTCAAATTGCGTGATGCTAGACATTATGCTTCATTTGTAAACCTTACCAATGATCAGTTTGGAATGATCAATTTAAGTAGCTGATAAACTTGACATGTCTGCATTAAATCGTCCCTAACTTCTGATTTAGAGTTCAGAATAACACGAATCCAACACCCAGGTTAAGCTAGCTCAATTTTCTATGTTGTGCAGAATTTAAGACCAAAATAGCTACAACGAAACCTCCATATAGTCGAATGTATCCCTAACTGTGAGATGCCATGCATTATGCTTCATTTATAAGCCTTTACTAATCGAGCACCAATGATTAGTTTAGAATGATCATTTATACTGGCAGATCAACTTGACATGTACGCAATAAGTCGTCCATAACTTTTGATTTAGAGTTCAAAATGACATGAATCCAACAACCACGTTCAGCTAGCTCAATTTTCTATATTGTGACAACATATGAGACTGAAAGACCAACCACAAAGCATTCAAGTAATGCAATCTATCCTAAACTACGTGATGATATGCCTGATGCATCATATATAAACCTTAACTCAAGGAGCATTGTGGTTCATTTATAAGCCTTTACTCAAGGAGCACCAATGATAAGTTTAGAATGATCATTTTAACATGGCTGACCCACTTGACATGTATGCATTAAGTCTTCCGTAATTCTTGATTTAGAGTTTAGAATGACACGAATCAACACCCACGTTAATCTAGCTTAATATCCTATATTGTCACAAAAGTTCAGACCAAAATAGCTACGAAAAAGCCTCAACGTAATCCAATCTATCTCAAAATGCTTGATGCCTCGCATTATGCCTCATTTGTAAACCTTTGCTCAATAAGCACCAATGATCAGTTTAGAATCATCGTTTTAACTGGCCGATCAACTTGACATATACCACTAAATTGTCCATAACTTTTTATTTAAAGTTCAGAATTACACGAATCCAATGCCCACGTTAAGCTAGCTCAATTTTCTATATTGTGACAACATTTGAGACTGAAAGAACTTCGACAAAGCCTTCGAATAATCTAATCAATCCTAAACTTGGTCAAGCCATGCATTATGCTTCATTATAAGCCAATATTCAAGGAGCACCAAAGATCAGTTTAGAATGATCATTTTAATTGGCCGACCAACTTGATATGTACGCACTAAATCATCCGTAACTTTTGATTTATAGTTAAGAATGACACGAATCCAACGCACACTTTAAGCTAGCTCAATATTATATTTTGTTACAAAATTTAAGACCAAAATAGCTATGACAAAGCCTCCAAGTTATCCAATCTATCCGTAAGTGAGTGATGTCAAGCACTATGCTTCATTGGTAAACTTTTGCTCAATGAGCACCAATGATCAGTTTAAATATATAAACTTGACATGTCCGCACTAAATCGTCCATAACTTTTGATTTAAAGGTCAAAATGACATGAATCCTATGCCCACATTAAGCTAGCTTATATTTCTATAGGGTAACAAAATTTAAGACTGAAATAGCTACAACAAAGCCTCCAAATAGTCCAATGTATCCCTAACTATGTGATGCCATGCATTATGCTTCATTTATAAGCGTTTACAAAACAAGCACCAATGATCAGTTTAGAATGATCATTTTAACTGGCCGATCAACTTTATATTTCCAAACTAAATCGTCCATAACTTTTGATTTTGATTAAGCTAGCTCAATATTCTATGATTTGACAAAATGTAAGACCAAAATAGCTACGACAAAGCCTCCAAGTAATCATATCTATCTCAAACTACGTGATACCATGCATTATGCTTTATTTGTAAACCTTAGCACAATGAGCACCAATGATCAGTTTTGAATGATCAGTTTAACTAGCCCATAAACTTGACATATCCGCACTAAATCATCCGTAACTTTTGATTTAGAGATCAGAATGACATGAATCCAACGCCCATATTAAGCTAGCTCAATCTTCAATAGGGTGACAGAATATAAGACCGAAATAGCTACAAAAAATCTTCCAAATAGTCCAATGTATCCATAACTGTGTGATGCCATGCATTATGTTTCATTTATAAGGCTTTACTAAATGAGCACCAATGATCAGTATAAAATGATCATTTTAACTGGCGGATCAACTTGAAGACCTACCACAAAGCTTTCAAGTAATGCAACCTATCCTAAACTACAGGATCCCATGCCTTATGCATCATTTATAAGCTCTTACTCGAGGAGCACTAATGATAATTTTAGAGTAAACACTTTAACTAGACAATCAATTTGACATGTCTATACTAAATCATCCGTAACTTTTGATTTAGAGTTCAAAATTACACGAATCCAACATCCACGTTAACCTCACTCAAATTTCTATACTGTGACAATATTTGAGACTGGAAGAACTACCTCAAAGCGTTCAAGTTTAACAGGCTGATAAACTTGATATTTCTACACTAAATTGTCCGTAAAATTTGACCTAGTGTTCAGAATGACATGAATACAACACCCACATTAACCTAGCTCAATATTCTATATTGTGACAAAAGTTAAGACCAAAATAGTTTCGACAAAATTTTTATGAAATCCAGTCGATCCCGATCATCATGATGCCATGCGTTATGATTTATTTGTAAATCATTGCTCAATGAGCACCAATAATCATTTTCAAATGATCATTTTAACTGGCCGATCAACTTGACATGTCCGCACTAAATCGTCTTTAACATTTGATTTAGAGCACAAAATTACATGAATCCAACACCCACGTTAAGTTAACTTAATTTCCAATACTATGAAAACATTTAGACTGAAAGAGTTACGACAAAGTAATCTAATGTATCCGAAACTGCGTGATGCCATGCAGTATGCTTCATTTAATAAGCCTTTACTCAAAGAGCCCCAATGATCAGTTTAGATTGATCATTTTAACAGGCTGATCAAATTGACATGTTCGAACTAAATCATTTGTAAGTTTTGATTTAAAGTTCAGAATGGCGCGTATCCAATGCCCGCATTAAGCTTGCTCAATTTTCAAAATTGTGACAAAATTTAAGACCGAAATAGCTATGACAAAGCCTCCAAGTAGTCCAATGTATCCCAAACTGCATGATGCCATGCATTATGCTTCTTTTGTAATTATTGCTCAATGAGAACCAATGATAAGTTTAGAATGATCATTTTAACTAGCTGATCAACTTGACATGTCCGCACTAAATCGTCTTTAACTTTTTATTAAGAGTTCAGACTGACACGAATCCAATGCCCACATTAAGCTAGCTCAATTTTCTATATTGTGAAAAACTTTAAGAAAGAAATAGCTACGACAAAACCTTCAAGTAATCCAATCTATCTCAAACTTCGTGATGCCATGCATTATGGTTCATTTGTAAACCTTTGCTCAATGAGTTCCAGTGGTCAATTTAGAACGATCAATCTAACTAGTCGATAAAATTGACATGTCTGCACTAAATCATCCATAACTTTTAGTGTTCAGAATGCTTCATTTATTATTATAAGCCTTTAGCCATGGAACAAAAATTATCAGTTTAGAATGGTTACTTTAGCTCGCCGATCAAGTTCACATGTCCGCACTAAATCGTCCAGAACTTTTAATTTAGATTTCAGTGTGACAAGAATTCAACGCCGACGTTAAGCAAGCTCAATTTTTATATTATGACAAAAATTAAGACCGAATTAGCTACGATAAATCCTCAAGTAAGCTAATCTATCCCAAACAGCGTGATGCCATGCATTATGCTTCATTTGTAAATCTTTGGTCAATGAGAACCAATGATCAGTTTAGAATGATCATTTTGACTAACTGATCAACTTGACATGTCCACAATAAATCGTCTTTAACTTTGATTCAGAGTTCAAAATGACACGAATGCAATGCCCACGTTAAGCTAGCTCAATTTCCTATATTGTGACTAAATTTAAAAATGAAATAGCTACGACAAAGCCTCCAAATAATCCAATCTATCCCAAACTGCGTGACGCCATACATTATGGTTCATTTGTAACTGAAGAAGCACTAATGATCAATTTTAAATGATCAGTTTAGAATGATCAGTTTAGAATGGTCACTTTAACTAGCCGATAAACTTGACATGCTCATACTAAATCGTCTGAAACTTTTGATTTAGAGTTTAGAATGACACGAATACAACGCCCATGTTAAGCTAGCTCAATATTCTATATTGTGACAAAATTTAAGAATGAAATATCTATTACAAAGCCTCCAAGTAATCCAATATATCCCAAACTGCGTGATGCCATGCATTATGCTTCATTTCTAAACTTCTGGTCAATCAGCTCCAGTGATCAGTTTTGAATGATCAATTTAACTAGCCAATAAACTTGACATGTCCGCATTAAATCGTCTGTAAGTTTTGATTTAGAGTTCAGAATGACATGAATCCAACGTCCACGTTTAGTTAGCTCAATTTTCTATATGATGAAAATATTTAAAACCAAAATATCTATGACAAAACCGTCAAATAATTCAACGTATGCCAAACTGCATGATGCCATGCATGATGCTTCATTTATTAATATAAGCCTTAACTCAAGGAGCACCAATTATCAATTTAGAATGGTCACTTTAACTGGTCGATCAACTTCACATGTCCGCACTAAATGGGCCGAAACTTTTAATTTTGATTTCAGAATGACACGAATTCAACGCCGACGTTAAGCTAGCTCAATTTTATATATTATAACAAAAATTAAGACCAAAATAGCTACGATAAAGTCTCCAAATAAATTAATCTATCTCAAACTGCGTGATTCCATGCATTATGCTTCATTTGTAAATCTTTGGTCAATGGGAACCAATGATCAGTTTAGAATGATCATTTTGACTAACTAATTAACTTGACATGTCCGCACTAAATCGTCTTTAACTTTGATTCAGAGTTCAAAATGACACGAATCCAATGCCCACGTTAAGCTAGCTCAATTTCCTATATTGTGACAAAATTTAAAAATGAAATAGCTACGACAAAGCCTCCAAATAATCCAATCTATCCCAAACTGCGTGATGCCATACATTATGGTTCATTTGTAACTGAAGAAGCACTAATGATCAATTTTAAATGATGAGTTTAGAATGATCAGTTTAGAATGTTCACTTTAACTGGCCGATAAACTTGACATGCCCGTACTAAATCGTTCAAAACTTTTCATTTAGAGTTCAGAATGACACGAATACAACGCCCATGTTCAGCTAGCTCAATATTCTATATTGTTGCAAAATTTAAGAATGAGATATCTATGACAAAGCCTCCAAGTAATCCAATATATCCCAAACTGCGTGATGCCATGCATTATGCTTCATTTCTAAACTTTTGGTCAATCATCTCCGGTGATCAGCTTCGAATGATCAATTTAACTAGCCAATACACTTGACATGTCCGCATTAAATTGTCTGTAAGTTTTGATTTAGAGTTCAGAATGACATGAATCCAACGTCCACGTTTAGTTAGCTCAATTTTCTATATTATGAAAAAATATAAAACCAAAATATCTACGACACAACCTTCAAATAATTCAACGTATGCCAAACTGCATGATGCCATACATGATGCTTCATTTGTTAATATAAGCCTTAACTCAAGGAGCACCAATTATCAATTTAGAATGGTCACTTTAACAGGTCAATCAACTTCACATGTCCGCACTAAATGGTCCAAAACTTTTAATTTTGATTTCAGAATGACACGAATTCAATGCCGACGTTAAGCTAGCTCAATTTTATATATTATAACAAAAATTAAGACCAAAATAGCAATGATAAAGCCTCCAAATAAATTAATCTATCTCAAACTCCGTGATGCCATGCATTATGCTTCATTTGTAAATCTTTGGTCAATGAGAACCAATGATCAGTTTTGAATGATCATTTTGACTAACTGATCAACTTGAGATGTCCGCACTAAATCGTCTTCAACTTTTGATTCAGAGTTCAAAATGACACGAATCCAATGCCCACTTTAAGATAGCTCAATTTTCTATATTGTGACAAAATTAAAGAACAAAATAGCTACGACAAAGCCATCAAGTTATCCAATCTATCCCAAACTATGTGTTGCCATGCATTATGCTTCATTTGTAAGTTTTTACTGAAGAAGCACTAATGATCAATTTTGAATGATCAGTTTAGAATGATCAGTTTAGAATGATCACTTTAACTCGCCGATAAATTTGACACGTCAGCACTAAATCGTCTGAAACTTTTGATTTGGAGTTCAGAATGACACGAATACAATGCTCAGGTTAAGCTAGCTCAATTTTCTATATTGTGACAAAATTTAAGACTGAAATAGCTACGACAAAGCCTCCAAGTAATCCAATCTATCCCAAACTGCGTGATGCAATGTATTATGCTTCATTTGTATACCATTGTTTAATGAGCACCATGATCATTTTAGAATGATCATTTTAACTAGCTGATCAACTTTACATGTCCACACTAATTCGTCTTTAACTTTTGATTAAGAGTTCAAAAATGACACGAATCCAACACTCACGTTAAACTAGCTCAATTTTCCATATCCCGACAAAATTGCAGAACGAAATAGCTACGATAAAGCCTCCAAGTAATCCAATCTTCCCAAACAATGTAATGTCTTGCATTATGCTTCATTTATAAACTTTTGTTAAATGAGCACCAAGAATCAGTTTAGAATGATCATTTTAACTAGATTTTAAGCTTCACATGTCCACACTAAATGGCCTTAACTTTTGATTCGGAGTTCACAATGACACGAATCCAACGCTCACGTTAAGGTAGCTCATTTTTCTATATTGTGATAAAATGTAAGACTGAAATAGCTACGACAATGCCTCTAAGTAATCCAATCTATCCAAAACTGCGTGATGCCATGCATTATTCTTCATTTGTAAACCATTTGTCAATGAGCACCAATGATCATTGTAGAATGATCATTTTAACTAGCTGATCAACTTTACATGTCCGCACTAATTCGACTTCAACTTTTGATTCAGAGTTCAAAATGACACGAATCCAACGCCCATGTTAAGGTAGCTCAATTTTCAATATTGTGACAAAATTTAAAACTGAAATAGCTACGACAAAGCCTCCAAGTAATCCAATCTATCCCAAACTGCGTGATTCAATGTATTAGGCATCATTTGTAAACCATTGCTTAATGAGCACCAATGTTCAGTTTAGAATGATCACTTTGACTAGCTGATCAACTTTACATGTCCACACAAATTCGTCTTTAACTTTTGATTCAGAGTTCAAAAATGACACGAATCCAACTCTCACGTTAAACTAGTTCAATTTTCCATATCCCGACACAATTAAAGAACAAAATAGCTACGATAAAGCCTACAAGTAATCTAATCTTTCCCAAAATACGTGTTGTCATGCATTATGCTTCATTTGTAAACCATTGCTAAATGACCACAAAGGATCAGTTTAGAATGATGATTTTAACTACATTTTAAACTTCACATAACCACACTAAATGGCCTTAACTTTTGATTCAGAGTTCAGAATGACACGAATCCAACGCCCACGTTAAGCTAGCTCAATTTTTTATATTGTGACAAAATTTAAGACTGAAATAGCTACGACAATGCCTCCAAGAAATCCAATCTATCCCGAAATACGTGATGCCATGCATTATGCTTCATTTGTAAACTAGTTGTCCATAAGCACCAATGATCATTGTAGAATGATCATTTTAACTACCTGATCAAATTTACATGTCCGCACTAATTCGACTTTAAGTTTTGATTCAGAGTTCAAAATGACACGAATCCAACGCCCACGTTAAGGCAGCTCAATTTTCAATATTGTTACAAAATTTAAGACTAAAATAGCTACGACAAAGCCTCCAAGTAATCCAATATATCCCAAATTGCGTGATGCAATGTATTAGGCTTCATTTGTAAACCATTGCTTAATGAGCATCAATGATCAGTTTAGAATGATCATTTTGACTAGCTGATCAACTTTACATGTCCCCACAAATTCGTCTTTAACTTTTGATTCAGAGTTCAAAAATGACACGAATCCAATGCCCCCGTTAATCTAGCTCAATTTTCCATATCCCGACAAAATTGAAAAATGAAATAGCTACGATAAAGCGTACAAGTAATCCAATCTTTCCCAAACTACGTGATGTCATGCATTATGCTTCATTTGTAAACCATTTCTCAATGAGCACCAATGATCAGTTTAGAATGACGATTTTAACTACATTTTAAACTTCACATAACCACACTAAACGGCCTTAACTTTTGATTCAGAGTTCAGAATGACACAAATCCAACGCCCACATTAAGGTAGCTCAATGTTTTATATTGTGACAAAATTTAAGACTGAAATAGCTACGACAATGCCTCCAAGTATTCCAATCTATCCCAAACTGCGTGATGTCATGCATTATGTTTCATTTGTCAACCATTTGTCAATGAGCACCAATGATCATTGTAGAATGATCATTTTAACTAGCTGATCAACTTTACATGTCCACACTAATTCGACTTTAACTTTTGATTCAGAGTTCAAAATGACACGAATCCAACGCCCACGTTAAGGTAGCTCAATTTAACTATGCCATAAACTTGACATGTCTCCAATAAATCATCCATAACTTTTGATTTATAGTTCATAATGACATGAATCCAACGCCCAAGTTAAGCTACCTCAATTTTCTATATTGTGACAAAATTTAAGACCGAAATGGCTAGGACAAAGCCTCCAAGTAATCAAATGTAACCCAAACTGCATGATGCTATGCCTTATGCTTCATTTAGAATTATAAGCCTTTACTCAAGGAGAATTAATGATCAGTTCAGAATGGTCAATTTAACTGACCGATCAATTTGACATGTCCGCACTAAATAGTCCGTAACTTTTCATTTAGAGTTCAGAATAACATGAATCCAACGCCCACGTTAAACTAGCTCAATTTCTATACCATGACAAAATTTAAGAACAAAATAGCTAAGACAAAGCCTTCAAGTAATCCAACCTATCTCAAATTGCATGATGCCATGCATTATGTTTCATTTGTAAACCATTGCTCAATGAGTCGAGTGATTAATTTTAGAATGATCAATTTAACAAGCTGATACACTTGACATGTGCCGACTAAATCGTCCGTAACTTTTGATTTAGAGTTCATAATCTCACGAATCAAACGCTCATGTTAATCTAGCTTTATTTTATATATTGTGACAAAATTTAAGAACAAATAGCTACAACAATGCCTTCAAGTAATCCAATCTCTGTCAATCTGGGTGATGCCATGCATTATGCTCCATTTTTAAACCTTTGCTCAATGAGTTCCACTGATCAATTTAGAATGATCAATTTAACTAGCTGATAAACTTGACATGCATGCACTAAGTCATCCGTAACTTTTGATTTAGAGTTCAGAATGGCATGAATCCAACGCCCACGTTAAGCTAGCTCAATTTTCTATATTGTGACAAAATTTAAGAACGAAATAGCTATGACAAAGCCTCCTAGTAATCCAGTGTAACCCAAAATAAATCATGCTATCCCTCATGCTTCATTTATAATTATAAGTCTTTACTCAAGGAGAAACAATGAGCAGTTCAGAATGGTCACTTTAACTGGCCGATGAACTTGACATGTCTGCACTAAATCGTCGGAAACTTGTGATTTAGAGTTAAGAATGACACGAATCCAAAGCTAGCTCAATTTTCTATATTGTGACAACATTTGAGACTGGAAGAACTACCACTAAGCCTTCAAATAATCCAATCTATCATAAACTGTGTGATGACATGCATTATGCTTCATTTATAAGTTTTTACTCAAGAAGCACTAATGATCAATTTAGAATGACAAGTTTAGAATGGTAACTTTAACTCGCCAATCAACTTGACATGTCCGCACTAAATCGTCAAAATCTTTTGATTTTGAGTTCAGAATCACACGAATCCAACGCCCACGTTAAGCTAGATCACTTTTATATATTGTTACAACATTTGTCACTGAAAGAACTACCGTAGAGGCATCAAGTAATCCAACCTATCCTAAACTGCGTGATGAAATGAATCATGCTTCATTTATTAGTTTTCACTAAAGAAGCACAAATGATCAATTTAGAATGATCAGTTTAGAATGGTCACTTTGACTGGCCGATCAACTTGACATGTCCGCACTAAAGTATCCGAAACTTTTGATTTAGACTTCAGTATGACACGAATCCAACGCCTACGTTAAGCTAGCTCAGTTTGCTATATTGTGACAACATTTGATACTGAAAGAACTACCACAAAGGATTGAAGTAATCAAATCTATCCTAAATTGTGTGATGACATGCATTATGCTTCATTTATTAGTTTTTACTGAAGAAGCACTAATGATCAATTTAGAATGGTCAGTTTAGAATGGTCAGTTTAGAATGATCAGTTTAGAATGATCAGTTTAGAATGGTCACTTTAACTGGCCGATCAACTTGACATGTCTTCACTAAATCCTCAGAAACTTTTGATTTAGAGTTCAGAATGACATGAATCCAACGCTCATGTTAAGCTAACTCAATTCTCTATATTATGACAAAATTTAAGACTGAAATTGCTACGACAAAGCCTCCAAGGAATCCCATCTATCCCAAACTGCGTGATGCCATGAATTATGCATCATTTGTAAACCATTGTTTAATGAGCACCAATGATCACTTTAGGATGATAATTTTAACTAAATGATCAACTTGACATGGCTGCACTAAATCATCTTTAACTTTTGATTCAAAGATCAAAATGACATGAATCCACCGGCCACATTAAGCTAGCTCAATTTTCTATATCCTAACAAAATTTAAGAACAAATAGCTACAACAATGCCTTCAAGTAATCCAATATATGTCAAACTGCGTGATGCCATGCATTATGCTCCATTTTTAAACCTTTGCTCAATGAGGTCCACTGATCAGTTTAGAATTATCAAATTAACTAGGTGATAAACTTGACATGCATGCACTAAATCGTTTGTAACTTTTGATTTAGAGTTCAGAATGACATGAATCCAAACGCCCACGTTAAGCTAGCTCAATTTTCTATATTGTGACAAATTTAAGACCGCAATAGCTATGACAAAGCCTCCAAATAATCCAATGTATCCCAAAATACATGATGTTATGCCTTATGCTTCATTTATAATTATAAGCCTTTACTCAAGGAGCAACAATGATAGTTCAGAATGGTCACTTTAACTGGCCGATGAACTTGGCATGTCAGCACTAAATCCTCTGAAACTTGTGATTTAGAGTTCAGAATGACACGAATCTAACGCCCACGATAAGCTAGCTCAATTTTCTATATTGTGACAACATTTGAGATTGAAAGAACTATCACAAATCCTTCAAATAATCCAATCTATCCTAAACTGCATGATGACATGCATTATGCTTCATTTATAAGTTTTTACTAAAGAAGCACTAATGATCAATTTAGAATGATCATTTTAGAATGATGAGTTTAGAATAGTAACTTCAACTCGCCGATCAACTTGACATGTCCGCAGTAAATCGTCAAAATCTTTTGATTTAGAGTTCAGAATCACAAGAATCCAACACCCACGTTAAGCTAGATCACTTTTATATATTGTGACAACATTTGAGACTGAAAGAACTACCGCAAAGACATCAAGTAATCCAATCTATCCTAAAATGCATGATGAAATGCATTATGCTTCATTTATTAGTTTTTACTAAAGAAGCACTAATGATCAATTTAAAATGATCAGTTTAGAATGGTCACTTTAACTAGCCGATAAACTTGACATGTCCGCACTAAAGCATCCGAAACTTTTGATTTAGAATTCAAAATGACACGAACCCAACGCCCACGTTAAGCTAGCTCAATTTTCTATATTGTGACAACATTTGATACTGAAAGAACTACCACAAAGGCTTAAAGTAATCAAATCTATCCTAAAGTGTGTGATGACATGCATTATGCTTCATTTATTAATTTTTACTGAAGAAGCACTAATGATCAATTTAGAATGGTCAGTTTAGAATGATCAGTTTTGAATGATCAGTTTAGAATGGTCACTTTAACTGGCCGATGAACTTGACATGTCCACACAAAATTGTCAGAAAGTTTTGATTAAGAGTTCAGAATGACATGAATCCAACGCCCAAGTTAAGCTAGCTCAATTCTCTATATTATGACAAAATTTAAGGCTGAAATAGCTACGACAAAGCCTCCAAGAAATCCCATCTATCCCAAACTGCGTGATGCCATGAATTATGCTTCATTTGTAAACCATTGCTCAATGAACACCAATGATCACTTTAGGATGATAATTTTAACTAGCTGATCAACTTGACACGGCCGCACTAAATCATTTTTAACTTTTGATTCAGAGTTCAAAATGACACGAATCCACCGGCCACGTTAAGCTAGCTCCATTTTCTATATCCTGACAAAATTTAAGAACAAAATAGCTACGACAAATCCTTCAAGTAATCCAATCTATCTCAAACTGCGTGATGCCATGTATTATACTTCATTTGTAAACCTTTGCTCAATGAGTTCTAGTGATAAGCATTTAACTAGCTGATTAACTTGACATGTCTGCACTAAATCATTCTTAACTTTTGATTTAGAGTTCATAATGACATGAATCCAACACCCACATTAATCTAGCGCAATTTTCTATATTGTGACAAAATTTAATACCAAAATAGCTACGAAAAAGCCTTCAAGTTATCCAATGTAACCCAAAATGCATGATACTATGCATTATGGTTCATTTATAATTATAAGCCTTTACTCAAGGAGCACCAATGATCAGTTCAAAAGGGTCACTTTAACTGGCCGATCAACTTGGCATGTCCGCACTAAATCAGCCAAAACTTTTAATTTAGAGTTCAGAATGACACGAATCCAATGCCCACGTTAACCTAGGTCAATTTTCTATAGTGTGACAAGATTTGAGACTGAAAGCCTTACTACAAAGGCTTCAAGTAATCCAACCTATCGTAAACTTTGTAATGAAATGCATTATGCTTCATTTATTAGTGTTTACTAAAGAAACACTAATGATACATTTAGAATGATCAGTTTATAATGACCACTTTAACTGGCCGATCAACTTGACATGTTCACACTAAATCATCCAAAATTTTTGATTTAGAATTCACAATGACACGAATCCAACGCCCACGTAAACCTAGCTCAATTTTTTATATTGTGACAACATTTGAGATTGAAATAACTACCACAAAGGGATCAACTAATCCAATCTATCCCAAACTACGTGATGACATGCATTATGCTTCATTTATTAGTTTTTACTGAAGAAGCACTATAGATCAATTTAGAATGATCAGTTTAGAATGGTCACTTTAACTGGCTGATCAACTCGACATGTCCGCACTAAATCGTCAGAAGCTTTTGATTTAGAGTTCAAAATAACACGAATCCAACATCCACGTTAAGCTAGCTCAATTTTCTATATTGTGACAAAATTTAAAATTGAAATAGCTACGAAAAAGCCTCCAAGTAATGCAATCTATCGCAAACTGCGTGATGACATGCATTATACTTCATTTGTAAACCATTGCTCCATGAGCACCAATGATCAGTTTAGGATGATAATTTTAACTAGCTGATCAACTTGACACGTTCACACTAAATCATCTTTAACTTTTGATTCAGAGTTCAAAATGACACGAATCTAACGGCCACGTTAAGCTAGCTCAATTTTCTATATTGTAACAAAATTTAAGAACTAAATAGATACACCAAAGCCTCAAAGTATTCCAATCTATCTCAAACGGCGTGATACCATGCATTACGCTTCATTTGTATACTTTTGGTCAATTATCTCCACTGATCAGTTTGGATTGATCAATTTATCTAGCCGATAAACTTGACATGTCCGCACTAAGTCCTCCGTAACTTTTTATTTAGAGATCAGTATGACATGAATCCAACACCCACATTTACCTAGCTCAATTTTCTATATAGTGAAAAAATTTAAAACCGAAATAGCTAAAACAAAGCATCCAAATAATGCAATGTATCCCAAACTGTATGTTGCCATGCATGATGCTTCATTTATAATTATAAGCCTTTACACAAGGAGCACCAATAATCAGTTTAGAATGGTCACTTTAGGTGGCCAATCAACTTGACATGTCCGCACTAAATCGTCTGACCCTTTCTTACTTATAGTTTAGAATGACTTGAATCCAATGCCCAAGTTAAGCTAGCTTAATTTTCTATATTGTGACGAAATTTAAAAACGAAATAGGTACGTCAAAACCTTCAAGTAATCCAATCTATCTCAAACTGCGTGATGCCATGCATTATGCTTCATTTGTAAACCTTTGCTTAATGAGTTGTAGTGATCAGTTTAGAATCATCAATTTAACTCGCCGATAAAATTGACATGTCTGCACTAAATAGTCAGAAACTCTTGATTTATAGTTCAGAATGACACGAATCCTACGCCCACGTTAAACTAGCTCAATTTTCTATATTGTGAAAAACTTTAAGACTGAAATAGCTACGACAAAGCTTCCAAGTAATCCAATCTATCCCCAAACTGCTTGATGCGATGCATTATGCTTCATTTGTAAACGTTTTCTTAATGAGCTCCAATGATCAGTTTAGAATGGTCACTTTAGCTGCCCGATCAACTTGACATGTCCGCACTTAATCGTCCAAAACTTTTGATTTAGAGTTCAGAATGACACGAATCCAACACCCACATTAAGCTATCTCAATTTTCTATATTGTGACAAAGTTTAATACCAAAATAGCTACGACAAACTCTCCAAATAATCCAATCTATCCGAAACAACGTGATGCCATGCATTACGATTTGTTTGTAAACCTTTGGTCAATGAGGACCAATGATCAATTTAGAATGATCATTTTAACTAACTGATCAAGTTGTCATGTTCGCAATAAATGTCCTTAACTTTTGATTCATAGTTCAGAGTGACATGAATCCATTGCCCAAGTGAATCTAGCTCAATTTTCTATATGGAGACAAAATTTAAGAACGAAATAGCTATGAGAAAGCCTTCATGTTATCCAATATATCCCAAACTACGTGATGCCATGCATTATGTTTCATTTTAAACCTTTGCTCAATGAGTTCCACTGATCAGTTTAGAATAATCAATTTAACTAGCCGATAAACTTGGCATGTCTGCACTAAATCATCCGTAACTTTTCATTTAGAGTTCAGAATAACATGAATCCAACACCCACATTACGCTACCTCAATTTTCTATATTGTGATAAAATTTAAAACCGAAATAGCTACGAAAAATCCTCCAAGTAATCAAATCTATCCCATTCTGCATGATGCCATGCATTATGCTTCATTTGTAACCATTGCACTAACGATCATTTAAGAATAATCCATTTAACTAGCCGATAAACTTGACATGTACACATTATATCGTTGTAACTTTTCGTTTAGAGTTCGGAATGACATGAATCCAACGCCCACATTAAGCTAGCTCAATTTTCAATATTGTGACAACATTCGAGACTGAAAGACCTACCACAAAGCCTTCAAGTAATCCAATCTATCCTAAACTGAGTGAAGCGATGCATTATGCTTCATTTATAGGCGTTTACTCAAGGAGCACCAATGATCAGTTAAGAATGATAATTTTAATTGGCCAATCAATTTGACATGTCCGCACTAAATCGCCCGAAACTTTTGATTTAGTGTTCAAAATGACACGAAACTAACAACCACGTTAAGTAAGAACAACTTTCTATATTATGGCAACATTTGAGACTGAAAGAAACTACCAGAAAGCCTTCAAGTAATACAATATATCGTAAACTGATGCAATGCATTATGCATCATTTATAAGCCTTTAGAGAAGGAGCACTAATGCTCAGTTTAGAATGGCCACTTAAACTGACCGATCAACTTGGCATGTCCGCACCAAATCATCCAAAACTTTTGATTTCGAGTTTAGAATGACACGAATCCAATGCCAACGTTAAACTAGCACAATATTCTATATTGTGACAACTTTTAAGACCGAAATAGCTATGACAAAGCCTACAAGTGATCCATCCTATCCCAATTTTCCTGATCTCATGCATTGTGTCCTACTTGTAAATGAAGCATAATGCATTGCTCAATCAGCACCAATGATCAATTTAGAATGATCATTTTAACTTGCTGATCAACTTGACATGTCCACACTAAATCATCTTTAACATTTGATTTAGAGTTCAAAATGACATGAATCAAACTCACATTAATCTAGCTCAATTTTCAATATTGTGACAAGATTTGAGACTGAAAGAGTTACGACAAAGCCTCCAAGTAATCCAATATATCCCAAACTATGTGATGCCATGCATTATCCTCCATTTATAAGCATTTACTCAAGGAGCACCAATGATCAGTTTAGGATGTTCATTTTAAATGGCGGATCAATTTGACATGTCCACACCAAATTGTCCATAACTTTTGATTTAGAGTTTACAATGACATGAATCCAACGCCTACGCTAAGGTAGCTACGGCAAATAGCTACGGCAAAACATTCTGACTGAAATAGCTACGGCAAAGCCTCCAAGTAATCCAATTTTTCCAAAAATCCATGATGCCATGCATTATGCTTCATTTGTAAACTTTTCCTCAATGAGATCCACTGATTAGTTTAGAATGATCAACTTAACATCCCATTAAACTTGACATGTCAGCACTAAATCGTTCGTAACTTTTAACTTGGAGTTCATAATGACATGAATCCAATGCCCACGTTAAGCTAGCTCAATTTTTCGATATTGAGATAAAATTTAAGACTGAAATAGCTATGAAAAGCCTCCAAGTAATCCAATCTATCCCAAACTGCGTGATACCTTGCATTACGCTTCATTTGTAAACTTTTACTCAATGAGCACCAATGATTCCTGTAGAATGTTCAATTGAACTTGCCGATAAACTTGACATGTAAGCACTAAATCGTACATAACTTTTGATTTGGAGTTCAGAATGACATGAATCCAATGCCCACGTTAAGCTTTCTCAATTTCCTATATTGTGACAAATTTATGACTGAATAGCTACGACAAAGCCTCCCAGTAATCCAATGTATCCCAAACTACGTGATATCATGCATTATGCTTCATTTATAAGCCTTTACTCAAGAAGAACCAATGATCAGTTTAGAATGATTATTTTAACTGGGCGATCAACTTGATATGTCGGCACTAAATCGTCCAAAATTTTTGATTTAGAGTTCAGAATAATATGAATCCAACACCCATGTTAAGCTAGCTCAATATTCTATATTGTGGCAAAATTTTAGGCTGAAATAGCTACGACAAAGCTTCCAATTAATCCAATGTATACCAAACTGCATGATGCCATGGATTATGATGCATTTATAAGCCTTTACTCCAGGAGAACAAATGATCTCTTTAGAATTATCATTTTAACTGGCCGATCAACTTGACATGTCTACACTAAATCGTCTCTAACTCTTGATTTAATGTTCTGAATGACACAAATCAAATGCCCACGTTAAGCTAGCTCAATTTTCTATATTGTGATAAAATTGAAGACTGAATAGATACGACAAACCCTCCAAGTAATCTCATCTATTTGAAACTGCATGTTGCCATGTATTATGCTTCATTTGTAAACTTTTGCTCAATGAGCATTAATGATGTGTTTAGAAAGTTCAATTTAACTATCCAATAAACTTGTCATGTCAGCACTAAATTGTCTGTAACTTTTGATTTAGAGTTCATAATGACATGAATCCAATGCCCACGTTAAGATTTCTCAATTTTCTATACTGTGACAAAAGTTTATACTGAAATAGCTACAACAAAGCCTACAAGTAACCCAGTCTTTTCCCAAACTGCAAGATGTCATGCATTATGCTTCTTTGTAAATGATTATTTTAACTAGCTAATACTCTTGACGTGTCCACACTAAATCGTTTTTAACATTTGATTTAGAACTCAAAATGACATGAATCTAACGACCACGTTAATCTAGCTGAATTTTAAATATTGTGACAACATTTGAGACTCAAACAGCTATGATAAAGCCTCCAAGTACTGCAATCTATCCCAAACTGCGTAATGCCATGTATTATGCCTCATTTTTAAACCTTTGCTCAATGACCACTAATGATCAGTTTAAAATGATCATTTTAACTGATCAACTTGACATGTCCGCACTAAATGGTCTTTAACATTTCATTAAGAGTTCCAAATGACATGAATCTAACACCCATGTTAATCTAGCTCAATTTTCAATATTGTGAAAACATTTGAGACTAAAAGAGCTACGCTAAAGTGACCAAGTAATCCAATGTATCCCAAACTGAGTGATTCCATGGATTATGCTCTATTTATAAGCCTTTACTCAAGGGGAACCAATGGTTAGTTTAAAATGATCATTTTAACTGGCCGATAAACTTGACATGTCCGCACGAAATCGTCTGTAACTTTTGATTTAAAGTTAAGAATGACACGAATCCAATGCCCACATGATGCTAGCTCAATTTTCAATATTGTGACAATATTTGACAATACTGAAAAGCCATCAAGTAATCCAATGTATCCCAAACTGCGTGATGCCATGCATTATGCTTCATTTATAACCCTTTACTCAAGGGGCACCAATGATTAGTTTAGAATGATCATTTTAACTGGCCGATCAACTTTACATGTCCACATGAAATCATCCATAACTTTTGATTTAGAGTTCAGAATGACACGAATCCAACGCCCATGTTAAACTAGCTCAATTTTCTATACTTTTAATTAAAATTGAGATCAAAATAACTACGACTAATCCTCCATGTAATCCAATCAATCCCAGACTGTGTGATGCCATGCCATATGCTTCATTTGTAAACCTTTGCTCAATGAGCACCAACAAATCCAATGTCCTCGTTAAGCTAGCTCCATTTTCTATATTGTGAAAAACTTTAAGCCCAAAATAGCTAAGAAAAAGCCTCCGAGTAATCCAATCTATCCTAAACTTCGTGATGCCATTCATTATGTTTCATTTATAAGCTTTTACTTAAGGAGCACCAATGATCAGTTTAGAATGATCATTTTAACTGGCCGATCGACTTGACATGTCTGCACTAAATCGTCGGTAACTTTTAATTTAAAATTCTAAATGACACGAATCCAATGCACACGTTAAGCTAGCTGTTTTTTCAATATTTTGACAACATTTGAGACTGATAGAGCTACGAAAAATCGTCCAAGTAATCCAATCTATCTCAGACTCTGTGATGCCATGCATTATGTGTCACTTGTAAACCTTTGCTCAATGAGCACCAGTGGTCAGTTTAGAATGATGTATTTAACTAACTGATCAACTTGACATGTCTGCAGTAAATCGTCTTTAACTTTTGAACTAGACCTCAAAATGACATGAAATCCAATGCCTATATTAATATAGCTCAATTTTCAAGATTGTGACAACATTTGAGATTGAAAGAGCTACAACAAAGCCTCTGAGTAATTCAATGTATCCCGAACTGCGCGATGCCTTGTACAATGCTACATTTGTAAACCTTTGCTCAATGAGCACCAATGATTATTTTAACGAGCTTATTAACTTGACATGTCCACACTAAATCGTCCATAATTTTTTATTTAGAGTTCAGATTGACACGAATCCCATGCCCGCGTTAAGCTAGCTCAATTTTATATATTGTGATAAAATTTAACACCGCAATGGCTACGACTATCCTCCAAGTAATACAATCTATCCTAAATTGCGTGATGCTATGCATTTTGCTTCATTGATAAGCTTTTACGCAAGGAGCACAAATGATCAGTTTAGAATGATCATATTAACTGGCCGATCCACTTGACATGTATGCACTAAATCGTCTGTAACATTTGATTTAAAGTTCAGAATGTAAAATCCAATGCCCACGTTAAGCTAGTTCAATTTTCTTTATTGTGACATAATTTGAGACTGAACGAGCAACGATAAAGCCGCTGAGTATTCAATGTATCCCAAATTGTGTGATGTCATGCATTATGCTTCATTTATAACCATTTACTCAAGGGGCACCAATGATCATTTTAACTGGCCGATCAACTTTACATGTCCACATCAAATCATTCGTAACTTTTGATTTACAGTTCAGAATGACACGAATCCAACGCCCACATGATGCTAGCTCAATTTTCAATATTGTGACAATATTTGAGACTGAAAGAGCTACTGAAAAGCCATCAAGTAATCCAATGTATCCCAAACTGCGTGATGCCATGCATTATGCTTCATTTATAACCCTTTACTCAAGGGGCACCAATGATTAGTTTAGAATGATCATTTTAACTGGCCAATCAACTTTACATGTCCACATGAAATCATCCATAACTTTTGATTTAGAGTTCAGAATGACACGAATCCAACGCCCATGTTAAACTAGCTCAATTTTCTATACTTTTAATTAAAATTGAGATCAAAATAGCTATGACTAATCCTCCATGTAATCCAATCAATCCCAGACTGTGTGATGCCATGCCATATGCTTCATTTGTAAACCTTTGCTCAATGAGCACCAACGATCAGTTTAGAATGATGATTTTAACTAGCTGATCAACCTGACATATTTGCACTTAATCATCTTCAACTTTTGAAGTGGAGCTCAAAATGACAAGAAATCCAACACGCACATTAATCTAGCTCAATTTTTCAATATAGTGACAACATTTGAGATTGTAAGAGCTACGACAAAGCTTTCAAGTAATTCAATGTATCACGAACTGCGTAATGCCATGTATTATGCTTCATTTGTAAACCTTTGCTCAATAAGCACCAATGATCAGTTTAGAATGATGGTTTTAACTAGCTGATTAACTTGACATATCCACACTAAATGGTCCATATCTTTTGATTTAGAATTCAGATTGACACAAATTCAACGCCCGCGTTAAGCTAGCTCAATCTTATTTATTGTGATAAAAATTAACACTACAATGGCTACGACAAATCTCCAAGTAATCCAATCTATCCTAAATTGCGTGATGCCTTGCATTATGCTTCATTGATAAGCCTTTACGCAAGGAGCACCAATGATTAGTTTAGAATGATCATTTTAACTGGCCGATCCACTTGACTTGTCCGCCCTAAATCATCCGTAACTTTTGATTTAAAGTTCAGAATGACACGAATCCAATGTCCACGTTAAGCTAGCTCCATTTTCTATATTGTGAAAAACTTTAAGCCCAAAATAGCTAAGAAAAAGCCTCCGAGTAATCCAATCTATCCTAAACTTTGTGATGCCATTCATTATGTTTCATTTATAAGCTTTTACTTAAGGAGCACCAATGATCAGTTTAGAATGATCATTTTAACTGGCCGATCGACTTGACATGTCTGCACTAAATCGTCGGTAATTTTTAATTTAAAATTCTGAATGACACGAATCCAACGCACACGTTAAGCTAGCTGTTTTTTCAATATTTTGACAACATTTGAGACTGATAGAGCTACGAAAAATCGTCCAAGTAATCCAATCTATCTCAGACTCTGTGATGCCATGCATTATGCGTCACTTGTAAACCTTTGCTCAATGAGCACCAGTGGTCAATTTAGAATGATGTATTTAACTAACTGATCAACTTGACATGTCTGCAGTAAATCGTCTTTAACTTTTGAACTAGACCTCAAAATGACATGAAATCCAATGCCTATATTAATCTAGCTCAATTTTCAAGATTGTGACAACATTTGAGATTGAAAGAGCTACAACAAAGCCTCTGAGTAATTCAATGTATCCCGAACTGCGCGATGCCATGTACAATGCTACATTTGTAAACCTTTGCTCAATGAGCACCAATGATTATTTTAACGAGCTTATTAACTTGACATGTCCACACTAAATCGTCCATAATTTTTTTTTTAGAGTTCAGATTGACACGAATCCCATGCCCGCGTTAAGCTAGCTCAATTTATAATATTGTGATAAAATTTAACACCGCAATGGCTACAACTATTCTCCAAGTAATACAATCTATCCTAAATTGCGTGATGCTATGCATTTTGCTTCATTGATAAGCTTTTATGCAAGGAGCACCAATGATCAGTTTTGAATGATCATATTAACTGGCCGATCCACTTGACATGTATGCACTAAATCGTCTGTAACATTTGATTTAAAGTTCAGAATGAAAAATCTAATGCCCACGTTAAGCTAGTTCAATTTTCTATATTGTGACATCATTTGAGACTGAACGAGCAACGATAAAGCCGCTGAGTATTCAATGTATCCCAAATTGTGTGATGTCATGCATTATGCTTCATTTATAACCATTTACTCAAGGGGCACCAATGATCATTTTAACTGGCCGATCAACTTTACATGTCCACATCAAATCATTCGTAACTTTTGATTTAGAGTTCAGAATGACACGAATCCAACGCCCACATGATGCTAGCTCAATTTTCAATATTGTGACAATATTTGAGACTGAAAGAGCTACTGAAAAGCCATCAAGTAATCCAATGTATCCCAAACTGCGTGATGCCATGCATTATGCTTCATTTATAACCCTTTACTCAAGGGGCACCAATGATTAGTTTAGAATGATCATTTTAACTGGCCAATCAACTTTACATGTCCACATGAAATCATCCATAACTTTTGATTTAGAGTTCAGAATGACACGAATCCAACGCCCATGTTAAACTAGCTCAATTTTCTATACTTTTAATTAAAATTGAGATCAAAATAGCTACGACTAATCCTCCATGTAATCCAATCAATCCCAGACTGTGTGATGCCATGCCATATGCTTCATTTGTAAACCTTTGCTCAATGAGCACCAACGATCAGTTTAGAATGATGATTTTAACTAGCTGATCAACCTGACATGTTTGCACTTAATCGTCTTCAACTTTTGAAGTGGAACTCAAAATGACAAGAAATCCAACACGCACATTAATCTAGCTCAATTTTTCAATATAGTGACAACATTTGAGATTGTAAGAGCTACGACAAAGCCTTCAAGTAATTCAATGTATCACGAACTGCGTAATGCCATGTATTATGCTTCATTTGTAAACCTTTGCTCAATAAGCACCAATGATCAGTTTAGAATGATGGTTTTAACTAGCTGATTAACTTGACATATCCACACTAAATGGTCCATATCTTTTGATTTAGAATTCAGATTGACACAAATTCAACGCCTGCGTTAAGCAAGCTCAATCTTATTTATTGTGATAAAAATTAACACTGCAATGGCTACGACAAATCTCCAAGTAATCCAATCTATCCTAAATTGTGTGATGCCTTGCATTATGCTTCATTGATAAGCCTTTACGCAAGGAGCACCAATGATTAGTTTAAAATGATCATTTTAACTGGCCGATCCACTTGACTTGTCCGCCCTAAATCATCCGTAACTTTTGATTTAAAGTTCAGAATGACACGAATCCAATGTCCACGTTAAGCTAGCTCCATTTTCTATATTGTGAAAAACTTTAAGCCCAAAATAGCTAAGAAAAAGCCTCCGAGTAATCCAATCTATCCTAAACTTCGTGATGCCATTCATTATGTTTCATTTATAAGCTTTTACTTAAGGAGCACCAATGATCCGTTTAGAATGATCATTTTAACTGAACGATCGACTTGACATGTCTGCACTAAATCGTCGGTAACTTTTAATTTAAAATTCTGAATGACACGAATCCAACGCACACGTTAAGCTAGCTGTTTTTTCAATATTTTGACAACATTTGAGACTGATAGAGCTACGAAAAATCGTCCAAGTAATCCAATCTATCTCAGACTCTGTGATGCCATGCATTATGCGTCACTTGTAAACCTTTGCTCAATGAGCACCAGTGGTCAGTTTAGAATGATGTATTTAACTAACTGATCAACTTGACATGTCTGCAGTAAATCGTCTTTAACTTTTGAACTAGACCTCAAAATGACATGAAATCCAATGCCTATATTAATCTAGCTCAATTTTCAAGATTGTGACAACATTTGAGATTGAAAGAGCTACAACAAAGCCTCTGAGTAATTCAATGTATCCCGAACTGCGCGATGCCATGTACAATGCTACATTTGTAAACCTTTGCTCAATGAGCACCAATGATTATTTTTACGAGCTTATTAACTTGACATGTCCACACTAAATCGTCCATAATTTTTTTTTTAGAGTTCAGATTGACACGAATCCCATGCCCGCGTTAAGCTAGCTCAATTTATAATATTGTGATAAAATTTAACACCGCAATGGCTACAACTATTCTCCAAGTAATACAATCTATCCTAAATTGCGTGATGCTATGCATTTTGCTTCATTGATAAGCTTTCAAGCAAGGAGCACCAATGATCAGTTTAGAATGATCATATTAACTGGCCGATCCACTTGACATGTATGCACTAAATCGTCTGTAACAGTTGATTTAAAGTTCAGAATGAAAAATCTAATGCCCACGTTAAGCTAGTTCAATTTTTTATATTGTGACATCATTTGAGACTGAACGAGCAACGATAAAGCCGCTGAGTATTCAATGTATCCCAAATTGTGTGATGTCATGCATTATGCTTCATTTATAACCATTTACTCAAGGGGCACCAATGATCATTTTAACTGGCCGATCAACTTTACATGTCCACATCAAATCATTCGTAACTTTTGATTTAGAGTTCAGAATGACACGAATCCAACGCCCACATGGTGCTAGCTCAATTTTCAATATTGTGACAATATTTGAGACTGAAAGAGCTACTGAAAAGCCATCAAGTAATCCAATGTATCCCAAACTGCGTGATGCCATGCATTATGCTTCATTTATAACCCTTTACTCAAGGGGCACCAATGATTAGTTTAGAATGATCATTTTAACTGGCCAATCAACTTTACATGTCCACATGAAATCATCCATAACTTTTGATTTAGAGTTCAGAATGACACGAATCCAACGCCCATGTTAAACTAGCTCAATTTTCTATACTTTTAATTAAAATTGAGATCAAAATAGCTACGACTAATCCTCCATGTAATCCAATCAATCCCAGACTGTGTGATGCCATGCCATATGCTTCATTTGTAAACCTTTGCTCAATGAGCACCAACGATCAGTTTAGAATGATGATTTTAACTAGCTGATCAACCTGACATGTTTGCACTTAATCGTCTTCAACTTTTGAAGTGGAACTCAAAATGACAAGAAATCCAACACGCACATTAATCTAGCTCAATTTTTCAATATAGTGACAACATTTGAGATTGTAAGAGCTACGACAAAGCCTTCAAGTAATTCAATGTATCACGAACTGCGTAATGCCATGTATTATGCTTCATTTGTAAACCTTTGCTCAATAAGCACCAATGATCAGTTTAGAATGATGGTTTTAACTAGCTGATTAACTTGACATATCCACACTAAATGGTCCATATCTTTTGATTTAGAATTCAGATTGACACAAATTCAACGCCCGCGTTAAGCTAGCTCAATCTTATTTATTGTGATAAAAATTAACACTGCAATGGCTACGACAAATCTCCAAGTAATCCAATCTATACTAAATTGTGTGATGCCTTGCATTATGCTTCATTGATAAGCCTTTACACAAGGAGCACCAATGATTAGTTTAGAATGATCATTTTAACTGGCCGATCCACTTGACTTGTCCGTCCTAAATCATCCGTAACTTTTGATTTAAAGTTCAGAATGACACGAATCCAATGTCCACGTTAAGCTAGCTCCATTTTCTATATTGTGAAAAACTTTAAACCCAAAATAGCTAAGAAAAAGCCTCTGAGTAATCCAATCTATCCTAAACTTCGTGATGCCATTCATTATGTTTCATTTATAAGCTTTTACTTAAGGAGCACCAATGATCAGTTTAGAATGATCATTTTAACTGAACGATCGTCTTGACATGTCTGCACTAAATCGTCGGTAACTTTTAATTTAAAATTCTGAATGACACGAATCCAATGCACACGTTAAGCTAGCTGTTTTTTCAATATTTTGACAACATTTGAGACTGATAGAGCTACGAAAAATCGTCCAAGTAATCCAATCTATCTCAGACTCTGTGATGCCATGCATTATGCATCACTTGTAAACCTTTGCTCAATGAGCACCAGTGGTCAGTTTAGAATGATGTATTTAACTAATTGATCAACTTGACATGTCTGCAGTAAATCCTCTTTAACTTTTGAACTAGACCTCAAAATGACATGAAATCCAATGCCTATATTAATATAGCTCAATTTTCAAGATTGTGACAACATTGAGATTGAAAGAGCTACAACAAAGCTTCTGAGTAATTCAATGTATCCCGAACTGCGCGATGCCATGTACAGTGCTACATTTGTAAACCTTTGCTCAATGAGCACCAATGATTATTTTAACGAGCTTATTAACTTGACATGTCCACACTAAATCGTCCATAATTTTTTATATAGAGTTCAGATTGACACGAATCCCATGCCCACGTTAAGCTAGCTCAATTTTATATATTGTGATAAACTTTAACACCGCAATGGCTACGACCATCCTCCAAGTAATACAATCTATCCTAAATTGCGTGATGCTATGCATTTTGCTTCATTGATAAGCTTTTACGCAAGGAGCACAAATGATCAGTTTAGAATGATCATATTAACTGGCCGATCCACTTGACATGTATGCACTAAATCGTCTGTAACATTTGATATAAAGTTCAGAATGTAAAATCCAATGCCCACGTTAAGCTAGTTCAATTTTCTATATTGTGACATAATTTGAGACTGAACGAGCAACGATAAAGCCGCTGAGTATTCAATGTATCCCAAATTGTGTGATGTCATGCATTATGCTTCATTTATAACCATTTACTCAAGGGGCACCAATGATCATTTTAACTGGCCGATCAACTTTACATGTCCACATCAAATCATTCGTAACTTTTGATTTAGAGTTCAGAATGACACGAATCCAACGCCCACATGATGCTAGCTCAATTTTCAATATTGTGACAATATTTGAGACTGAAAGAGCTACTGAAAAGCCATCAAGTAATCCAATGTATCCCAAACTGCGTGATGCCATGCATTATGCTTCATTTATAACCCTTTACTCAAGGGGCACCAATGATTAGTTTAGAATGATCATTTTAACTGGCCAATCAACTTTACATGTCCACATGAAATCATCCATAACTTTTGATTTAGAGTTCAGAATGACACGAATCCAACGCCCATGTTAAACTAGCTCAATTTTCTATACTTTTAATTAAAATTGAGATCAAAATAGCTATGACTAATCCTCCATGTAATCCAATCAATCCCAGACTGTGTGATGCCATGCCATATGCTTCATTTGTAAACCTTTGCTCAATGAGCACCAACGATCAGTTTAGAATGATGATTTTAACTAGCTGATCAACCTGACATATTTGCACTTAATCATCTTCAACTTTTGAAGTGGAGCTCAAAATGACAAGAAATCCAACACGCACATTAATGTAGCTCAATTTTTCAATATAGTGACAACATTTGAGATTGTAAGAGCTACGACAAAGCTTTCAAGTAATTCAATGTATCACGAACTGCGTAATGCCATGTATTATGCTTCATTTGTAAACCTTTGCTCAATAAGCACCAATGATCAGTTTAGAATGATGGTTTTAACTAGCTGATTAACTTGACATATCCACACTAAATGGTCCATATCTATTGATTTAGAATTCAGATTGACACAAATTCAACGCCCGCGTTAAGCTAGCTCAATCTTAATTATTGTGATAAAAATTAACACTGCAATGGCTACGACAAATCTCCAAGTAATCCAATCTATCCTAAATTGCGTGATGCCTTGCATTATGCTTCATTGATAAGCCTTTACGCAAGGAGCACCAATGATTAGTTTAGAATGATCATTTTAACTGGCCGATCCACTTGACTTGTCCGCCCTAAATCATCCGTAACTTTTGATTTAAAGTTCAGAATGACACGAATCCAATGTCCACGTTAAGCTAGCTCCATTTTCTATATTGTGAAAAACTTTAAGCCCAAAATAGCTAAGAAAAAGCCTCCGAGTAATCCAATCTATCCTAAACTTTGTGATGCCATTCATTATGTTTCATTTATAAGCTTTTACTTAAGGAGCACCAATGATCAGTTTAGAATGATCATTTTAACTGGCCGATCGACTTGACATGTCTACACTAAATCGTCGGTAACTTTTAATTTAAAATTCTGAATGACACGAATCCAACGCACACGTTAAGCTAGCTGTTTTTTCAATATTTTGACAACATTTGAGACTGATAGAGCTACGAAAAATCGTCCAAGTAATCCAATCTATCTCAGACTCTGTGATGCCATGCATTATGCGTCACTTGTAAACCTTTGCTCAATGAGCACCAGTGGTCAGTTTAGAATGATGTATTTAACTAACTGATCAACTTGACATGTCTGCAGTAAATCGTCTTTAACTTTTGAACTAGACCTCAAAATGACATGAAATCCAATGCCTATATTAATCTAGCTCAATTTTCAAGATTGTGACAACATTTGAGATTGAAAGAGCTACAACAAAGCCTCTGAGTAATTCAATGTATCCCGAACTGCGCGATGCCATGTACAATGCTACATTTGTAAACCTTTGCTCAATGAGCACCAATGATTATTTTAACGAGCTTATTAACTTGACATGTCCACACTAAATCGTCCATAATTTTTTTTTTAGAGTTCAGATTGACACGAATCCCATGCCCGCGTTAAGCTAGCTCAATTTATAATATTGTGATAAAATTTAACAACGCAATGGCTACAACTATTCTCCAAGTAATACAATCTATCCTAAATTGCGTGATGCTATGCATTTTGCTTCATTGATAAGCTTTTATGCAAGGAGCACCAATGATCAGTTTAGAATGATCATATTAACTGGCCAATCCACTTGACATGTATGCACTAAATCGTCTGTAACATTTGATTTAAAGTTCAGAATGAAAAATCTAATGCCCACGTTAAGCTAGTTCAATTTTCTATATTGTGACATCATTTGAGACTGAACGAGCAACGATAAAGCCGCTGAGTATTCAATGTATCCCAAATTGTGTGATGTCATGCATTATGCTTCATTTATAACCATTTACTCAAGGGGCACCAATGATCATTTTAACTGGCCGATCAACTTTACATGTCCACATCAAATCATTCGTAACTTTTGATTTAGAGTTCAGAATGACACGAATCCAACGCCCACATGATGCTAGCTCAATTTTCAATATTGTGACAATATTTGAGACTGAAAGAGCTACTGAAAAGCCATCAAGTAATCCAATGTATCCCAAACTGCGTGATGCCATGCATTATGCTTCATTTATAACCCTTTACTCAAGGGGCACCAATGATTAGTTTAGAATGATCATTTTAACTGGCCAATCAACTTTACATGTCCACATGAAATCATCCATAACTTTTGATTTAGAGTTCAGAATGACACGAATCCAACGCCCATGTTAAACTAGCTCAATTTTCTATACTTTTAATTAAAATTGAGATCAAAATAGCTACGACTAATCCTCCATGTAATCCAATCAATCCCAGACTGTGTGATGCCATGCCATATGCTTCATTTGTAAACCTTTGCTCAATGAGCACCAACGATCAGTTTAGAATGATGATTTTAACTAGCTGATCAACCTGACATGTTTGCACTTAATCGTCTTCAACTTTTGAAGTGGAACTCAAAATGACAAGAAATCCAACACGCACATTAATCTAGCTCAATTTTTCAATATAGTGACAACATTTGAGATTGTAAGAGCTACGACAAAGCCTTCAAGTAATTCAATGTATCACGAACTGCGTAATGCCATGTATTATGCTTCATTTGTAAACCTTTGCTCAATAAGCACCAATGATCAGTTTAGAATGATGGTTTTAACTAGCTGATTAACTTGACATATCCACACTAAATGGTCCATATCTTTTGATTTAGAATTCAGATTGACACAAATTCAACGCCCACGTTAAGCTAGCTCAATCTTATTTATTGTGATAAAAATTAACACTGCAATGGCTACGACAAATCTCCAAGTAATCCAATCTATCCTAAATTGTGTGATGCCTTGCATTATGCTTCATTGATAAGCCTTTATGCAAGGAGCACCAATGATTAGTTTAGAATGATCATTTTAACTGGCCGATCCACTTGACTTGTCCGCCCTAAATCATCCGTAACTTTTGATTTAAAGTTCAGAATGACACGAATCCAATGTCCACGTTAAGCTAGCTCCATTTTCTATATTGTGAAAAACTTTAAACCCAAAATAGCTAAGAAAAAGCCTCCGAGTAATCCAATCTATCCTAAACTTCGTGATGCCATTCATTATGTTTCATTTATAAGCTTTTACTTAAGGAGCACCAATGATCAGTTTAGAATGATCATTTTAACTGAACGATCGACTTGACATGTCTGCACTAAATCGTCGGTAACTTTTAATTTAAAATTCTGAATGACACGAATCCAATGCACACGTTAAGCTAGCTGTTTTTTCAATAATTTTACAACATTTGAGACTGATAGAGCTACGAAAAATCGTCCAAGTAATCCAATCTATCTCAGACTCTGTGATGCCATGCATTATGCATCACTTGTAAACCTTTGCTCAATGAGCACCAGTGGTCGATTTAGAATGATGTATTTAACTAATTGATCAACTTGACATGTCTGCAGTAAATCGTCTTTAACTTTTGAACTAGACCTCAAAATGACATGAAATCCAATGCCTATATTAATATAGCTCAATTTTCAAGATTGTGACAACATTTGAGATTGAAAGAGCTACAACAAAGCTTCTGAGTAATTCAATGTATCGCGAACTGCGCGATGCCATGTACAGTGCTACATTTGTAAACCTTTGCTCAATGAGCACCAATGATTATTTTAACGAGCTTATTAACTTGACATGTCCACACTAAATCGTCCATAATTTTTTATATAGAGTTCAGATTGACACGAATCCCATGCCCACGTTAAGCTAGCTCAATTTTATATATTGTGATAAACTTTAACACCGCAATGGCTACGACCATCCTCCAAGTAATACAATCTATCCTAAATTGCGTGATGCTATGCATTTTGCTTCATTGATAAGCTTTTACGCAAGGAGCACAAATGATCAGTTTAGAATGATCATATTAACTGGCCGATCCACTTGACATGTATGCACTAAATCGTCTGTAACATTTGATATAAAGTTCAGAATGTAAAATCCAATGCCCACGTTAAGCTAGTTCAATTTTCTATATTGTGACATAATTTGAGACTGAACGAGCAACGATAAAGCCGCTGAGTATTCAATGTATCCCAAATTGTGTGATGTCGTGCATTATGCTTCATTTATAACCATTTACTCAAGGGGCACCAATGATCATTTTAACTGGCCGATCAACTTTACATGTCCACATCAAATCATTCGTAACTTTTGATTTAGAGTTCAGAATGACACGAATCCAACGCCCACATGATGCTAGCTCAATTTTCAATATTGTGACAATATTTGAGACTGAAAGAGCTACTGAAAAGCCATCAAGTAATCCAATGTATCCCAAACTGCGTGATGCCATGCATTATGCTTCATTTATAACCCTTTACTCAAGGGGCACCAATGATTAGTTTAGAATGATCATTTTAACTGGCCAATCAACTTTACATGTCCACATGAAATCATCCATAACTTTTGATTTAGAGTTCAGAATGACACGAATCCAACGCCCATGTTAAACTAGCTCAATTTTCTATACTTTTAATTAAAATTGAGATCAAAATAGCTACGACTAATCTTCCATGTAATCCAATCAATCCCAGACTGTGTGATGCCATGCCATATGCTTCATTTGTAAACCTTTGCTCAATGAGCACCAACGATCAGTTTAGAATGATGATTTTAACTAGCTGATCAACCTGACATATTTGCACTTAATCATCTTCAACTTTTGAAGTGGAGCTCAAAATGACAAGAAATCCAACACGCACATTAATCTAGCTCAATTTTTCAATATAGTGACAACATTTGAGATTGTAAGAGCTACGACAAAGCTTTCAAGTAATTCAATGTATCACGAACTGCGTAATGCCATGTATTATGCTTCATTTGTAAACCTTTGCTCAATAAGCACCAATGATCAGTTTAGAATGATGGTTTTAACTAGCTGATTAACTTGACATATCCACACTAAATGGTCCATATCTTTTGATTTAGAATTCAGATTGACACAAATTCAACGCCCGCGTTAAGCTAGCTCAATCTTAATTATTGTGATAAAAATTAACACTGCAATGGCTACGACAAATCTCCAAGTAATCCAATCTATCCTAAATTGCGTGATGCCTTGCATTATGCTTCATTGATAAGCCTTTACGCAAGGAGCACCAATGATTAGTTTAGAATGATCATTTTAACTGGCCGATCCACTTGACTTGTCCGCCCTAAATCATCCGTAACTTTTGATTTAAAGTTCAGAATGACACGAATCCAATGTCCACGTTAAGCTAGCTCCATTTTCTATATTGTGAAAAACTTTAAGCCCAAAATAGCTAAGAAAAAGCCTCCGAGTAATCCAATCTATCCTAAACTTTGTGATGCCATTCATTATGTTTCATTTATAAGCTTTTACTTAAGGAGCACCAATGATCAGTTTAGAATGATCATTTTAACTGGCCGATCGACTTGACATGTCTACACTAAATCGTCGGTAACTTTTAATTTAAAATTCTGAATGACACGAATCCAACGCACACGTTAAGCTAGCTGTTTTTTCAATATTTTGACAACATTTGAGACTGATAGAGCTACGCAAAAATCGTCCAAGTAATCCAATCTATCTCAGACTCTGTGATGCCATGCATTATGCGTCACTTGTAAACCTTTGCTCAATGAGCACCAGTGGTCAATTTAGAATGATGTATTTAACTAACTGATCAACTTGACATGTCTGCAGTAAATCGTCTTTAACTTTTGAACTAGACCTCAAAATGACATGAAATCCAATGCCTATATTAATCTAGCTCAATTTTCAAGATTGTGACAACATTTGAGATTGAAAGAGCTACAACAAAGCCTCTGAGTAATTCAATGTATCCCGAACTGCGCGATGCCATGTACAATGCTACATTTGTAAACCTTTGCTCAATGAGCACCAATGATTATTTTAACGAGCTTATTAACTTGACATGTCCACACTAAATCGTCCATAATTTTTTTTTTAGAGTTCAGATTGACACGAATCCCATGCCCGCGTTAAGCTAGCTCAATTTTATATATTGTGATAAACTTTAACACCGCAATGGCTACGACCATCCTCCAAGTAATACAATCTATCCTAAATTGCGTGATGCTATGCATTTTGCTTCATTGATAAGCTTTTACGCAAGGAGCACAAATGATCAGTTTAGAATGATCATATTAACTGGCCGATCCACTTGACATGTATGCACTAAATCGTCTGTAACATTTGATTTAAAGTTCAGAATGTAAAATCCAATGCCCACGTTAAGCTAGTTCAATTTTCTATATTGTGACATAATTTGAGACTGAACGAGCAACGATAAAGCCGCTGAGTATTCAATGTATCCCAAATTGTGTGATGTCATGCATTATGCTTCATTTATAACCATTTACTCAAGGGGCACCAATGATCATTTTAACTGGCCGATCAACTTTACATGTCCACATCAAATCATTCGTAACTTTTGATTTAGAGTTCAGAATGACACAAATCCAACGCCCACATGATGCTAGCTCAATTTTCAATATTGTAACAATATTTGAGACTGAAAGAGCTACTGAAAAGCCATCAAGTAATCCAATGTATCCCAAACTGCGTGATGCCATGCATTATGCTTCATTTATAAGCTGTTACTCAAGGGGCACCAATGATTAGTTTAGAATGATCATTTTAACTGGCCAATCAACTTTACATGTCCACATGAAATCATCCATAACTTTTGATTTAGAGTTCGGAATGACACGAATCCAACGCCCATGTTAAACTAGCTCAATTTTCTATACTTTTAATTAAAATTGAGATCAAAATAGCTATGACTAATCCTCCATGTAATCCAATCAATCCCAGACTGTGTGATGCCATGCCATATGCTTCATTTGTAAACCTTTGCTCAATGAGCACCAACGATCAGTTTAGAATGATGATTTTAACTAGCTGATCAACCAGACATATTTGCACTTAATCATCTTCAACTTTTGAAGTGGAGCTCAAAAAGACAAGAAATCCAACACGCACATTAATCTAGCTCAATTTTTCAATATAGTGACAACATTTGAGATTGTAAGAGCTACGACAAAGCTTTCAAGTAATTCAATGTATCACGAACTGCGTAATGCCATGTATTATGCTTCATTTGTAAACCTTTGCTCAATAAGCACCAATGATCAGTTTAGAATGATGGTTTTAACTAGCTGATTAACTTGACATATCCACACTAAATGGTCCATATCTTTTGATTTAGAATTCAGATTGACACAAATTCAACGCCCGCGTTAAGCTAGCTCAATCTTAATTATTGTGATAAAAATTAACACTGTAATGGCTACGACAAATCTCCAAGTAATCCAATCTATCCTAAATTGCGTGATGCCTTGCATTATGCTTCATTGATAAGCCTTTACGCAAGGAGCACCAATGATTAGTTTAGAATGATCATTTTAACTGGCCGATCCACTTGACTTGTCCGCCCTAAATCATCCGTAACTTTTGATTTAAAGTTCAGAATGACACGAATCCAATGTCCACGTTAAGCTAGCTCCATTTTCTATATTGTGAAAAACTTTAAGCCCAAAATAGCTAAGAAAAAGCCTCCGAGTAATCCAATCTATCCTAAACTTTGTGATGCCATTTATTATGTTTCATTTATAAGCTTTTACTTAAGGAGCACCAATGATCAGTTTAGAATGATCGTTTTAACTGGCCGATCGACTTGACATGTCTGCACTAAATCGTCGGTAACTTTTAATTTAAAATTCTGAATGACACGAATCCAACGCACACGTTAAGGTAGCTGTTTTTTCAATATTTTGACAACATTTGAGACTGATAGAGCTACGAAAAATCGTCCAAGTAATCCAATCTATCTCAGACTCTGTGATGCCATGCATTATGCATCACTTGTAAACCTTTGCTCAATGAGCACCAGTGGTCAGTTTAGAATGATGTATTTAACTAACTGATCAACTTGACATGTCTGCAGTAAATCGTCTTTAACTTTTGAACTAGACCTCAAAATGACATGAAATCCAATGCCTATATTAATCTAGCTCAATTTTCAAGATTGTGACAACATTTGAGATTGAAAGAGCTACAACAAAGCCTCTGAGTAATTCAATGTATCCCGAACAGCGCGATGCCATGTACACTGGTACATTTGTAAACCTTTGCTCAATGAGCACCAATGATTATTTTAACGAGCTTATTAACTAGACATGTCCACACTAAATCGTCCATAATTTTTTATTTAGAGTTCAGATTGACACGAATCCCATGCCCGCGTTAAGCTAGCTCAATTTTATATATTGTGATAAAATTTAACACCGCAATGGCTACGACTATTCTCCAAGTAATACAATCTATCCTAAATTGCGTGATGCTATGCATTTTGCTTCATTGATAAGCTTTTACGCAAGGAGCACCAATGGTCAGTTTAGAATGATCATATTAACTGGCCGATCCACTTGACATGTATGCACTAAATCGTCTGTAACATTTGATTTAAAGTTTAGAATGAAACATCCAATGCCCACGTTAAGCTAGTTCAATTTTCTATATTGTGACATCATTTGAGACTGAACGAGCCACGATAAAGCTGCTGAGTATTCAATGTATCCCAAATTGTGTGAGCCACGATGACATGTTCGCACTTAATCGTCTTCAACTTTTGAAATGGAAATCAAAATGACATGAAATCTAATGCGCACATTAATCTAGCTCAATTTTTCAATAGTGACAACATTTGAGATTGAAAGAGCTACGACAAATCCTCCAGTTAATTCAATGTATCCTGAACTGCATGATGCCATGTATTATGCTTCATTTGTAAACCTTTTTTCAAGAAGCCCCAATAATCAGTTTAGAATTATAATTTAACTAGCTGCTAAACTTGACATGTCCGCATTAAATCTTTCGTAACTTTTGATTTATTGTTCAGAATGACCCGAATCCAACACCCACGTTTAAGCTAGCTCAATTTCTATGTTGTGATAAAATTTAAGGCCGCAATAGCTAAGACAAAGCCTCCAAGTGATCCAATCTATCCTAAACTATGTGATGCCATGCATTACGCTTCATTTATAAGACTTTACGCAAGGAGCACCAATGATCAGTTTAGAATGATCATTTTAACTGGCCGATCCACTTGACATGTCTGCACTAAATCATCTGTAACTTTTTATTTAAAATTCACAATAACAAGAATCCAACGCCCACGTTAAGCTCGCTCAATTTTCTAAATTGTAAAAAAAACATTAGACCAAAATAGCTGAAACAAAGCCTCCAAAAGATCCAATCCATCCCAAACTGCGTGATGCCATGCATTATGCTTCATTGCTAAACCTTTCCTCAATGATCACGAATAATGAGTTCAGAACGATCATTTTAACTGGCCGATCAACTTGACATGTCCGTACTAACTCATCTGTAACTTTTAATTTAGAGTTCAGAATGACACGAATCCAACGCCCACGTTAAGCTAGCTCAATTTTCAATATTTTGATAACATTTCAGACTGAAAGAGCTACGACAAATCCTCCAAGTAATCCAATCTATCCCAGAAACTGTGATGCCATGCATTATGATTCATTTGTAAACCTTTGCTCACTGAGCACCAATAATCAGTTTAGAATGATGATTTTATCTTCTTGATCAACTTGACATGTCCTTAGTAAGTCGTCTTTAAATTTTGAACTCAAAATCAAAATGACATGAAATCCAATGCCCACATTAATCTAGCTCAATTTTAAATATAGTGACAACATTTGGGATTTAAAAAGCTACGACAAAACCTCCAAGTAATTCAATGTATCCCAAACCGCGTGATGCCATGTACTTGCTTGATTTGTAACCCTTTGCTCAATGAGCACCAATGATCAGTCTAGAATGATGATTTTAACTAGCTTATTAACTTGTCATGTCCGAACTAAATCGTCTGTAACTTTTGATTTAGAGTTCAGATTGACACGAATCCAACACCCACATTAAGCTAGCTCAGTTTTCTATATTGTGGTAAAATTTAACACCGCAATGGCTATGACAAATATTGAAGTAATCGGATCTATCCTAAATTGTGAGATGCCATGCATTATGGTTCATTGATAAGCTTTTACGAAAGGACCACTAATGATCAGTTAAGAATGATCATTTTAACTGGCCATTCCACTTGACATGTCCACACTAAATCGTCCGTATTTTTCTATTTACAGTTCATAATGATACGAATCCAACGCCCATGTTAAGCTAGCTCAATTTTCTATATTTTGACAACATTTGAGACTGAAAAAGATACGATAAAGCCGCCGAGTAATCCAATGTATCCCAAACTGCGTGATGCCATGCATTACGCTTCATCTATAACCCTTTACTCAATGGGCACCAATGATCAGTTTAGAATAATTATTTTAACTGGCCGATCAACTTTACATGTCCATATCAAATCATCCTTAACTTTTGATTTAGAGTTCAGAATGACACGAATCCAACGCCCACATTAAACTAGCTCAATTTTCTATATTTTGACAAACTTTAATACCGAAATAGCTTCAACAAATCCTTTAAGTAATCCAATCTATCCGAAAGTGCGTGATGGCATGCATTATGTTTCATTTCTAAACCTTTGCTCAATGAGCAACAATGATCAATTTAGAATGATCATTTTAACTAGCTGATCAAATTGACATGTCCGCACAAAATCGTCTTTAGCTTTTGATTTAGAGCTCAAAATGACATGAATCCAACGGTGATGGGGACATCAGGTCGTATGGCCGGCCAGGAGACCAGACTGGCCGACCAGGAAGCTTGCCCGAGATAGCCGGGCCATTTGGCACGTCTGCCGGCCCTGCGGTACCGCCGGAGCCTCGACCAACAGGACCGGACCGATCAGCATTGCCGGCGGAGAGGCCCAAGCCTCCAGCACAACTGGTGGCGACGTGGATGACACCGCTGGTCCCATTGGTGACACCGCCGGCTCCGGAATAACCTTGGCCGGACCAGAAGACATTCCAGCCAGTACCTCGCACAATCCAGCCGGTACAGCCGATCCAGCCGAGTACACGGGCATTTCAACATCTATACAAGGAGGCTCGGACCAGATGAGCTACCAGCTTCAGGACATGCATCTAGAGGAAGTCTCAACACCAGTGGTACCACCAGGAGCAATGACAAGGAGCAGATCAAGAGCACTCTTCAACAAATTCAGCTTATGGGTCGACAAGCTCCTAGAGGATGATCGACAAAGGACAGTGGGCCAGAAGTGCAAAGAGGAGTCCAAAGGCTTCTCAACAATGCAAGGTACTTCAGAGGCTTGGGCTTTAGTGGAAAGAGAGGTCTGGGCCCAAAGAATCCTAACCCAACTCTGATGGGGACATCAGGTCGTATGTCCGGCACGGAGATCAGACTGACCGACCAGGAAGCTTGCCCGAGACATTCGGGCCATTTGGCACGTCTGCCGGCCCAAGCGGTTCCGCCGGACCCTCGACCAACAGGACCGGATCGATCAGCATTGCCGGTGGAGAGGCCCCAGCCTCCGGCACAATTGGTGGCGACGTGGATGACACCGCCGGTCCCATTGGTGATGCCGCCGACTCCGGGATCAACTTGGCCGGTCTAGAAGGCATTCTGGCCAGTACCTCGCACCGTCCAGGCGGTACAGCCGATCCACCCGAGTACACGAGCATTTCAACTTCTACACAAGGGGACTCGGACCAAATAAGCTATCAGCTTCAGGACATGCATCTAGAGGAAGTCTCAACACCAGTGGTACCACCAGGAGCAATGACAAGGAGCAGATCAAGATCACTCTTCCACAAATTCAGCTTATGGGTCGACAAGCTCCTAGAGGATGATCGACAAAGGACAGTGGGCCAGAAGTGCAAAGAGGAGTCCAAAAGCTTCTCAACATTGCAAGGTACTTCAGAGGCTTGGACTTTAGTGGCAAGAGAGGTCAGGGCCCAAAGATTCCTAACCCTACTCTGATGGGGACATCAGGTCGTATGTCTGGCCAGGAGATCAGACTGGCCGACCAGGAAGCTTGCCCGAGACAGTCGGGCCATTTGGCAGGTCTGCCGGCCCAAGCGGTACCGCCGGAGCCTCGACCAACAGGACCGGATCGATCAGCATTGCCGGCGGAGAGGCCCAAGCCTTCGGCACAACTGGTGGCGACGTGGATGACACCGCCGGTCCCATTGGTGACACCGCCGGCTCCGGAATCAACTTAGCCGGACCAGAAGACATGCCAGCCAGTACCTCGCACAATCCAGCCGGTACAGCAGATCCAGCCGAGTACACGGGCATTTCAACATCTACACAAGGAGGCTTGGACCAGATGAGCTACCAGCTTCAGGACATGCATCTAGAGGAAGTCTCAACACCAGTGGTACCACCAGGAGCAATGACAAGGAGCAGATTAAGAGCACTCTTCCACAAATTCAGCTTATGGGTCGACAAGCTCCTAGAGGATGATTGACAAAGGACAGTGGGCCAGAAGTGCAAAGAGGAGTCCAAAGGCTTCTCAACAATGCAAGGTACTTCAGAGGCTTGGGCTTTAGTGGCACGAGAGGTCAGGGCCCAAAGATTCCTAACCCTACTCTGATGGGGACATCAGGTCGTATGTCCGGCCAGGAGATCAGACTGGCCGACCAGGAAGCTTGCCCGAGACAGTCGGGCCATTTGGCACGTCTGCCGGCCCAAGCGGTACCGTCAGACCCTCAACCAACAGGACCGGATCGATCAGCATTGCCGGCAGAGAGGCCCAAGCCTCCAGCACAATTGATGGCGACGTGGATGACACCGCCGGTCCCATTGATGACGCCGCCGACTCTGGGATCAACTTGGCCGGTCTAGAATGCATTCCGGCCAGTACCTCGCACAGTCCAGCCGGTACAGCCGATCCAGCCGAGTACACGAGCATTTCAACTTCTACACAAGGGGACTCGGACCAGATAAGCTACCAGCGTCAGGACATGCATCTAGAGGAAGTCTCTACACCAGTAGTGCCACCAGGAGCAATGACAAGAAGCAGATCAAGAGCACTCTTCCACAAGTTCAGCTTATGGGTCGACAAGCTCCTAGAGGAAGATCAACTAAGGACAATGGGCCAGAAGTGCAAAGAAGAGTCCATAGGCTTCTCAACAATGCAAGAGACTTCACATACGTGGGCTTTAGTGGCAAGAGAGGTTAGGGCCCAAAGATTCCTAACCCTACTCAAAGTCGAAGACTAGGAGCTAGGTGCGTGCATGACACAAGGACGGCCACCTTCAATTTCTTGGCCGTGAGGTAAGTAAGGTAAGTTTCAATTCGAATATATGCCTCTTTCTGTTTTGCAGGGTAGGATCTAGATTGTTTACATTTTTGAGTCCAAGACATTTTAGGAAAAGGTCCTTTTTTCGGTTATGCACTTTTGTATATTTTTCATTTGTGCACTTTTGTAAACTTTCCTTTTTTTCTTTGAGTCGACCCTAGAAGGTCAAGCTGTCGAGCATATTAATAAGGCTCCTTCCAGCATTGTAGTTTGACAGCCTTTTTGATATTAATAAAGTAGAACTTTTTTCCAACAAATTTTCTCTCTAAGAATCTTGTGCGCTTAGAACCTAGTTGAGACCAGCCCTCCTAGCTCTAAGTTTGTGATTTATCACGAGGTTCATCACCCCTCGTGTGGTTCACTTCACCCCTCCATCGAATACCAACCCAAAAACTCCTATCCAAGAAGTCTAAGGTCGAGTTTCTCACCTAACCTTCTCCAAACAGCCCACGCGCATATAAGCCTTGAATCGAGGCTTGTATCATTTTGGTATCAGAGCTTAAAGCTCCTAAACCAGGTTGTTTCTATCCTTTAGCTTGTTTTGTTTCTAGTTCTTGCATGAGTTTAAGTTTCATTCAAGAAAAATCAAAAAAATAACATCAAACTCCAAACCGAGTGCATCTAGCTCCTACGTGTATCACTAGAGTTTAGATTCACTTTTGCATTGCAATTCACGTTTTCCTTTTTGTTTAAATCATATTTCCATTATTTTAAATTTAAATTAAAAAGAAAAGAAAAATAAAATAGGAAAAATACAAAAAGAATTCGAATTGGACAGCTAGCACAAGTTGTCAAGAAAGTTTCCATTTTTTCAAATCTTCCATTTTTTTCAAATCTTTCCTTTTCTCAGATTTTTCTTTTTGCATATTTTTCGAATTCTCTATATAAGCATCCTCCTAATCAATTCTAGGAGCAGAGTAACTTGAATTCTTTCTTGTAGTACACAATGGGAGAAGAGAATAGAGATGCAGCCGAGGCCATGATGGCCATGTTCACCACACTCCAAACGCAACTCGCATCAATCGGCGAGAGGTTGGAGCGCGTGGAGAGGCCGGTGAGATTCCAGGCTATAAGGCACGTGAGGGCTGAGCAAGGCCGTGCTGAGGGTCCTGAGCACCTTAGGACACGGCACGAACAGGACGAACCCCAGCTAGAAGGAGATGAGGACGTGCAGCCTCATGACTATCACCCTAGGCCGAGAGGACCTCCACGGCAACCAGAGGCAAAAGATGATGGCTTCGAGCCATATGGTCTTCACCAGAGACCAAGGATGCCTCCTAGACATCATGAGGATGGAGATGAACACGCCTACAACCGGGTAACTCATCCTGATGTTAAGCTAACTCCTCCAAGTTTTGCAGGAAAAGTGGATCCCGAGGCTTACCTAGATTGGGAGACAAGAATGGATCATATCTTCGATCATTACAACCAACTAGGGCCTAGGAGAGTCTCAATGGCAGTAGCACAACTCACGTACAATGCCCTCATCTGGTGGGATTGTGAGGTATCTCACCGAAGGAGGAAAAGAATGAGGTCCGTAGACTCATGGGTCGACATGACGACCTCATGAGACAAAGGTTTGTTCCACCTTACTTTGATAGAGATTTGCAAAGACGTTTTTGTACTCTTAAGCAGGGAACCAGATCAGTAGAGCAGTACTATGAAGAGTTTGAAAGACTATGGAACAAGCTGGAACTCAATGACGATGAGGAAGCATTGATGGCACAATTCTTGGATGGACTGCAAGAGAGGATCAGCCGCAAGGTGGAAAGGCAAATCTACAATGACTTCAAGGATTTGTTCCACCTATCTGTCCAGGCTGAGCAGCACATCAAGCGTAAGAGCCAAGACATCCGCAGCAAGCCTAAGACTCCTTGGGCACCAAGCAACATTCCTAAGCCCGTAGACAAGGGCAAGAGCATAGAGATCGAGTCAAGGTTCAAGAGCAAACCTCCTGAACCAACCCGTGACCAGAGAGAGCCTAGTAAGTCTTCTAACTCTCAAAGATCACGTGACATCACTTGTTTCAAGTGTAGGGGTCGTGGAAACATCTCAAGGGAGTGCCCAAACAACCGGGTCATGCTGATTACGGAGGCTGGAGAGTATAAGTCCCAAGATGAAGAGGACTATGAACCAGAAGGAGAATACAGTGACATTGAGTACCCTGATGTGGAGGAAGTGCTGGTCACTAGACGCATTCTCAGTGCAATGGTGGATCCCTTAGAGTCCATCCATAGAGAGAATATCTTCCACAGCTGTTGCACCATCAAGGGCAAGGTATGTAACCTCATCATAGATGGTGATTCTTGCACTAACGTTGCTAGTGCATACATGGTTGATAAGCTAGGTCTAGAGAAGACAAGGCATCCTCGACCATATAAACTGAGATGGCTCGATGACAAAGTGGAGCTCAAGATCCATGAGCAGGTCACTGTGCCATTCAATGTGGGCAAGTACAAAGACCAAGTCGTCTGCGACGTGGTGACCATGCAAGCTGGCCATCTTCTGCTAGGAAGGCCATGGCAGTTTGACAAAGAGACTAGGCATGATGGCCGAACCAATCTCTACACTTTTGTGCATGACAAAAGAAAGGTCAGCCTAGCCCCTCTCACACCTGCCCAGGTACATAAGCTTCAACAGCAAATACGTAAGGAAAAGAAGCTCATTAAATCTAATTTTCTTATTCAACCAAGTCATGTCTGGAGAGCTTTAGCCTCGAAGGATCTAATGGTACTAATGGTTTTCAAAGAAGTGTTGAATGTAGAAAAGGAACAGGTAGGTACCTCCTGAAGTAGCAACTCTCCTCAACAAGTTCCAGGATGTGTTACCAAAGGAGATACCAGCAGGCTTGCCTCCTTTACGTGGCATAGAACACCAGATCGACCTAGTGCCCGGAGCAGCCCTGCCCAACCGGTCAGCCTACCGGATTAGTCCTGAGGAGTCTAAGCAGCTTGAGAAGCAAGTCAAGGAGCTCTTGGAGAAAGGCTATGTTCGAGAGAGCCTCAGTCCATGTGCCGTACCAGTACTACTAGCTTTAGCCTCGAAGGATCTAATGCTACTAATGGTTTTCAAAGAAGTGTTGAATGTAGAAAAGTAACAGGTAGGTACCTCCTGAAGTAGCAACTCTCGTCACCAAGTTCCAGGATGTGTTCCCAGATGAGATACCAGCAGGCTTGCCTCCTTTACGTGGCATAGAACACCAGATCAACCTAGTGCCCGGAGCAGTCCAGCCCAACCGGCCAGCCTACCGGATGAGTCCAGAGGAGTCTAAGGAGCTTGAGATGCTCAAGGAGCTCCTGGAGAAAGGCTATGTTCGAGAGAGCCTCAGTCCATGTGCCGTACCAGTACTACTAGTGCCCAAGAAGGATGGGACTTGGCGAATGTACGTGGACTGCCGAGCAATCAACAACATCACAGTCAAGTACTGGCATCCGATACCACGGCTGGATGACATGCTAGATGAGCTGAGTGGAGCCACGGTCTTCTCCAAGATAGACCTTAAGAGTGGATACCACCAGGTCAGGTTGAAGGAAGGTGATTAATGGAAAACTGCTTTCAAGACAAAGCAGGGGCTCTACGAGTGGACAGTCATGCCATTCGGCTTGACTAATGCCCCAAGCACCTTCATGCGCCTTATGAACCACGTTCTTAGGGCGTACATCAGTAAGTTTTTTGTAGTTTATTTTGACGACATTTTAGTTTACAGTAAGTGTTTAAGAGATCACCTTATACATCTTCAGTTGGTACTTAAAACCCTTTGACAAGAAGAGCTTTATGCCAATCTCAAGAAGTGTATCTTTTGTACTGATAAACTTGTCTTCTTAAGTTTTGTTGTAAGTTCACAGGACCTAAAGGTTGATGAAGAGAAGATTCAAGCCATACAAGAATGGCCACAACCAAGCAACATCAGCCAAGTGAGGAGCTTCCACGGACTGGCCAGCTTCTACAGGAGATTCGTGCCCAACTTCAGCAGTATTGCCTCACCATTGATGGCAGTAGTGAAGAAGAACGTGGGATTCAGCTTGGGAGAAGGTCAGGAGAAGGCATTCCTGGCCTTGAAGGACAGCCTTACACATGCACCAGTGGTAGTCCTGCCCGACTTCAACAAGACATATGAAGTGGAGTGTGATGCCTCTGGAATAGGCATAGGAGCAGTGCTAACCCAAGGACGGAGGCCAGTGGCATACTTCAGTGAGAAGCTAGGTGGTGCCTCACTGAACTACCCCACTTACGACAAGGAGCTTTATGCCCTTGTCCGAGCATTGGAGACTTGGCAGCATTACTTGCTGTCCAAGGAGTTTGTGATCCACACTGATCACAAGACTCTCAAACACCTCAAAGGGCAAACCAATCTCAAGAGGAGACATGCCAGGTGGATGGAGTTCATAGAGACCTTCCCTTACATCATCAAGTACAAGAAGGGCAAAGACAATGTGGTAGCCGATGCACTATCAAGGAGGTTTGCCTTGATATCCACCATGGAGGCAAAGATCCTAGGATTCAAGCACATCAAGGACCTATACAAGGATGATCCTGGCCACACATCAATAGGTCAGTGGAATCTCATTGTGCAAGGTGCATCACTTGCAAGAAGGCAAAGTCCCGAATGCAACCTCACGGATTGTATCTCCTGCTGCCCATACCGATGCACCCATGGGTGGATATAACAATGGACTTCGTTCTAGGACTGCCGAAGATCAACCACAAAGATGCAATCTTTGTAGTGGTGGACAGATTCTCCAAGATGGCACACTTCATTCCGTGTGCCAATGTCAATGATGCCACGCAAACAGCCGAGCTATTTTTCAAGGAGATAGTACGGCTTCATGGAGTGCCAAGGACCATCGTGTCAGACAGGGACACCAAGTTCCTCAGCCATTTCTGGAGGACCCTTTGGAGGAAGCTAGGCACGAAGCTGCTCTTCTCTACCACCTGCCATCCTCAAACCGATGGCCAAACGGAAGTTGTGAACCGGACACTATCAACTCTTCTTAGGACTACACTAGGGAAGAACCTCAAGACTTGGGTGGAGTGCCTGCCATTCATAGAGTTCCCTTACAACCGAGCCGGGCACTCAGCAACCAAGAAGACACCATTTGAAGTAGTATACTGCTTCAACCCTCTCACCCCATTGGACCAAACACCACTGCCACCAGCAGAAATGACCAACCTCAACGGAACATCCAAGGCAGAGTTCATAAGGAAGTTACACCAGAAGGTAGCAGAGAACTTGGAGAAGAGGACCGGGCAGTACGTGACTCATACCAACAAGAGAAGAGAGGAGATGATCTTTCAACCAGGCGATTGGGTGTGGCTACACCTATGGCAGGAGAGGTTCCCCAACCTAAGGAGTTCCAAGCTAGCACCAAGAGGAGATGGACCATTCAGAGTGCTGGAGAGGATCAACAACAACGACTTCCGGATCGAGCTCCCAGGTGAGTTTAATGTGTCTAACACGTTCAACCTAACTGACTTAGCCCCTTTCCATGCAGATGAACCAGTTTTGAGGTCAAAACCTACTGAAGGGGGAGGGGATGATGGGTACATCAGGTCGTATGTCCGGCCAGGAGACAAGACTGGCGGACAAGGAAGCTTGCCCGAGACAGTCGGGCCATTTGGCACGTCTGCCGGCCCAAGCGGTACTGCCGGACCCTCGACCAACAGGACCGGACCGATCAGCATTGCCGGCGGAGAAGCCCAAGCCTCCGGCACAATTGGTGGCAACGTAGATGACACCGCCGGTCCCATTGGTGACGCTGCCGACTCCGGGATCAACTTGGCCGGTCCAGAAGGCATTACGGCCAGTACCTCGCACAGTCCAGACGGTACAGCCGATCCAACCGGTACAGCCGATCCAGCCAGTACAGCCGATCCAGCCGAGTACACGAGCATATGAACTTCTACACAAGGAGACTCGGACCAGATAAGCTACCAGCTTCAGGACATGCATCTAGAGGAAGTCTCTACATCAGTAGTGCCATCAGGAGCAATGACAAGAAGCAGATCAAGAGCACTCGTCCACAAGTTCAGCTTATGGGTCGACAAGCTCCTAGTGGAAGATCGGCTAAGGACAATGGGCCAGAAGTGCAAAGAAGAGTCCAAAGGCTTCTCAACAATGCAAGGGACTTCAGAGACTTGGGCTTTAGTGGCAAGAGAGGTCACAGCCCAAAGATTCCTAACCCTACTCCAAGTCGAAGACTAGGAGCAAGGCGCGTGCATGCCACAAGGACGGCCACAAGGACGGCCACCTTCCATTTCTTGGCTGTGAGGTAAGTAAGGTAAGTGTCAATTCGAATATATGCCTCTTTCTGTTTTGCAGGGTAGAATCTAGATTGTTTACATTTTTGAGTCAAAGATATTTTAGGAATAGGTCCTTTTTCGGTTATGCACTTTGGTATATTTTCCATTTGTGCACTTTTGTAAACTTTCCTTTTCTTTCTTTGAGTCGACCCTAGAAGGTCAAGCTGTTGAGCATGTTAATAAGGTTCCTTCCAGCATTGTAGTTCCACAACCTTTTTGATATTAATAAAATAGAACTTTCTTCCAACACGTTTTCTCTCAAAGAATCTTGTGCGCTTAGAACCTAGTTGAGACCAGCCATCTTAGCTCTAAGTTTGTGATTTATCACGAGGTTCATCACCCCTCGTGTGATTCACTTCACCCCTACATCAAATACCAACCCAAAAACCCCTATCCAAGAAGTCTAAGGTCGAGTTTCTCACCTAACCTTCTCCAAAAAGCCCACGCACATATAAGCCTTGAATCGAGGCTTGTATAACTACTCTAACTCGAAGACTAGGAGTAAGGCGCGTGCATGCCACAAGTAAGGCCTGTGCATGCCACAAGGACGGCCACCATCCATTTCTTGGCCATGAGGTAAGAAAGGTAAGCTTTCAATTCGAATATTTGCCTCTTTCTCTTTTGTAGGGTAGGATTTATATTCTTTACATTTTTGAGTTAAAGACATTTTTGGAATAGGTCCTTTTTCGGTTATACACTTTTGTACATTTTTCATTTGTGCACTTTTGTAAATTTTCCTTTTCTTTCTTTGAGTCGACCCTAGAAGGTCAAGCTGTCGAGCATATTAATAAGGCTCCTTCCAGCATTGTAGTTCGACAACCTTTTTGATAATTAATAAAGTGCGAATTTTCTTCTTACAAGTTTTCTCTCTAGGAATCTTGTGCGCTTAGAACCTAGTCGAGACCAGCTCTCCTAGCTCTAAGTTTGTGATTTATCACGAGGATCATCACCCCTGGTGTGGTTCATTTTACCCTTCCATCAACTACCAACCCAACAACCCCTATCCAAGAAGTCTAAGGTCGAGTTTCTCACCTAACCTTCTCCAAAGAGCCCACGCGCATATAAGCCTTGAATCGTGACTTGTATCATTTTGGTATTAGAGCTTAAATATCCTAAACCACGTTGTTTCTATCCTTTAGTTAGTCTTGTTTCTTGTTCTTGCATTAGTTTAAGTCGCATTCAAGAAAAATCAAAAGAATAACACTAAACTCCAAACCGAGTGCATCTAGCTTCTACGTGTATCACTAGGGCTTGGATTCAATTTTGCATTACCATTTACGTTTTTCTTTTTGTTCAAATCATATTTCTATTATTTTAAGTTAAATTAAAAAGAAAAGAAAAATAAAATAGAAAAAATACCAAAAGAATTCGAATTGGACAGCTAGCACAAGTTGTAGGAAGTTTCTATTTTTCTAAACTTTCCATTTTTCAAGTTTTTCTTTTTTTCAGATTTTTCCTTTTTGCAATTTTCGAATTCCCCTATAAAAAAAAACCTTCCTAATCAATTTATGAGCAAAATAACTTGTCTTCTTTCTTTGTAATACGCAATGACAGAAGAGAATAGAGAAGCAGCCGAAGCCATGATGGCCATGTTCACCACCCTCCAAACGCAACTCGCATCAATAGGCGAGATATTGGAGCACATGGAGAGGCCTGTGAGATTCCAGGCCATAAGGCACCTGAGAGCTGAGCAAGACCGTGCTGAGGGTCCTGAGCACCTTAGGACACGGCACGAACAGGAGGAGCCCCAGCCAGATGGAGATGAGCACGCACCACCTCATAACTGTCACCATAGGCCGAGAGGACCTCCACGGCAACCAGAGGCAGAAGGTGATGTCTTCGAGCCATATGGACATCACCAGAGACCAAGGATGCCTCCTAGACATCATGAGAATGGAGATGAACACGCCTACAACCGGGTAACTAATCCTGATGTTAAGCTAACACCTCCGAGTTTTGCAGGAAAAGTAGACACAGAGGCCTACCTAGATTGGGAGAGAAGGATGGATCACATCTTCGATCACTACAACCAACCAGGCCCTAGGAGAGTATCCATGGCAGTAGCACAACTCACGGACAATGCCCTCATCTGGTGGGATCGTGAGGTGTCTGACCGAAGGAGGAAAAGATTGAGGCCTGTAGACTCATGGGTCGACATGAAAGACCTCATGAGACAAAGGTTTGTTCCACCTTATTTTCATAGAGATTTGCAACGACGTTTTCGTACTCTTGAGCAGGGTACCAGATCAGTAGAGGAGTACTATGAAGAGTTTCAGAGACTAAGGAACAGGCTGGAGCTCAATGACGATTAGGAAGCTTTGATGGTACAATTCTTGGATGGACTTCAAGAAAGAATCAGCCGCAAGGTGGAAAGGCAAATCTACAATGACTTCAAGGACTTGTTCCACCTATCTTTCCAGGCTGAGCAGCACATCAAACGTAAGAGCCAAGACATCCGCAGCAAGCCTTAGACACCTTGGGCCCCAAGCAACCTTCCCAAGCCCGTAGACAAAGGCAAAAGCATAGAGATCGAGTAACGGTTCAAGAGCAAGCCTCCTGAGTCAACCCGTGACCAGAGAGAGCCTAGTAAGTCCTCTAACCCTCAAAGATCACGTGACATTACTTGTTTCAAGTGTAAGGGTCGCGGACACGTCTCAAGGGAGTGCCCAAACAACCGGGTCATGTTGATTACGGAAGCTGGAGAGTATGAATCCCAAGATGAAGAAGACTATGAACCAGAAGGAGAATACGGTGACATTGAGTACCCTGATGTGGGGGAAGTGCTGGTCACTAGACGCATTCTCAGTGCAATGGTGGATCTCTCAGAGACCATCCAGAGGGAGAACATCTTCCACAGCCGTTGCACCATCAAGGGCAAGGTATATAACCTCATCATAGATGGTGGTTCTTGCACTAATGTTGCTAGTGCGTACAGGGTTTATAAGCTAGGTCTAGAGAAGACAAGGCACCCTCGACCGTATAGACTAAGATGGCTCGATGACAAAGTGGAGCTCAAGATCCATGAGCAAGTCACTGTACCATTCAGTGTGGGCAAGTACCAAGACCAAGTCGTGTGCGACGTGGTGCCCATGCAAGCTGGCCATCTTCAGCTAGGAAGGCCATGGCAGTTTCACAAAGAGACCAGGCATGATGGCTGAACCAATCTCTACACTTTTGTGCATGACAAAAGAAAGGTCAGCCTAGCTCCTCTTACACCTGCCCATGTACACGAGCTACAACTCCAAATGAGTAAGGAAAAGAAACTTATCAAGTCTAATTTTCTTATTCAACCAATACATGTCCGGAGAGCTTTAGCCTCGAAGGACTTTAGCCTCGAAGGACTCCTGAAGTAGCAACTCTCCTCAACAAGTTCCAGGATGTGTTCCAAGAGGAGATACCAGCAGGCTTGCCTCCTTTACGTGGCATAGAACATCAGATCGACCTAGTGCCCGGAGCAGCCCTGCCCAACTGGCCAGCCTACTGGATGAGGCCAGAGGAGTGCAAGGAGCTTGAGAAGCAAGTCAAGGAGCTCCTGGAGAAAGGCAATGTTCGAGAGAGCCTCAGTCCATGTGCCCTACCAGTGCTACTAGTGCCCAAGAAGGATGGGACTTGGCGAGTGTACGTGGACTGTCGAGCAATCAACAACATCACAGTCAATTACCGGCATCCGATACCACGGCTGGATGACATGCTAGGTGAGCTGAGTCGAGCCACGGTCTTCTCCAAGATAGACCTTAAGAGTGGATACCACCAGGTCAGGATGAGGGAAGGTGATGAATTGAAGACTGCTTTCTAGACAAAGCAAGGGCTCTACGAGTGGACAGTCATGCCATTCGGCTTGACTAATGCCCCAAGCACCTTCACGCGCCTTATGAACCAAGTTCTTAGGGCGTACATCAGTAAGTTCGTTGTAGTTTATTTCGATGACATATTAGTTTATAGTAAGTGCTTAAGGGATCACCTCACACATCTTGAGTTGGTGCTTAAAACCCTTCGACGAGAAGAGATTTATGTCAATCTCAAGAAGTGCATCTTTTGTACTGATAAGCTTGTCTTCTTAGATTTTGTTGTAAGTTCACAGGACCTACAGGTTGATGAAGAGAAGATTTGAGCCATTCAAGAATGGCCAACACCAAGCAACATCAGCCAAGTTAGGAGCTTCCACGGGCTGGCCAGCTTCTACAGGAGATTCGTGCCCAACTTCAGTAGTACTGCCTCACCATTGATGGCAGTAGTGAAGAAGAACGTGGGATTCAGCTGGGGAGAAGCTCAGGAGAAGGCATTCCAGGCCTTGAAGGACAGCCTTACACATGCACCAGTGCTAGTCCTGCCCGACTTCAACAAGACGTTTGAAGTGGAGTGTGATGCCTCTGGAATAGGCATAAGAGTAGTGCTAACCCAAGGAGGGAGGCCAGTGGCATATTTCAGTGAGAAGGTAGGTGGTGCCTCACTGAACTACCCCACTTACGACAAGGAGCTTTATGCCCTGGTCCGAGCATTGGAGACTTGGCAGCAGTACTTGCTGTCCAAGGAGTTTGTGATCCACACTGATCACGAGGCTCTCAAACACCTCAGAGGGCAAACCAATCTCAAGAGGAGACATGCTAGGTGGATGGAGTTCATAGTGACCTTGCCGTACGTCATCAAGTACAAGAAGGGCAAAGACAATGTGGTAGCCGATGCACTATCATGGAGGTTTGCCTTGATATCCACCATGGAGGCAAAGGTCCTAGGATTCGAGCACATCAAGGACCTATACAAGGATGATCCTGACTTTGCTGAGAGCTACAAGGAGAGTGGAACAGGGAGTCATGGCAAGTTTTACATCCATGAAGGCATTCCTTGTACATCCAGCCAGGAGACCAGACTGGCCGACCAGGAAGCTTGCCCGAGACACCCGGACCATCTGGCACACCTGCCGGCCCAAGCAGTACCGCCGGACCCTCGACCACAAGGACCAGAGCAACTAGCATTGCCGGCGGAGAGGCCCAAGCTTCCGGCACACTTGGTGGCGACGTGGATGACACCGCCGGTCCCTCTAGTGATGCCGCAACTCCGGGATCAACTTGGCCGGTCCTGAAGGCATTCCGGCCAGTACCTCGCACAATCCAGCCGGTACAGCCGATCCAGCCGAGTACACGCGCATTTCCACTTCTACACAAGAAGACTCGGACCAAATGAGCTACCAGCTCCAGGACATGCACCTAGAGGAAGTCTCTACACCAGTGGTACCTCAAGGAGCAATGACAAGAAGCAGATAAAGGGCACTCTTCCACAAATTCAGCTTATGGGTCGACAAGCTCCTAGAGGAAGATCGACTAAGTACAATGGGCCAAAAGTGCAAGGGAGAGTCCAATATCTTCTCAACAACACAAGGGACATCAGAGACTTGGGCTTTAGTGGCAAGAGAGGTCAGGGCCCAAAGATTCTTAACCCTACTCCAAGTCGAAGACTAGGAGCAAGGCGCGTGCATGCCACAAGGATGGCCACCTTCCATTTTTTGGCCATGAGGTAAGTTAAGGTAAGTTTCAATTCGAATATATGCCTCTTTCTGTTTTGCAGGGTAGGATCTAGAATATTTACTTTTATTGAGTCAAAGACATTTTAGGAATAGGTCCTTTTTCGATTATACACTTTTGTATATTTTCTTTTTGTGCACTTTTGTAAGTTTTCCTTTTTTATTTGAGTTAACCCTAGAAGGTCAAGCTGTCGAGCATATTAATAAGGCTCCTTCCAGCATTGTAGTTCGACAACCTTTTTGATATTAATAAAGATAGAACTTTTTCGCCCAACAAGTTTTCTCTCAAGAATCTTGTGCGCTTATAATCTAGTTGAGACCAGCCCTCCTAGCTCTAAGTTTGTGATTTATCACGAGGTTCATCACCCCTCCTGTGGTTCACTTCACCTTTCCATCAAATACCAACCCAAAAACCCCTATCCAAGAAGTCTAAGGTCGAGTTTCTCACCTAACCTTCTCCAAACAGCCCACGCACATATAAGCCTGGAATCGAGGCTTGTATCAATGAGGGATTCTTGTTCCGAGAAAGAAGGTTGTGCATACAACAAGGGTCATTACGAGAGCTTATCATCCCAGAAGCTCATAGAGGAGGACTCATGGGCCACTTTGGTGTCGACAAGACTCTAGCAGGTCAAGGAGCACTTCTCCTGGCCACACATCAAAAGGTCAGTAGAAGCCCATTGTGCAAGGTGCATCACATGCAAAAAGGCGAAGTCCCGAGTACACCCTCACGGGTTGTATCTCCCACTGCCGATACCTATGCATACATGGGTGGACATCTCAATGGACTTTGTTCTAGGTCTGCCCAAGATCAACCATATGGATGCAATCTTTGTAGTGGTGGACAGATTCTCCAAGATGGCACACTTCATTCCGTTTGCCAATGTCAATGATGCCACGGAAACAGCCGAGCTGTTTTTCAGGGAGATAGTACGGCTTCATGGAGTGCCAAGGACCATCGTGTCAGACAGGGACACCAAGTTCCTCAGCCATTACTGGAGGACCCTTTGGAGGAAGCTAGGCACGAAGCTACTCTTCTCTACCACCTGCCATCCTCAAACCGATGGCCAAACTGAAGTTGTCTACCGGACACTATCAACTCTTCTCAGGACTACACTAGGGAAGAACCTCAAGACTTGGGTGGAGTGCCTGCCATTCATAGAGTTCGCTTACAACCGAGCCGTGTACTCAGCAACCAAGAAGACACCATTTGAAGTAGTATACGGCTTCAACCCTCTCACCCCATTTGAGCAAACGCCACTGCCACCAGCAGAAAGGACCAACCTCAACGGAGCATCCAAGGCAGAGTTCATAAGGAAGTTACACCAGAAGGTAGCAGAGAACTTGGAGAAGAGGACCGGGCAGTACGTGACTCATGCTAACAAGGGAAGAAAGGAGGTGATCTTTCAACCAGGCGATTGGGTGTGGCTACATCTACGGTAGGAGAGGTTCCCCAACCTAAGGAGTTCCAAGCTAGCACAAAGAGGAGATGGACCATTCAGAGTGCTGGAGAGGATCAACAACAACGCCTACCGGATCGAGCTCCCAGGTGAGTTTAATGTGTCCAACACGTTCAACGTAACTGACTTAGCCCCTTTCAATGCAGATGAAATAGTTTTGTGGTCAAAACCTACTGAAGATGGAGGGGATGATGGGGACATCAGGTTGTATGGCCGGCCAGGAGACCAGACTGGCCGACCAGGAAGCTTGCCCGAGACAGTCGGGCCATTTGGCACATCTGCCGGCCCAAGCGGTACCGCCAGACCCTCGACAACCAGGACCGGACCGATCAGCATTGTCGGCTGATACATAGCCTTTCTCCAGGAGCTCCTTGACTTGCTTCAATTCTCAAGCTCCTTGGACTCCTCTGGGCTCATCCGGTAGGCTGGCCGGTTGGGCAGGACTGCTCCCGGCACTAGGTCGATCTGGTGCTCTATGCCACGTAAAGGAGGCAAGCTTGCTGGTATCTCCTCTGGAAACACATCCTGGAACTTGTTGAGGAGAGTTTCTACTTCAGGAGGTAGCTCTACCTGTTCCTGTTCTATACTCAAGATTTCTTTGAAGACCATTAGTAAAATTAGATCCTTCGAGGCTAAAGCTCTCCGGACATGGCTTGGTTGAATAAGAAATTTAGACTTGATAAGTTTCTTTTCCTTACTCATTTGGAGTTGTAGCTCGTGTACCTGGGCAGGTGTAAGAGGAGCCAAGCTGACCTTTCTTTTGTCATGCACAAAAGTGTAGAGATTGGTTCGGCCATCATGCCTGGTCTCTTTGTCAAACTGCCATGGCCTTCCTAGCAGAAGATGGCCAGCTTGCATGGGCACCACGTCGCACACGACTTGGTCTTGGTACTTGCCCACACTGAATGGCACGGTAACGTGCTCATGGATCTTGAGCTCCACTTTGCCATCGAGCCATCTCAGTCTATATGGTCGAGGATGCCTTGTCTTCTCTAGACCTAGCTTATCAACCATATATGCACTAGCAACGTTAGTGCAAGAACCACCATCTATGATGAGGTTACATACCTTCCCCTTGATGGTGCAACGGCTGTGGAAGATGTTCTCCCTTTGGATGGTGTCTGAAGGATCCACCATTGCACTGAGGATGCGTCTAGTGACCAGCACTTCCCCCACATCAGGGTACTCAATGTCACCATATTCTTCTTCTGGTTCATAGTCCTCTTCATCTTGGGACTCATATTCTCCAGCCTCCGTAATCAGCATGACCCGGTTGTTTGGGCACTCCCTTGAGATGTGTCCACGACCCCTACACTTGAAACAAGTGATGTCACGTGATCTTTGAGGGTTAGAAGACTTACCAGGCTCTCTCTGGTCATTGGTGGGTTCAGGAGGCTTGCTCTTGAACCTTGACTCGATCTCTAGGCTCTTGCCTTTGTCTACGGGCTTGGGAATGTTGCTTGGTGCCCAAGGTGTCTTAGGCTTGCTGCGGATGTCTTGGCTCTTACGTTTGATGTGCTGCTCAGCCTGGACAGATAGGTGGAACAAGTATTTGAAGTCATTGTAGATTTGCCTCTGCACCTTGCGGCTGATCCTTTCTTGGAGTCCATCCAAGAATTGTGCCATCAATGCTTCTTCATCATCATTGAGCTCCAGCCTGTTCCTTAGCTTGTTGAACTCTTCATAGTACTCCTCTACTGATCTGGTACCCTGCTTAAGAGTACGGAAACGACGTTTCAAGTCCTTATGAAAGTAAGGTGGAACAAACCTTTGTCGCATGACATCTTTCATGTCGACCCATGAGTATATGGGCCTCATTCGTTTCCTCCTTCTGTCAGATAACTCACGATCCCACCAGATGAGGGCATTATCCGTGAGTTGTGCTACTGCCATTGAGACTCTCCTAGGCCCTGGTTTGTTGTAATGATCAAAGATATGATCCATTCTTCTCTCCCAATCAAGGTAAGCTTCGGGGTCTACTTTTCCAGCAAAACTTGGAGGAGTTAGCTTAACATCAGGATGAGTTACCTGGTTGTAGGCGTGTTTGTCTCCATCCTCATGATGTCTAGGAGGCATCCTTGGTCTATGGTGAAGACCATATCGTTCGAAGCCATCATCCTCTGCCTCTGGTTGCCATGGAGGTCCTCTCGGCCTATGGTGATAGTTATGAGGTTGTGTGTCCTCATCTCCATCTGGCTGGGGATCCTCCTGTTCATGCCGTGTCCTAAGGTGCTCAGGACCCTCAGGACGGTCTCACGTGCCTTATGGCCTGGAATCTCACAGGCCTATCCACGCGCTCCAATCTCTCGCCTATTGATGCGAGTTGTGTTTGGAGGGTGGTGAACATGGCCATCATGGCTTCGGTTGTTTCTCTATTTTCTTCTGCCATTGCGTGCTACAAAGAAAGAAGACAAGTTATGATACTCCTAAATAATTTGGAGGGTTTTCTTTTTATAAGGATTCGAAAAAATTGCAAAAAGGAAAAATCTGAGAATGGAAATTTCGAAAAATATGGAGATTTGAACAAAAAGAAAACTTTCTTGACAACTATTGCTAGCTGTCCAATTCGAATCCTTTTGCTATTTTTCCTATTTTATTTTATTTTCTTTTCTTTTTAATTTAACTTAAATTTAATGGAAATATGATTCTAACAAAAAGGAAAGTCGAATATAGCAATGCAAGAATGATTCTAGAACCTAGTGATGCACGTAGGATCTAGACGCACTCGGTATGAGTTTAGAAGTTATTTTTTTGATTTTCTTGAATGGAACTTAAACTAATGCAATCAAAATAAACAAAACAAGCTAAAGGATAGAAACAACCTGGTTTAGGAGCTTTAAGCTCTGATACCAAAATGATACAAGGCTCGATTCAAGGCTTATATGCGCGTGGGCTGTTTGGAGAAGGTTAGGTGAGAAACTCGACCTTAGAATTCTTGGATAGGGGGTTTTGGGTTGGTATTCGATGGAAGGGTGAAGTGAACCACACGAGGGGTGATGAACCTCGAGATAAATCACAAACTTAGAGCTAGGAGGGCTTGTCTCAACTAGGTTCTAAGCGCACAAGCTTCTTTGAGGGAAAAAATTGTAGAGAGAAAATTCGCACTTTATTAATATCAAAAAGGTTGTCGAACTACAATGCTGGAAGGAGCCTTATTAATATGCTCGACAGCTTGACCTTCTAGGGTCGACTCAAATAAAGAAAAGGAAAGTTTACAAAAGTGCACAAATGGAAAAGATACAAAAGTGTATAACCGAAAAAGGACCTATTCCTAAAATGTTCTTGAGTCAAAAATGTAAAGAATCTAGATCCTACCCTGCAAAACAGAAAGAGGCATATATTAGAATTGAAACTTACCTTACTTACCTCATGGCCAAGAAATGGAAGGTGGCCGTCTTTGTGGCATGCGTACGGCTTGCTCCTAGTCTTCGACTCGGAGTAGGGTTAGGAATCTTTGGGCCCTGACCTCTCTTGCCACTAAAGCCCAAGTCTCTGAAGTTCCTAGCATTGTGGAGAAGCCTTTGGACTCTTCTTTGTACTTCTGTCGCATTGTCCTTAGTCGATCTTCCTCTAGGAGCTTGTCCACCCATAGGCTGAACTTGTGGAAGAGTGCTCTTGATCTACTCCTTGTCATTTCTCCTGGTGGCCCTACTGGTGTGGATACTTCCTCTAGATGCATGTCCTGAAGCTGGTAGCTTATCTGGTCCGAGTTTCCCTGTGTAGAAGTTGAAATGCTCGTGCACTCGGCTGGATCGTCTGTACCAGCTGGAATGTGCGAGGTACTGGCTGGAATGCCTTCAGGACCAGCCAAGTTGATCCCGGAGTCGGTGGCATCACCAAGGGGACCGGCAGTGTCATCCACGTCGCCACCAAGTGTGCCGGAAGCTTGGGCCTCTCCGCCGGCAATGCTGGTTGGTCTGGTCCTATTGGTCGAGGGTCCGGCGGTACTGCTTGGGCCGGCAGGCGTGCCAGATGGCCCGGCTGTCTCGGGCAAGCTTCCTGGTTGGCCAGTCTGATCTCCTAGCTTGACATACGACCTGATGTCCTCATCATCGGCAGAGAGGCCCAAGCCTCCGGCACAACTGGTGGCGACGTGGATGACACCGCCGGTCCCATTGGTGACACCGCCGGCTCCGGAATCAACTTGGCCAGACCAGAAGACATTCCAGCCAGTACCTTGCACAATCCAGCCGGTACAGCCAATCCAGCCGAGTACACGGGCATTTCAACATCTACACAAGGAGACTCGGACCAGATGAGCTACTACCTTTAGGACATGCATCTAGAGGAAGTCTCAACACCAGTGGTACCACAAGGAGCAATGACAAGGAGCAGATCAAGAGCACTCTTCCACAAATTCAGCTTATGGGTCGAAAAGCTCCTAGAGGATGATCGACAAAGGAGAGTGGGCCAGAAGTGCAAAGAGGAGTCCAAAGGCTTCTCAACAATGCAAGGTACTTCAGAGGCTTGGGCTTTAGTGGCAAGAGAGGTCAGGGCCCACAGATTCCAAACCCTACTCCAAGTCGAAGACTAGGAGTAAGGCGCGTGCATTCCACAAGGACGTCCACCTTCCATTTCTTGGCTGTGAGGTAAGAAAGGTAAGTTTTCAATTTGAATATTTGCCTCTTTCTGTTTTGCAGGGTAGGATTTAGATTCTTTACATTTTTGAGTCAAAGACATTTTAGGAATAAGTCCTTTTTCGGTTATACACTTTTGTACGTTTTCCATTTATGCACTTTTGTAAATTTTCCTTTTCTTTCTTTGAGTCGACCCTAGAAGGTCAAGCTGTCAAGCATATTAATAAGGCTCCTTCCAGCATTGTAGTTTGACAACCTTTTAGATAATTAATAAAGTGCGAATTTTCTTCTTACAAGTTTTCTCTCTAAGAAGCTTGTGCGCTTAGAACCTAGTCGAGACCAGCTCTCCTAGCTCTAAGTTTGTGATTTATCACGAGGTTCATCACCACTCGTGTGGTTCACTTCACCCTTCCATCAAATACCAACCCAAAAACCCCTATCCAAGAAGTCTAAGGTCGAGTCTCTCACCTAACCTTCTCCAAACAGCCCACGCGCATATAAGCCTTGAATCGAGGCTTGTATCAAACGGCCATGTTAATATAGCTCAATTTTCAATAATGTGACAACATTTGAGACTGAAAGAGCTACAATAAAGACTCCAAGTAATCTAATCTATCCGAAAATGCATGCATTATGAATGATTATTATGTTTCATTTATAAGCCTTTGCCCAAGTAACACCAATGATTAGTTTAGAATGATCATTGTAACTGGCCGATCAACATGACATTTCTACACTAAATCATCCCTAACTTTTTATTTAGTGTTCAGAAAGACATGAATCCAATGCCCACGTTAAGCTAGCTCAATTTTCTATATCATGGTAAATTTTAAGATTGAAATAGCTACAAAAAAGCCTCCAAGTAATCTAATCTATCCCAAACTGCGTGATGCCATGTATTGTGTTTCATTTGTAAACCTTTTCTCAATGACCACCAATTATCAGTTTAGAATGATCATTTTAACTAGCTGATCAACTTGACATGTCCGCACTAAATTGTCTTTAACATTGGATTTAGAGCTCAATGACATGAATCCAACGACCACGTTAATCTAGCTCAATTTTCAATATTGTGACAACATTTGATACTGAAAGAGCTACGATAAAACCTCCAATTAATCCAATGTATCCCAAATTGCGTGATGCCATGCATTGTGCTTCATTTATATGCCTTTACTCAAAGGAGCACCAATGATCAGCTTAGAATTATCATTTTAATTGGCCGATCAACTTCACATGTCCACAATAAATCGTCCGTAACATTTGATTTTGAGCTCAAAATGACATGAATCCAACGACCACGTTAATCTAGCTCAATTTTCAATATTGTGACGAGATTTAAGACTAAAAGAGCTACGATAAAGCCTCCAAGTAATCGAATGTATCCCAAACTGCGTGTATCCATGTATTATGCTTTATCTATAACCATTTACTCAAAGGAGCACCAATGATCATTTTAGAATTATCATTTGTACTGGCCGATCAACTTGACATGTCCGCACTAAATCGTCCATAACATTTGATTTTGAGCTCAAAATGACATGAATCCACTGTCCCCGTTAATCTAATTCCATTTTTAGTTTTGTGACAACATTTGAAACTGAAAGAGCTATGACAAAGCTTCCAAGTAATCCAATGTATCCAAAACTACGTCATGTCATGCATTATGCTTCATTTATAAGCCTTTAATCAAGCAGCACCAATGACCAGTTTAGAGTTATCAATTTAACTAGCGGATTAACTTGACATTACCGCACTAAATCGTCCGTAACATTTGACATTCAGCTCAAAATGACATGAATCCAACGCCCACTATAATCAAGGTCAATTTTCACTATTGTGACAACATTTGAGACTTAAAGAGCTGTGACAAAGCCTCCAAATAATCCAATGTATCCCAAACAGCGTGATGCCATGTAATATGCTTCATTATAAGCTTTTACTCAAGGAACACCAATGATCAGTTTAGAATTATCATTTGACTGGCCGATCAACTTGACATGTGCACACTAAATCGTCCGTAATTTTTGTTTTGGAGTTCAGAATAACACAAATCGAACGTCCCAGTTAAACTAGCTCCATGTTCTATATTTTGAAAATCTTTAAAACAGAAATAGCTACGATAAATCCTTCAAGTAATCTAAACTATCCCAAAGTGCGTGATGGCATGCATTATGGTTCATTTGTAAACCTTTGCTCAATGAGCACCAATGTTAAATTTAGAATTATCATTTTAATTAGCTAATAACCCTGACATATCCACACTAAATCGTCTTTAACGTTTGATTTAGTGCTCAAAATGACATGAATCCAATGGCCACGTTAATCTAGCTCAACTTTCAATATTGTGACAACCTTTGAGATTGAAAGAGCTACGATAAATACTCCAAGTAATCCAATGTATCCCAAACTGCGTGATGACAAAATTATGCTTTATTTATTAACCTTTACTCAAGGAACACCAATGATTAGATTAGAATTATCATTTGAACTGGCCGATCAACATGACATGTCTACACTAAATCGTCCCTAACTTTTCATATAGTGTTCAGAAAGAAATGAATCCTATGCACAAGTTAAGGTAGCTCAATTTTCTATGCCGTGGCAAAATTTAAGACTGAAATAGCTACAAAAAAGCCTTCAAGTAATCCAATGTATCCCAAAATGCGTGATGGCATGTATTATGATTCATTTATAACCATTTACTCAAAGGAGCACCAATGATCAGTTTAGAATTATCATTTTAACTGGCCGATCAACTTGACATGTCTGCACTAAATCGTTAGTAACATTTCATTTTGAGCTCAAAATGACACGGATCCACGGTCAATTAATCTAGCTCTATTTTCAGTTTTATGACAACATTTGAGACTGAAAGAACTACAACAAAGCTTCCAAGTAATCCAATGTATCCCACACTGCGTGATGCCATGCATTATACTTCATTTATGAGCCTTTACTCAAGCAGCACCAATGATCAGTTTAGAATTATCATTTTAACTAGCGGATCAACTTGACATGTCCGCACTAAATCGTCCGTAACATTTGAGTTTGAGCTCAAAATGACATGAATCCAACACCCACTTTAATATAGCTCAATTTTTAGTATTGTAACAACATATGGGATTGAAAGAGGTACGACAAAGCCTCCTAGTAATCCAATGTATCCCAGACTGCGTGATGCCATGCATTATGCTTCATTTAAAAGCCTTTACTCAAGAAGCACCAATGATCAGTTTAGAATTATCATTTTAACTAGCTGATCAACTTGACACATCCCCACTAATTAGTTTGTAACATTTGACTTCTAGCTCAAAATGACATGAATCCACGGCCACTTTAATCGAACTCAATTTTCAGTATTGTGACAACATTTGGGACTAAAAGAGCTACAACAAAGCCAGTAATCCAATTTATCCCAAACTGCGTGATGCCATGCATTATGCTTCATTTATAAGCATTTACTCAAGCAGCACCAATGTTCTGTTTAGAATAATTATTTTAACTAACCAGTCAATTTGACATGTCCGCACTAAATCGTCCTTAACTTTTTATTCAGAGTTCAGAATTACATGAATCCAACACCGACTTTAAGATAGCTCAATATTCTATACTTTGACAAATTTTAAGACCAAAATAGCTACAACAAAGCGTCCAAGTATTCCAATCTATCCCAGACTACGTGATGCCATGCATTATGCTTCATTTGTAAACCTTTGCTCAATGAGCACCAATGATTAGTTTAACATGATCATTTTAACTAGTTAATCAACTTGACATGTCCACAGTAAATCATCTTCAACATTTGATTTAGAGCTCCAAATGACATGAATCCAACGGCCACGTTAATCTACTACAATTTCAATATTGTGACAACATTTTTGACTGAAAGAGCTACGACAAAGCCTCCAAGTAATCCAATGTATACCAAACTTAGTGATGTCATGCATTATGCTTCAATTATAAGCTTTTACTCAAGGAGCACCAATGATCAATTAGGAATTACGATTTTACTGGCTAATAAACTAGACATGTCCGTACTAAATCGTTGGTAATTTTTGATTTAGAGTTCAGAATTACAAGAATCCAATGTCCACGTTAAACTAGCTCAATTTTTTATATTTTGACAAACTCATTTTAACTAGCTGATCAACTTGAAATATCCGCAATAAATCATCTTTAACTTTTGAGTCAAAGATCAAAATGACATGAATCCAACAACCACACTAATCTAGCTCAATTTTCAATATTGTGACAACATTTCAGACTGAAAGAGCTATGATAAAGACTCTAAGTAATCCAATGTATCCCAAACTGTGTGAATCCATGCATTATGCTTCATTTATAAGCCTTTACTCAAGGAACACCAATGATTAATTTAGAATGATCAGCTTGACATGTCCCTACTAAATCATCCATAACTTTTGATTTAGAGTTCAAAATTACATGAATCCAACGCCCACGTTAAGCTAGCTCAATATTCTATATTATTATAAATGTAAGACTGAAATAGCTACAAAAAGCATCCAATTAATCCAATCTATCCCAAACTGTGTGATGCCATGCATTATTCTTCATTTGTAAATCTTTGCTCAATGAGCACCAATAATCAGTTTAAAATGATCATTTTAACTAGCTGATAACCTTGATATGTCCGCACTAAATCATCCCTAACATATGATTTAGTGCTCAAAATGACATGAATCCAACGCCCACTTTAATCTCCATGTAATCCAATATTTGAGACTTAAAGAGTTATGCCAAACCTCCATGTAATCCAATATATCCCAAACTGCGTGATGCCATGTGTTATACTTCATTTATATGTTTACTCAAGGAGCACCAATGATCAGTTTGGAATTATCATCTTAACTAGCCGATCAACTTCACATGTCTGCACTAAATCGTCTGTAACTTTTGATTTAGAGTTCAAAATGACACGAATGCAACACTCACATTAAGCTAGCTCAATATTGTATATTTTAACAAACTTTAAAACAGTTATAGCTACGACAAAGCCTCCATGTAATCCAATGTATCCAAAACTGCGTGATGTCATGCATTATACTTCATTTGTAAACCTTTGCTCAATGAGCAGCAATGATCAGTTTAGAATGATCAATTTAACTAGCTGATGATCTTGAAATGTCCGCACTAAATCGTCCGTAACATTTGATTTAAAGCTCAAAATGACATGAATCCAATGCCCACGTTACTCTACCTCAATTTTTTATATGTTCACAACAATTGAGATTAAAAGAGCTACGACAAAGCCTTCAAGTAATCCAATGTATCCGAAACAGCATGATGCCATGCATTATGCTTCATTTATAAGCCTTTACTCAAGGAGCACCAATGATCAGTTTAGAATAATCATTTTAACTAGTTGATCAACTTGACATGTCCACACTAAATCGTCCGTAACATTTGATTTTGAGCTCAAAATGACATGAATCCAATGCCAACTTTAATCTAGCTCAATTTTCAATATTATGGCCACATTTGATACTAGAAGAGCTAGGACAAAAACTTTAAGTAATCCAATGTATCCCAAACTGCGTGATGCCATGCGTTTTGCTTCATTTATATGTCTTTACTCAAGGAGCACCAATTATTAGTTTAGAATTATCATTTTAACTATTTGATCAACTTCACATGTCTACACTAAATCATCCGTAACTTTTGATTTAGAGTTCAGAATGACACGAATCCAACACCCACGTTAAGATAGATTAATCCTTTTGTTGTGGCAAAACTAAGACCAAAATAGCTACGAAAATGCCTCCAAGTAATCCGATCTATCTCAAATTGCGTGATGTCATTCAATATGCTTCATTTCTAAACCTTTGTTCAGTGCGCACCAATGATAAGTTTAGAAGGATCATTTTAACTAGGTGATCAACTAGTAATATCCTCACTAAATCGTCTTTAACATCTGATTTTGAGGTACAAATGACATGAATCCACTGCCCACGTTAATCTAGCTCAATTTTCAGTTTTGTCACAACATTTCAGACTGAAAGATTTATGACATAGCTTCCAAGTAATCCAATGTATCCCAAACTGCGTGATGTCATGCATTATGCTTCATTTATAAGCCATTACTCAAGCAGCATCAATGATCAGTTTAGAATAATCAATTTAACTAGCGGATCAACTTGGCATTTCTGCACTAAATCGTTCGTAACATTTGACTTTGAGCTCAAAATGACATGAATCCAATGCCCACTTTATTCTAACTCAATTTTCAGTATTGTGACAACATTTGAGATTGAAATAGCTACGACAAAGCCTCCAAGTAATCCAATGTATCCCAAACTGCGTGATGCCATGCATTTTGCTTCATTTATAAGCCTTTACTCAAGGAGCACCAATGATCAGTTTAGAATAATCATTTTAACTGGCCGGTCAACTTGACATTTCCACACTAAATCTTCTGTAACTTTTAATTTAGAATTCGGAATGACACGAATCCAACACCCACATTAAGCTAGCTCAATATTCTTTAAGACGAAAATAGCTACAACAAAGAGTCCAAGTATTCCAATCTATCCCAAACTGCGTGATGCTATGCATTATGCTTCATTTGTAAACCTGTGCTCAATGAGCACCAATGTTCAGTTTAGAATTATCATTTTACTAGCCGATCAACTTGACATGTGATGCGAACCTCCCAAAGAATGCACTTCTGGATGCGGATGAGATAGGCTTTGCAACAGAATGAATCGAAATTCAATCTGTTCAAAGGTTGTGGATTGAAGGGACAGTAGCTGCGGAAAGACTATTGATTTACCTAATATAGTAGCTTAGATATTACACACTAAGGCTACTAAATGCTGACTGAAGGATATTACACACCAACAATCAGATTAAGAAGACAATCACTCTCAAACTTAAGAAAGAAGCTGTTTTTATTTGAAATGTTGAATGATCAAGCTTACAACTGAAAGCCCCTATTTATACTATAAGGGGACGTAAATAGGAGGAGCATACATCATTAAAATGGTTGAATTTACAAGGGCAGACTTGACCAAAGACCTTGACCAAAGACCTTGACCAAAGACCTTGACCAAAGACCTTGACTTCATTAACTCTTATTTTGACTATGAATGTAGACACTTTTCCCCCCCTTTGATGACGCCAATTTCGAACATTTTGAGTGAACTCCTTTTGAATTTAAACAACAAATTGGGCTGGTAGTAATGTGATTCATTTGCCTCATTAAACCTTACCAAGAAAACCCAATGGGAGAAACTTGGATAAGGGAAAAAGAGTACAAATGGATCACATACCCATTTGCATGCTTTCTTGAGCATGTACTAAAATCAGAGGGCTTTTAGGCACTTCTCCATTCAAGCTCAAGTGAATTTTTTGTGCATTCTCCTTGTTGAGCATGCTGCTGACTGCCTCTTTGAGTTTCTTCGCCTTTGCTCGGGTTAATGGTCCAGTTGGTAGTGCAAGAGCTTCTTCATGTTCCACTGGTTCATTCCTATCCATGCGCTTTTCCTTTTGTGTGCTTTCCATGCTCGTATCATCCCCCTCCTCTTGAAAAGGATTTGACCTCAAATCTGGTTCATCTGCATTGAAAGGCACAAGATCAGAAACATTGAAGCTTGAACTCACATTGTACTTACCTTGAAGATCAATTTGGTAGGCGTTGTTGTTGATCTTCTGAGCTATCTTGAAAGGTCCATCTATTATGGGCATCAGTTTGGATTTCCTTTCAGCTGGAAATCTTTCTTTCCTCAAGTGAACCCACACAAGGTTTCCCACCTCAAATACCATTTCACGTCTTCCTTTGTTGGCCTTTCATGCATATTGTTGGGTTCTGGCCTCAATATTCTTCCTTGCATTCTCATGGATCTGTTTAACAATCTCAGCTTTTCTTTTTCCATCAATACTAGCTATTTCACTTAAAGGAAAAGGGGTTAGATCCAAAGGAGACAAAGGATTAAAACCGTACACAATTTGAAAAGGAGAATACTTAGAAGCAGAATGTAAAGAATGGTTATATGCAAATTCAGCATGTGGTAAACATTCTTCCCATGTTCTAAGATTTCATTTGATTAATGCACGCAATAAAGTAGACAAGGTTCTATTAACTACTTCAGTTTGACCATCCGTTTGTGGTTGACATGTTGTAGAGAATACCAACTTAGTTCCTAACTTAGACCAAAGAGTTTTCCAAAAGTAACTCAAGAACTTAGTGTCTCTATCAGAAACTATGGTCCTAGGCATTTCATGCAAGCAAACTACCTACTTAAAGAACAGATTGGCTATATGCAATGCATCATCAGTCTTGTGACATGCTATAAAATGAGCCATCTTAGAGAATCTATCAACCACAACAAAGACAGAATCCTTTCCTGTCTTAGTTCTAGGCAAACCAACCACAAAGTCTATTGATATGTCAATCCATGGATGAGTAGGAATGGGTAAAGGAGTGGACAAACCGTGGGGTTGAACCTTAGACTTAGCCTGTTTGCATGTGGCACACCTTGCACATATTCTTTCTATGTCTCTCTTCATGTGTGCCCAATGGAATTGATCTTGCATTACTTTAAGAGTTTTGGCAACTCCAAAATGCCCCATCAGTCCTCCTCCATGAGCTTCCCTAACTAGCAAGTCTCGAATGGAACAGTTAGGCACACATAATGTATTATCATAAAATAGGAATCCTTCATGCCGATAGTATTTTCCTGAAGCAAAATTTTTGCTAGCAATGTATACATCTATAAATTTAGGATCAGTTTCATATAGCTCTTTAAGTTGTTCAAAACCTAACAACTTAGCATCAAGAGTAGAGATTAAGACATACCTCCGTGACAATGCATCTGCCACATCATTCTCTTTACATTGTTTGTATTTAATGACATACGGAAATGTTTCTATGAACTCAAGCCACCGTGCATGCCTTTTGTTCAGCTTCTGTTGGCCCTTTAAGTGCTTGAGTGACTCATGCTCAGTGTTAATCACGAACTCCTTAGGCCACAAGTAGTGTTGCGCAGTTTGCAAAGCACGGACCAAGGCATACAATTCCTTGTCGTAGGTTGGATAGTTGAGGGTGGCTCCTCCAAGCTTCTCACTGAAATAGGCTATAGGTGTCTTATGCTGCATCAAAACAGCTCCAATACCTATACCAGAAGCATCACATTCTATCTCAAAGGTTTTAAGAAAATCAGGTAAAGATAGCAGAGGTGCATGCGTAAGCTTTTCTTTCAAAGCTTGGAATGAGCTTTCTTGAGCTTGTCCCCATTTGAATCCTACGTCTTTCTTGATTACTTCAGTAAGTGGGGCAGCAATAGTGCTAAAATCCCTGACAAAGCGTCTATAGAAGCCAGCTAGCCCATGGAAACTTCTCACTTCTCCTACCGTTTTTGGACTTGGCCATTCCTTAATAGCTTTGACCTTCTCGTCATCAACCTTAATACCATCTGCACTTATAACAAAGCCTAGGAACACAATGTTATCTATACAAAAAGTGCAGTTCTTAAGACTGTCATATAGTTTTTCTTTTCTAAGAACGCTTAGAACCGATGTCAAATGACTATCAAGCTCTTCTAGATTCTTGCTGTAGATTAAGATGTCATCAAAGTATTCTACAACAAAGACTCCTATGAATGCTCTAAGAACATGATTCATCAACCTCATGAAAGTACTAGGTGCATTTGTTAACCCAAATAGCATGACTAACCATTCATATAATCCATGCTTAGTTTTAAGTGCAGTTTTCCATTCACCCCCTTCCTTCATGCGTATTTGATGGTACCCACTCTTAAGATCTATCTTAGAAAAGATTCTGGAACCATACAATTCATCAAGCATGTCATCTAACCTAGGGATTGGATGGCGATACTTTACCGTAATGTTGTTGATTGCTCTACAATCAACACACATGCGCCAGCTGCCATCTTTCTTTGGCACAAGTAGAACTGGAACAGCACAAGGACTCATGCTCTCCCTGATGTAGCCCTTCTACATTAGCTCAATAACTTGTCTTTGCAGCTCCTTAGTGTCAACGGGATTGGTTCTATAAGCTGGTCTATTTGGTAGTGAGGCTCCAGGTACAAAATCAATATGATGTTCAATGCCTCTGATGGGTGGTAGCCCTTTTGAATTATCTTCTAGAAAGACATCTTCATAATCCTGCAAAATAGAAGTCACTTCACTCGGTAATACCGGTGCAATTTTAGTTAAGCTCATGAGAGCTTCCTTATAGATAAATAAAATAACAGATTGTTGTGAGAAGAGAGCCTTCTTAACTCCACCAGTTCTCACAAAGAAACTTGAGTGTTTCTTGTTCTTGTTCTCACAGCCTCTGTCACTTTTGGTGCTTATGGTTTCCTTTGAAGGTCCAGCTGTTTTCCTTTGCTCCAACACAAGCTGATCTTGGTACACCTCCTGTGGTGTCATAGGAACAAGTGTGATCTTCTTACCTTTGTGTTCAAACGAGTGTTGGTTGGTGTAACCATCATGAATGACCTTTCGATCAAATTGCCATGGTCTTCCAAGCAGAATGTGGCCAGCCTCCATTGGTAAAACATCACAAAGGATCTCATCTTGGTACTTTCCAATGGTTATAGGTACCTTGACTTGGCTGCTTACCTTCATTTCGCCACACTCATTAAGCCATTGCAGCTTATACGGCTTTGGGTGCTTGAACATTTCTAGACCTAACTTGTTTACCATAGTTTCACTAGCCACATTAGTGCAGTTGCCTCCATCAATAATGATGCTGAAAACCTTTCCTTGGACGTGGCATCTTGAGTGAAACAGGTTCTCTCTTTGCTCATGTTCTTTGGTTTTGTTTTGTACGCTTAGGGTTCTTCTTGTTACCAACAAATCTCCTGCCATAGGAGGTACAAGATGCTCTTCTGAAGAATCAGAAAAGACTTCTTCTTCCTCGGATTCTATTTCACCATTATCCAACAGAATCATGATCTTCTTGTTGGTGCATTCATTCACATAATGCCCTCTTCCTTGTCATTTGAAACACTTCACATCTCTTGTTCTAGTACATGTAGTAGCTTCAGATTTTCCCTTGACATCTTGAGTGGTTGTTGAAGGTTTGGAATCAACTTTAGCAATCTGTTTTCCTTCCATTTGGTAGCTGGGCTTATTGTTAGCTGCTCCATAGCTTGGCCTAGTATAACTTTTTCTTTTTAGCTGCTGTTCTACCAGTATAGCTTTGTGCAACATTTCCTCTAGCACCACATAATGTTCCAGCTCCATTCTATCTTGAATGTCACGGTTAAGTCCTCCTAAAAATCTTGCCATAGTAGCTTCTCTATCTTCTGAAATGTCTGCCCTGATCATGAGGGTTTCCAACTCCTGGTAATACTCCTCAACACTTCGGCTTCCTTGATTGAGTCTCCTTAGCTTTTGGTGAAGCTCACGGTGGTAATGGCTGGGAACAAACCTTTTCCTCATTATGGCTTTCATCTCAGCCCATGTTTCTACTGGATACTCACCATTACGTCTTCTGGAAGTCACCAATTGATCCCACCAGCTGAGTGCATACTCATAAAACTCAGTAGCAGCTACGCGGACCTTGTTGAGCTCAGAATAGTGTTGACAATCAAACACCAGCTCGATCTTCTTCTCCCACACCAGGTAAGTGTCTGGATCATTTTTACCATATAATGATAGTATCTTAAGTTTAAGACCTCCTAAGGTGTCATTAGGCTGACCCCTTTCTTCTCTTACACGCCTAGGCCTCCTTTGGGTTCTCCTACTTCCTTCACTGCCACGGTTATAGTAGGATTCTGTTTCTTCATTTTGGCCACATCTTAAGGGATTCCTAGTTCTCCTTGGGACTCCTTCAGTGTTACTATTGTTCTGAACATCATCAACCCGTAAATGAGTGACTTCCAGCTCTATTTGTAATGCTTTCTTCATTTCTGATACTAGAGCCTCCATTAACAAGTTTGGTGCTTCAGAAGTTTGATTTCCTCCTGACATAGCTACAAATGCACTTAACAAATATGTTAAAAATACCTGTTCTGAAAAACAATTTTGATGGAAGATGAAGAGTTGGGAGTGTGTTATTTTCTAATCTGAAAAATGCAATGGGTTGGGGTCGATTTTAATGTGATAAACTGATGTAATATTGGATAAAAACAACAATGCAATTATATGAATAGGTTTTTTTCGATTAATCAACTGATGCAAATCAATACACACAAGCTGATGCAATCTAAGCAGATGGAAACGGAGAGATATAGAGATGCGGGATAGGGATAACCAATCAGAAGTGTGCTCTGATACCAAATGATGCGAACCTCCCAAGGAATGCACTTCTGGATGCGGTTGAGATAGGCTTTGCAACAGAATAAATCGAAATTTAATCTGTTCAAAGGTTGTGCATTGAAGGGTCACACAGTAGCTGCGGAAAGACTACTGATTTACCTAAGATAGTAGCTTAGATATTACACAATAAGGCTACTAAATGTCGACTGAAGGATATTACACACCAACAATCAGATTAAGAAGAGAATCACTCTCAAATTTAAGAAAAGTTGTTTTTATTTGAAAAATTGAATTACAACTAAAAGCCCCTATTTATACTATAAGGGGATGTAAATAGGAGGAGCCTACAACATTAAAATGGTTGAATTTACAAGGGAAGACTTAACCAAAGACCTTGACCAAAGATCTTGACCAAAGACCTTGAATTCATTAACTCTTATTTTGATTTTGACTATGAATGTAGACACTTCCCCCCCCCCCTTTCATGACGCCAATTTTGAAAATTTTGAGTGAACTCCTTTTGAATTTAAACAACAAATTGGGCTGGTTGTAATGTGATTCATTTGTCTCATTAAAAACTTTACCAAGAAAACCCAATGGGAGAAAACTTGGATAAGGAGAAAAGAGTACAAATCGATCACATACCCATTTGTATGCTTTCTTGAGCTTGTACTAAAATCATAGGGCTTTTAGGCACTTCTCCATTCAAGCTCAAGTAAATTTGTTGTGCATTCTCCTTGTTGAGCATGCTGCTGATTGCCTCTTTGAGTTTCTTGGCCTTTGCTCGGGTTAATGGTCCAGCTAGTAGTGCAAGAGCTTCTTCATGTTCCACTGGTTCATTCCTATTCATGAGCTTTTCCTTTTGTGTGCTTTCCATTGCTCGTATCATTCCTTTAAGTTGTTCAAAACCTAATCATTTTAACTGGCCGGTCAACTTGACATTTCCACACTAAATCGTCTGTAACTTTTGATTTAGAATTCAGAATGACACGAATCCAACACCCACATTAAGCTAGCTCAATATTCTTTAAGACGAAAATAGCTACAACAAAGAGTCCAAGTATTCTAATCTATCCCAGACTGTGTGATGCTATGCATTATGCTTCATTTGTAAACCTTTGCTCAATGAGCACCAATGCTGCGTGATGCTAGCCGATAACCTTGACATTTCCGCACCAAATTGTCCGTAATTTTTGTTTTGGAATTCTGAATAACACGAATCCAATGTCCACGTTAAGCTAGCTTAATTTTCTATATTTTGACAAACTTTAAAACCGAAATAGCTACAACAAAGCCTTCAAGTAATCCAATCTATCCCAAAGTGCGTGATGGCATGCATTATCCTTCATTTCTAAACCTTTGTTCAATGAGCACCAATGATCAATTTAGAATTATCATTTTAATTAGCTGATCAACTTGACATGTCCGCACTAAATCGTATTTAACTTTTTATTTAGAGCTCAAAATGACATGAATCAACCAACCACGTTAATCTAGCTAAATTTTCAATATTGTGGAAACATTTGACGCTGAAAGAGCTATGATAAAGAATCCAAGTAATCCAATGTATCCCAAACTGTGTGATGCCATGCGTTATGCTTTTTTATAAACATTTACTCAAGGAACACCAATTACTAGTTTAGAATGATCATTTTAACTGCCCGATCACAAAGACATGTCCAAAATAAATTGTCCCTAACTTTTTATTTAGTTTTCATAAAGACATGAATCCAATGCCCATCTTAAACTAGCTCAATTTTCTATATCCTGGTAAAATTTAAAACATAAATAGCTACAAAAAGCCTCCAAGTAATCCAATGTATCCAAAACTGCGTGATGGCATGTATGATGATTCATTTATAATCCTTTACTCAAAGGAGCACCAATGATCAGTTTAGAATTATCATTTTAACTGGCCAATCAACTTGACACGTCCGTAACATTTTATTTTGAGCTCAAAATGACATAAATCCACGGTCCACGTCAATCTAACTCAATGTTTAGTTTTATGACAACATTTGAGACCGAAAGAGCTACGACAAAGCTTCCAAGTAATCCAATATATCCCAAACTGCATGATGTCATGCATTATACTTCATTTATGAGCCTTTACTCAAGCAGCACCAATGATCAGTTTAGAATTATCATTTTAAATAGCGGATCAACTTGACATGTCCGAACTAAATCGTTCCTAACATTGGACTTTGAGCTCAAAATGACATGAATCCAACGCCCACTTTAATCTAGCTCAATTTTCAGTATTGTAACGACATTTGCGATTGAAAGAGCTATGACAAAGTCTCCAAGTAATCTAATGTATCCCAAACTGTGTGATGCCATGCATAATGCTTCATTTATAAGCCTTTACTCAAGGAGCACCAATGATCAATTTAGAATTATCATTTTAAATATCTGATCAATTTGACATGTTCCCACTAATTGGTTTGTAACATTTTACTTTGAACTCAAAATGACATGAATTCAAAGCCCACTGTAATCTAGCTCAATTTTCAGTATTGTGACAACATTTGGGACTAATAGAGCTACGACAAAGCCTATAACTAATCCAATTTATCCCAAACTGCGTGATGCCATGCATTATGCTTCATTTATAAGCCTTTCTTCAATCAGCACCATTGATCAGTTCAGAATAATTATTTTAACTAGCCTATCAACTTGACATGTCCGCTCTAAATCGTCCGTAACTTCTGATTTAGAGTTCATAATGACATGAATCCAACACCCACATTAAGCTAGCTCAATATTCTATATTTTTAAAAACTTTAAGACCAAAATAGCTACAACAAAGCATCCAAGTATTCCAATCTATCCCAAACTACGTGATGCCAGGGATTATGCTTCATTTGTAAACCTTTGCTCAATGAGCACCAATGATTAGTTTAACATGATCATTTGAACTAGCTGATCAACTTGACCTCCGCACTAAATCGTCTTCAACATTTGATTTGGAGCTCAAAATGACATGAATCCAACGGCCACGTTAATCTAGCACAATTTCAATATTGTGACAATATTGAACTGAAAGAACTATGACAAAGCCTCCAAGTACTGCAATTTATCCCAAACTGAGTGATGCCATGCATTATGCTTCAATTATAAGCTTTTACTCAAGCAGAACCAATGATCAGTTAAGAATTAACATTTTACAGGCCAATCAACTTGACATGTCCGCACTAAATCGTTTGTAATTTTTGATTTAGAGTTTAGAATTACACGAATCCAACATCCACGTTAAGCTAGCTCAATTTTCGATATTTTGACAAACTTTAAGACCAAAATAGCTACAATAAAGCCTTCAAGTAATCCAATGTATCCCAAACTACATGATGGCATGCATTATGCTTCAATTGCAAACCTTTGTTCAATGAGCACCAATGATCATTTTAGAATAGCTGATCAATTTGAAATGTCCGCACTAAATAATCTTTAACTTTTGATTTAGAGCTCAAAATGAAATGAATCCAATGGCCATACTAATCTAGCCTAATTTTTAATATTGTGACAACATTTCAGACTGAAAGAGTTACGATAAAGAATCCAAGTTATCCAATGTATCCTAAACTGCGTGACGCCATGCATTATGCTTCATTTATAAAGCTTTACTCAAGGAACATCAATGATTAGTTTAGAATGATCATTTTAACTTACCGATCAACTTGACATGTCCCAACTAAATATCCAATAACTTTTGATTTAGAGTTTAAAATGACACGAATCCAACACCCACGTTAAGCTAGCTCAATATTCAATATTGTGACAAAATGTAAAACTGAAATAGTTAGGAAAAAGCATCCAAGTAATCCAATCTATCCCAAAATGCGTGATACCATGCATTATGATTCATTTGTAAATCTTTGCTCAATGAGCACCAATGATCAGTTTAGAATGATCATTTTCACTAGCTGATAACCTTGATATATCCACACTAAATCATCTCTAATATATGATTTAGTGTTCAAAATGACATGAATCCAAAGCCCTTGTTAATCTAGCCCAATTTTCAATAATGTGACAACATTTGAGACTGAAAGAGCTATGACAAAGTCTCCAAGTAATCCAATATATCCCAAACTGCGTGATGCCATGCATTATGCTTCATTTATAAGCCTTCACTCAAGGAGCACAAATGATCATTTTAGAATTATCATTTTAACTAGCTGATCAACTTGACATGTCTCCACTAATTGGTTTTCAACATTTGATTTAGAGCTCTAACTGACATGAATCCAACAGCCACGTTAATCTAGCGCAATTTCAATATTGTGACAACATTTGAGACTCAAAGAGCTACGACAAAGCCTCCAAGTAATCCAATGTATGCCAAACTGAGTGTTGCCATGCATTATGCTTCAATTCTAAGCTTTTATTCAAGGAGCACTAATGATCAGTTAAGAATTATCATTTTACTGGCCAATCAACTTGACATGTCCGCACTAAATCGTTTGTAATTTTTGATTTAAAGTTCAGAATAACACGAATCCAACGTCCACGTTAAGCTAGCTCAATTTTCTATATTTTGACAAACTTTAACACCGAAAAAGCTACAACAAAGCCTTCAAGTAATCCAATCTATCCCAAACTATGTGATGGCATGCATTATGATTCATTTGTAAACCTTTGCTCTTTCAGCACCAATGATCAGTTTAGAATAATCATTTTACCTAACTGATCAACTTGACATGTCCGCACGAAATCGTATTTAACTTTTGATTTAGAGCTCAAAATGACATGAATCCAACGGCTACCCTTATCTAGCTCAATTTTCAGTATTGTGACAATATTTAAGATTGAAAGAGCTAGGATAAAGATTTCAAGTAATCCAATATATCCCAAAGTGCTACACAAAGCAACAAAATAATGCAATCTATCCCAAAATGCGTGATGTCATGCATTATGCTTCATTTATAAGCCTTTACTCAAGAAACACCAATGATTAGTTTAGAATGATCGTTTTAACTGACCTATCAAGATATGTCCCCACTAAACCATCCATACCTTTTGATTTAGAGTTTAAAATGACACGAATCCAACACCCACGTTAAGCTAGCCCAATATTCTGTATTGTGAAAAAATTTAAGACTGAAATAGCTACGAAAAAGCATCCAAGTGATCCAATCTATCCCGAACTGCGTGATGCCATGCATTATGCTCAATTTGTATATCTTTGCTCAATGAGCACCAATGATCAGTTTAGAATGATCATTTTAACTAGCTGATAACCTTGATATGTCCGCACTAAATGATCCGTAACATAAGATTTAGTGCTCAAAATGACATGAATCCAACGCCCTTGTTTATCTAGCTCAATTTTTTATATTGTGACAACATTTGAGACGCCAAGTAATCCAATGTATCCCAAACTTGCGTGATGCCATGCATTATGCTTCATTCATAAGCCTTTACTCAAGGAGCACCATTGATCAGTTTAGAAAAATCATTTTAACTAGATGATCAACTTGATATGTCCGCATAAAGTCATCCGTAACATTTGATTTTTAGCTCAAAATGAGATGAATCCAACGCCCACTTTAATCTAGCTCAAATTTCAATATTTGACAACATTTGAGACCTAAAGAGCTATGATAAAACCTCCGTGTAATCCAATGTATCCCCGACTGCGTGAAGCCATGCGTTATGCTTCATTTATATGCTTACTCAAGGAGCACCAATGATCAGTTTAGAATTATCATTTTAACTAGCCGATCAACTTCACATGTCTACACTAATCGTCTGTAACTTTTGATTTAGAGTTCAGAATGACACGAATCCAACACCCATATTAAGCTAACTCAATATTCTATATTTTCACAAACTTTAAAACAGTTATATAGCTATGACAAAGTGATGAGGGCATCAGATCGTCTGGCCAGCCAGAAGACTAGAATGGCTGACCAGAATGGTTGCCCGAGACAGCCGGACCATTTGGCGCATCTGCCGGCCCACGCGGTACCGCTGGCCCTCTGACCATCCGGGCCGGGCCGATCAACATTTCCGGTAAGGAGGCCCAAACCTCTGGCCCAACTGGCGGCGACGTGAATGACACCACCGGCCCAACTGGTGATGCTGCCTGCCCAACTGGTGACGCCGCCGGCTCAGGAATCAATCTGGCCGGCTCCGATAACAACTCGACCAGCTCCTTGCACAGTCCAGCCTATCCAGCCGATTGCACCACCATTTCCACATCTACACAAGGGGACTCGGATCAGCTAAGCTACCAGTTTCGAGGCATGAACCTGGATGAAGTTTCTACACCAGTGGTGCCACCAGGAGCCTTGACAAGGAGCAGAACAAGGGCACTCTTCCACAAGTTCAGTTTGTGGGTCGACAAGCTCCTAGAAGATGATCGACAACGAGCATTGGGCCAAGAGTACAAGGAAGAGTCCAAAGGCTTCTCAACATTGCAAAGGACTCCAGAGACTTGGGCTTTAATGGCAAAAGAGGTCAGGGCCCAACAATTCATAACCCTACTCCAAGTCGAAAATTAGGAGCTAGGCGCGTGCATGCCACAAGGTCGGCCACCTTCCATTTCTTGGCCAAAATGTAAGAATTGTAAGTTTTCATTTATATACCTGCCTTTTCTGTTTTGCAGGGTAGGAATTAGAAGTTTTACATTTTTGAGTTAAGAACAATTTAGGTAGTTGTCCTTTTTCGATTATTTCCTTTTTGTAATTTTCCTTGTGCACTTTTGTAATTTTCCTTGTGCACTTTTGTAATTTTTCCACTTTTCTAATTTGGGTCGACCCTAGAATGTCAAACTGTCGACCGTATTAATAAGTCTCCTTCAGCATTGTAATTCGACAACTTTTTGATATTAATAAAGATAGAACTTTCTTCCTACGAGTATTCTCTCAAATAAACTTTTGCGCTTAGAACCCTAGTTGAGACTAGCCCTCCTAGCTTCTAAGTTGTGATTTATCACGAGGTTCACCACCCTTTGTGTGGTTCACGTCACCTCTCCATCCAACATCCACCAGAAAACCCCTATCCAGAAGCCTAATGTCGAGTTTCTCACCTAATCTTCTCCAAGCATCCCACGCGTGTTACGGCCTTGATTCAAGGCTTGTATCATTTTCGTATCAGAGGTTAAAGCTCCTAAAACCATGTTGTTTCTATCCTTTACTTAGTCTTATTTCCAGTTCGTGCATTAGTTCAAATTTCATTCAAAAAAATCAAAAAAATAACATCTAAGTTCAAACCAAGTGCATCTAGCTCCTATGTGCATCACTAGGGATTAGATACATTCTTTGCATTGCAATTTCGTTTTACCTTTTGTTAAAAGCATATTTCCATTCCTCATTAAGTTAAATTGAATAGCAAAAAAAAAATAGAAAACTACCAAGAAAAATCGACAAAAAGAATCTAAGATCTTTTGCATTAATTGTTAGAAAAGTTTCGATTTTTCTACACTTTCCTTTTTCTCAGATTTTTTCTTTTCTTCTATTTGCCTCTTTTACTATAAAAAAAAAATTCTCCTAATAAATTTAGGAGCAAATTAACTTGTGTTTTTTCTTCTTGTACCATTAATTGTTAGAAAAGTTTCCATTTTTCTACTATTTCTTTTTTCTCAGATTTTTCGTTTTCTTCTATTTGCCTCTTTTACTATAAAAGAAAACTCTCCTAATAAATTAAGGAGCAAATTAACTTGTGTTTTTTCTTCTTGTAGCACATGATGGCTGAAGGAAACCAAGATGCAACCGAGGCCATGATGGCCATATTCACCTTCCTCCAAACACAACTCGCATCAATCGGCCAGAGGTTGGAGCGCGTGGAGAGGCCGGTGAGATTCCAGGTCATAAGGCACGTGAGAGCTGACCAAGACCCTGCTAAAGGTCCTGATCACCCTAGGACACGGCCAGAAAAAGAGGAGCCCCAGCCGGATGGAGATGAGGATGCACAGCCTCACGGCTATCACCCTAGGCCAAGAGGACCTCCACGACAACCAGAAGCAGAGGGCAATGGCTACGAGCCCTATGCTCATCACCAGAGACCCAGGATGCCCCCAAGACATCATGAGGATGGAGATGACTACGCCTACAATCAGTTAAACAGTCATGATGTTAAACTAACACCTCCTAGTTTTACAGGAAAAGTAGACCCCGATGCCTATCTAGATTGGGAGAGGAGGATGAATCACATCTTCGATCATTACAACCAACTAGGCCCTAGGAGAGTCTCCATGGCAGTAGCACAACTCATGTATAATGCCCTCATCTGATGGGATCGTGAAGCTTCTGACCAAAGGAGGAGGAGATTGAGACGCGTAGACTCTTGGGTCAACATGAAAGATCTCATGAGGCAAAGGTTTGTTCCACCTTATTTCTATAGAGATTTGCAACGACGTTTTCGTACTCTTAAGCAGGGCACCAGAACAGTAGAGGAGTACTACAAGGAGTTTGAAAGGCTAAGGAAAAGGCTGGAGCTCAATGAGGATGAGGAGGCATTGATGGATCAATTCTTGGATGGATTGCAAGAGAGGATTAGCCAAAAAGTGGAGAGACAAATCTACAATGACTTCAAGGACTTGTTCCACCTCTCTGTCCAAGCTGAGCAGCACATCAGGCTTAAGAGCCAAGACCTACGCAGCAAGCCTAGCCTTGGGCACCAAGCAATAGCCCCAAGCCCGTATACAAAGGCAAGAGCATAGAGATTGAATCAAGGTTCAAAAGCAAGCCTCCTGAGCAACCCCGTGACCAGAGAGAGCCTACTAAGTCATCTAACACTCACAGATCACGTGACATCACTTTTTTTAAGTGTAGGGGTCGCGGTCACATCTCAAGGGAGTGCCCAAACAACCGAGTCATGCTAATCACGGAAGCTGGAGAGTATGAGTCTCAAGATGAAGAGGACTTTGAATCAGAAGGGGAATACGGTGACATTGACTACCCTGATGTGGGGGAAGTGCTGGTCGCTAGACGTATCCTCAGTGCAATGGTATATCCCTCCGAGACCATACAATGGGAGAACATCTTCCACAGACAGTGCACCATCAAGGGCAAGGTATGTAACCTCATCATAAATGGTGGTTCTTGTACTAATGTGGCTAGTGCGTATATGGTTGATAAGCTAGGTCTTGAGAAGACAAGGCATCCTCAACCATATAGACTGAGATGGCTCGATGACAAAGTAGAGCTCAAGATCCATGAACAAGTAACCGTGCCATTCAGTGTGGGCAGATACTAGGACCAGGTAGTATGTGATGTAGTACTTATGCAAGCTGGTCATCTTCTGCTAGGAATGCCATGGCAGTTTGACAAGGAGACCAGGCATGATGGCTGAACCAATCTCTACACATTTGTGCATGACAAGAGTAAGGTCAGCCTAGCTCCTCTCACACCTGCCCAGGTACATGGGCTACAACAACAAATGAGTAAGGAAAAGAAACTCATAAATCTAACTTTCTCATTCAAGCTAGTCATGTCCGGAGAGCTTTAGCATCAAAGGACTTAATGTTGCTAATGGTTTTCAAAGAGGTTTTGACTGTAGAGAAAGAACAGGTAGAACTATCTCCTGAAGTAGCAGCCCTCCTCAACAAATTCCAGAATGTATACGCTGAGGAGATACCAGCAGACTTGCCTCCCCTGCGCGGCATAGAGCACCAGATCGACCTCGTGCCCGGAGCAGCCTTACCTAATCGACCAGCCTACCGGATGAGTCCACAGGAGTCCAAGGAGCTTGAGAAGTAAGTCATGGAACTCCTGGAGAAAGGCTATGTTCGAGAGAGCCTCACTCCATGTACCATACCAGTCCTGCTAGTACCCAAGAAGGATGGGACTTGGCGAATGTGCGTACACTGCCGAGCAATCAACAACATCATAGTCAAGTACCGGCATCCTATACCACGGCTACATGACATGCTAGATGAGCTGAGTGGAGCCACGGTCTTCCCCAAGATAGACCTCAAGAGTGGATACCACCAGGTCAGAATGAAGGAAGGTGATGAGTGGAAGACTGCTTTCAAGACAAAGCAAGGGCTCTACGAGTGGACAGTCATGCCATTCGGCTTCACTAATTCCCCAAGCACCTTCATGCACCTTATGAACCAAGTTCTTAGGGCGTACATCAGTAAGTTTGTCGTAGTTTATTTTGATGATATACTAGTTTATAGTAAGTGCCTACGGGAACACCTTACACATCTTGAGATGGTACTTAAAACCCTTCGACAAGAAGAGCTTTATGCCAATCTCAAGAAGTGCACCTTTTGTACTGACAAGCTTGATTTCTTAGGCTTTGTTGTAAGTTCACAGGGCTTACATGTTGATGAAGAAAAGATTCGAGCCATACAAGAGTGGCCAACACCAAGCAACATCAGCCAAGTGAGGAGCTTCCACGGTCTGGCCAGTTTCTACAGAAGATTTGTGCCCAACTTCAGCAGCATTGCCTCACCATTGACGGCAGTAGTGAAGAAGAATGTGGGATTCCGCTGGAGAGAAGCTCAAGAGAAGGCATTCCAGGCCTTGATGGACAGCCTCACGCATGCACCAGTGCTAGTCCTGCCCGACTTCAACAAGACGTTTGAAGTGGACTGTGATGCCTCTGTAATAGGCATAGGAGCAGTGCTAACCCAAGTAGGAAGGCAAGTGGCATACTTCAGTGAGAAGTTAGGTGGGGCCTTGATGAGGACATCAGGTCGTACATCCAGCCAGGAGACCAGACTGGCCGACCAGGAAGCTTGCCCAAGACAGCAGGACCATCCGGCGCGCCTGCCGGACCAGACAGTACCGCCGGACCCTCGACCTATAGGACCAGACCGGTCAACATTGCCGGCGGAGAGGCCCAAGCTTCCGGCACACTTGGTGGGGACGTGAATGACACCGCCGGTTCCCCTGATGACACCGCCGACTCCGGGATCAACTTGGCTGGTCCTGAAGTCATTCCGGCCAGTACCACGCACAGTCCAGCCGGTACAGGCGATCCAGCCGAGTACACGCGCACTTCCACTGCTACACAAGAGGACTCGGACCAAATGAGCTACCAGCTCCAGGACATGCACTTAGAGGAAGTCTCAACACCAGTAGTACCTCAAGGAGCAATGACAAGAAGCAGATCAAGGGCGCTCTTCCACAAATTCAGCCTATGGGTCAACAAGCTTCTAGAAGAAGATCGACTAAGGACAATGGGCCAAAAATACAAGGAAGATTCCAATAGCTTCTCAACAACACAAGGGACATCAGAGACTTGGGCTTTAGTGGCAAGAGAGGTCAAGGCCCAGAGATTTGTAACCCTACTCCAAGTCAAAGACTAGGAGCAAGGCGCGTGCATGCCACAAGGACGGCCACCTTCCATTTCTTGGCCGTGAGGTGAGTTAAGGTAAGTTTACATTCGAATATATGCATCTTTCTGTTTTGCAGGGTAGGATCTAGTTGCTTTACATTTTTGAGTCAAGAACATTTTAGGAATAGGTCCTTTTTCGGTTATGCACTTTTGTATCTTTTCCTTTTGTGCACTTTGTAAACTTTCCTTTTCTTTATTTGTGTCGACCCTAGAAGGTCAAGCTGTCGAGCATATTAATAAGGCTCCTTCCAGCATTGTAGTTCGACAACCTTTTGATTATTAATAAAGTAGAACTTTTTCCCTACAAGTTTTCTCTCTAAGAATCTTGTGCGCTTAGAACCTAGTTGAGACCAGCCCTCCTAGCTCTAAGTTTGTGATTTATCACGAGGTTCATCACCCCTCGTGTGGTTCACTTCACCCTTCCATCGTTTACCAACCAGAAAACCCCTATCCAGAAGCCTAAGGTTGAGTTTCTCACCTAATCTTCTACAAACAGCCCACGCGCATACATCCTTGAATCAAGGCTTGTATCAGGCCTCACTGAATTACCCCACCTACGACAAGGAGCTCTATGCCCTAGTCCGAGCCTTGGAGACTTGGCAACATTACTTTTTGTCGAAGGAGTTTGTGATCCACACTGATCACGAGACTCTCAAACACCTCAAAGGGCAAACCAATCTCAAGAGGAGACATGCCAGGTGGATGGAGTTTATAGAAACCTTCCCTTACATCATCAAGTACAAGAAGGGCAAGGTTAATGTGGTAGCTGATGCACTATCAAGGAGGTTCGCCTTGATATCTACAATGGAAGCAAAGGTCTTAGGATTCGAGCACATCAAGGATTTGTACAAGGATGATCCCGACTTTGCTGAGAGCTACAAGGAGTGTGGCACAGGGAGTCATGGCAAGTTCTACATCCATGATGGGTTCTTGTTCCGAGAAAGAAGGATGTGCATACCACAAGGATCTATGCGACAGCTTGTCACCCGAGAAGCTCATGGAGGAGGTCTTATGGGCCACTTTGGTGTTGACAAGACACTAGCAATGGTCAAGGAGCACTTCTACTGGCCACACATCAAGAGGTCAGTAGAAGCCCATTGTGCAAGGTGCATCACTTGCAAGAAGGCAAAGTCCCGGTACACCCTCACGGGTTGTACCTCCCTTTTCCCATACCTACACATCCATGGGTGGACATTTCCATGGAATTCGTTCTAGGTCTGCCCAAGATCAACCACAAAGAGCTATCTTTGTAGTGGTGGACCAATTTTCTAAGATGGCGCATTTCATCCCATGTGCCAATGTTAATGATGCCACGCAAACAGCCGAGCTGTTTGTCAGGGACATAGTACGGCTTCATGGAGTGCCAAGGACCATCGTGTCAGACAGAGACACCAAATTTCTCAGCCACTTCTGGAGGACCCTTTGGAGGAAGCTAGGCACGAAGCTGCTCTTCTATACCACCTGCCATCCTCAAACCGATGGCCAAACTGAAGTAGTCAACCGGACATTGTCGACTCTTCTCAGGACCAGACTAGGGAAGAACCTCAAGATATGGGTAGAGTGCCTGCCATTCATACAGTTTGCGTACAACCGAGCAGTGCATTCAGCCACAAAGAAGACCCCTTTTGAAGTGGTCAACAGCCTCAACCCTCAAACACCTTTGGAGCAAACACCACTGCCATCAACAGAGATGACTAAACTCAATGGAGCATCTAAGGCAGATTTCATAAAGAAGATACAACAGAAGGTAGCAGAGAACTTGGAAAAGAGAACTGGACAGTACGTTACTCATGCCAACAAGGGGAGAAAAAAGATGATTTTTTAACCAGGCGATTGGGTGTGGCTACACCTACAGCAAGAGAGGTTCCCTAACCTAAGGAGTTCCAAGCTGGCCCCAAGAGGAGATGGACCATTCAGAGTACTAGAGAGGATCAATAACATCGCCTACCAGATCGAGCTTCTAGGTGATTTTAATGTGTCTAACACATTCAATGTGACTGATTTAGCTTCTTTCCTTGCAGATGAGCCAGTTTTGATGTCAAAACCTACTGAAGGGGGAGGGGATGATGAGGGAATCAGATCGTCTGGTCGGCCAGAAGACCAAAATGGCTGACCAGAATGCTTGCCCAAGATAGCCGGGCCATTTCGCACGTCTGCCGGCCCACGCGGTACCGCCGGCCCTACGACCAGCCGGGCAGGGCCGATCAACATTTCCGGTGGAGAGGCCCAAACCTCCGGCCCAACTGGCGGCGACGTGAATGACACCGTTGGCCCAACTGGTGACACTGCTGGCTCAGGAATCATTCTAGCCGGCTCCGATGACAACTGGGACAGCTCCTCGCATAGTCCAGCCGATCCAGCCGACTGCACCACCATTTCCACATCTACACAAGGGGACTCGGATCAGCTAAGCTACCAGCTTCAAGGCATTAACCTGGATGAAGTTTCTACACCAGTGGTGCCACCAGGAGCCATGACAAGGAGCAGAACAAGGGCACTCTTCCACAAGTTTAGTTTGTGGGTAGACAAGCTCCTAGAAGATGATCGACAAGGAGCATTGGGCCAAGAGTACAAGGAAGAGTCCAAAGTCTTATCAACATTGCAAAGGACTCCAAAGACTTGGGCTTTTGTTGCAAAAGAGGTCAATGCCCAACAAATCATAACCCTACTCCAATTCGAAGACTAGGAGCTAGGCGTGTGCATGCCACAAGGTCGGCCACCGTCCATTTCTTGGCCGAAAGGTAAGAATGGTAAGTTTTCATTTATATACTTGCCTTTTCTGTTTTGCAGGGTAGGAATTAGAAGTTTTACACTTTTGAGTCAAGAACAATTTAGGTAGTTGTCGTTTTTCAATTATTTCATTTTTGTAATTTTCCTTATGCACTTTTGTAACTTTTCCATTTTTCTAATTTGGATCGACCCTGGAAGGTCAAGCTGCCGAGCATATTAATAAGACTCCTTCAGCATTGTAGTTCAACAACTTTTTGATATTAATAAAGGTAGAACTTTCTTCCTACAAGTTTTCTCTCAAAGAAACTTGTGCGCTTAGAACCCTAGTCGAGACCAGCCCTCCTAGCTTCTAAGTTGTGATTTATCACGAGGTTCACCACCCCTCGTGTGGTTCACTTCACCTCTCCATCCAATAACCAACAGAAAACCCCTATCCAGAAGCCTAAGGTCGAGTTTCTCACCTAATCTTCTCCAAGCAGCCCACGCGTGTTACGGCCTTGATTGAAGGCTTGTATCACAAAGCCTCCAAGTAATCCAATGTTTCCCAAACTATGTGATGCCATGCATTATACTTCATTTGTAAACCTTTGCTCAATGAGCAGCAATGATTAGAATGATCAATTTAACTAGCTGATCAACTTGAAATGTCCTCACTAAATAGTCCGTAACATTTGATTTAATGCTCAAAAAGACATGAATCCAATACCCACATTAGTCTACCTCAATTTTTTATATTTTGACAATATTTGAGACTAAAAGAGCTACGACAAAGCCTCCAAGTAATCCAATGTATCCCAAACATGATGCCATGCATTATGCTTCATTTATAAGCCTTTACTCACGGAGCAACAATCATCAGTTTAAAATAATCATTTTAACTAGCTGATCAACTTGACATGTGTGCACTAAATCGTCTGTACCATTTGATTTTGTGCTCAAAATTTCATGAATCCAACGCCCACTTTAAGCTTGCTCAATTTTCAATATTGTGACAACATTTGAGACTGAAAGAGCTACGACAAAAACTCTAAGTAATCCAATGTATCCCAAACTGCGTTATGCCATGTCTTATGCTTCATTTATATGTCTTTACTCAAGGGGCACCAATGATCATTTCAGAATGATCATTTTAACTGGTCGATTAACTTGACATGTCCACATTAATCGTCCATAAATTTTGATTAAGGGTTCATGATGACACGAATCCAACGCCCATGTTAAGCTAACTCCATTTTCTATATTGTGCTAATATTAGAGACTGAAAAAACTACAAAAAAACCAACTAGTAATCCCGTGTATCCCAAACTACGTGATGCCATCCATTATGCTTTATTTATAACCCTTTAGTCAAAGAGCACCAATTATCAGTTTAGAATGATCATTTTAACTATTTGATCAACTTGACATGTCTGCACTAAATCGTCTGTAACTTTTGATTTACAGTTCAAAATGACATGAATCCAACACCCACGTTAAAGTAGCTCAATTTTCTATATTGTGAAAAACTTTAAGATAGAAATAACGATAGAAAAGTCTCCAAGTAATCCAATCTATCCCAAATTATGTGATACCATGCATTATGATTGATTTTTAAGCCTTTTCTACACGAGCACCTATGATCAGTTATGAAAAATTATTTTAACTAGCTGATCAATTTGACATGTCCGCCCTAAATCCTCTTTTTTTAATTAGAGCTCATGATGACATGAATCCAACTCCCTCGTTAATCTAGTTCAATTTTCCATATTGTGACAATATTTCAGATTGAAAGAGCTAGACAAAGCGTCAAAGTAATGCAATCTATCCCAAAGTGCGTGATGCCATGCATTATTCTTCATTTATAAGCCTTTAATCAAGGAGCACCAATGATCAGTGTAGAATGATCATTTTAACTAGCCAATCAACTTGATATGTCTACACTAAATCGTCCGTAACTTTTGATTTATAGGTCAGAATGACATGAATCCAACGCCTATGTTAAGCTAACTCAAATTTCTATATTTTGAAAAACCTTAAGACTAGAATAGCTATGACAAAGCGATCTAATTTATCCTGAACTACGTGATGCCATGACAAATGCTTCACTTATAAGCCCTTACTCAAGGAGCACCAATGACCTGTTTAGAATGATCATTTTAACTAGCTGATCAATTTGACATGTTTGCACTAAATCATCCGTAAGTTTTGATTCAGAGTTCAAAATGACACGAATCCAACACCCACGTTAAACTAGTTCAATTTTCTATATTGCGACAAAAGATAAGATCGAAATAGTTATGACGAAGCCTCCAAGTAATCCAATCTATCCCAAACTACGTAATGCCATGCATTATGCTTCATTTATAAGCATTTTCTCACAGAGCTAGAATAAAGCCTCCAAGTAATCCAACGTATCCCAAACTGCTTGATGCCATGCATGATACTTTATATATAAGCTTTTACTTAAGGAGCACGAATGATCAGTTTAGAATGATTATTTTAACTAGCTGATCAACTAGACAAGTCCGCACTAAATCGACGTTTACATTTAACTTAGACCTCAGGATGACATTAATCCAATAACCACATTATCCTAGCTGAATTTTCCATATTGGGACAACATTTGAGATCGAAAGAGCTAGAAAAAGCCTCAAAGTAATATGGTCTATCCCAAACTGCGTGATGCCATGCATTATGCTTCATTTATAAGCATTTACTCAAGGAGCACCAATGATAAGTTTAGAATGATCATTCATATTGGCCGATCAGTTTTTCATGTCCGCACTATATCGTCTGTAACTTTTGATTTAGAGCTCAGAATGACACTAATCCAACACCCACGTTAAACTAGCTTAATTTTCTATATTGTGATGAAATTTAATATTGAAATAGCTATGACAAAGACTCCAAGTAATCCAATCTATCCCAAAACTGCGTGATACCATGCATTATGCTTAATTTATAAGCCTTTACTTAAGGAGCACCAATGATCAGTTTAGAATGATTATTTTAACTAGCTGAGCAACTTGACAGGTATGCACTAAATCGTTTTTTACTTTTTATCTAGAGCTCAAGATGACATCAATCCAACGTCCACGTTAAGCCAGCTCAATTTTCCATATTCTGACAACATTAGAGATCGAAAGACCTAGAGAAAACCACATAGTAATGCAATCTATCCCAAACTGCGTGATACCAATCATTATGCTTCATTTATAGGCCTTTAGTCAAGGAGCACCAATTAGATATTTAGAATGATCATTTTAATTGGCTAATCAACTTTACATGTCCGCACTAAATCGTTCGTAACTTTTGATTTAGAATTCAAAATGACAAGAATCCAATACCCACCTTAAGGTAGCTCAATTTTCTATATTGTGAAAAATTTAAGACAAAAAGAGCTATGACAAAGCTCCAAGTAATCAAATCTTTCCCAAACTGTGTGATGCCATTATGTTTAATTTATAAGCCTTTACTCAAGGAGCACTAATAATCACTTTAGAATGATTATTTTAACTAGCTGATCAACTTCACATGTCCGCACTAAATCATCTTTTACCTTTTATTTAGAACTCAATATGACATGAATCCAACGCCAATGTTAAGCTAGCTCAATTTTCCATATTGTGACAACATTTAAGATCGAACGAACTAGACAAAGCCTCAAAGTAAAGCAATATATCTCAATCTGCGTGATATCATCCATTATGCATCATTTATAAGCCTTGACTCATGTTGCACTAATAATCAGTTTAGAATAATCATTTTGACTATCCGATCAACTTGACATCTCCGCACTAAATCGTCCGTAATTTTTGATTTAGATTTCATAATGACACAAAACCAACGTCCACGTTAAGCTAGCTTTATTTTATATATTGTGACAATATTTGAGATCGAAAGGGCTAGACAAAGCCTTGAAGTAATGCAATCTATCCCAAATTGCATCATGTCATGCATTATGCTTCATTTATAAGCATTTACTCAAAGAACACCAATAATCAGTTTAGAATGATTATTTTAACTGGCCGATCAACTTGACATTTCTGCACTGAACCGTCTGTTACTTTTAATTTAGAGTTTAAATGACACGAATCCAACACCCACGTTAAGTTAGCTCAATTTTCTATATTGTGAAAATTTTAAGATCAAAATAGCTATGCCAAGCCTGCAAGTAATCAATTCTATCCCAAATTGCGTGATGCCATGCATTATGCTTATCTATAAGCCTATACTTAAGGATTAGTGATGATCAGTAGAATGATATTTTTACTAGCTGATCAACTTAACATATCCGCATTAAATAGTTTTTTACTCTTTATTTAGAGCTCAAGATGACATGAATCCAACACACACGTTAAGCTAGCTCAATTTTCCATATTGTGAAAACATCTGTGACTAAAAGAGCTAGACAAAGCATCAAAGTAGTGACACGAATCCAATTTCCACGTTAATCTAGCTCAATTTTCCATACTGTGTAAACATATAAGACTAAAAGAGCTAGACAAAGCATTAAAGTAATGACACGAATCCAACACCCACTTTAATCTAACTCAATTTTCTATATTGTAACTAACTTTTAGATCGAAATAGATATGACAAAGTTTCTAAATAATCCATTTCCTCTCAAACTACGTGATGCCATGGATTATGTTTCATTTTTAAACCATTATTGAAGGAGAACCAATGATCAGTTTAGAATGATCATTTTAACTAGATGATCAAATTGGAATGTCCGCATCAAATCGTCTTTAACTTTTGATTTATAACTCAAAATGACATGAGTCCAACACACACGTTAAAATAGCTCAATTTTCTATGTTGTGTTGAAATTTAATACCAAAATAGCTACAACAAAGCATCAAGGTAATGCAATCTATCCCAAACTGCGTGATACCATGTGTTATGATTTATTTATAAAAATTTACTCAAGACGCACCAATGAATAGTTAAGAATGATCATTTGAACTGGTCGATCAACATGACATATTCGCACTAAACCGTCCGTAACTTCTGATTTAGAATTCAAAATGAGACGAATCAAACACACACGTTTCATTAATTCCTCGATTTAAAAACAATAATTCTATAACCTATAGTTTTTATGTTGGAGATTCCTGAATTTTTTTGTAAGAGATGAAAACAGCTGATTTTTGTTTTGTAAGAAAAAACTATGTAATATTGCATTAGTTCTTGTGCACATGAGTCAAAGGCATCTCTTTCAAGAAATCAGTTCAAAACTACTTAAATAAACAAACTGACTGAAAAAAATAATTTGATTGGAAAATGTTATCCAAATATTTTAGGGTCCATTTTAATTATTTGAATAATGAATAAAAAGGCTACAGATATCTCCTTGATATGTGCTTTTCGGAGATTATGGAATCTCTGAATTTGTTTATGTTTCTTTCTCCAATGTTCATGTACTTATAATTTTTTTTGTATAACGTATTGCCTGTAATTTAAAATATATTAATAATTCATACAATTTCGAGTCACCAAAAGCAAATGAATTGGTATAAATATTATTTACGAATAAGTTAAAGTAACCGAATTTAAAAAGGCATACTAAAAAGTGAAGTAGTGAGTAACGTTACAGATCCAAAACATGTGCATGCAAATTATACATGTATTTATAATTTAATGTACTCATACACATAACACATGCACCAATTATTCAGCAGAATAGAGTTTTAATTAAGTAAATACAACGTACATATTCATCAATGTTTGCACAGACTGTCAATTTGGTTAAGTCATAATCGAAGGTCCAATTTCGTTTTTTTTATGACTCGGTTTCCACTAATTGATCATGTAATAACGTCCAATCAATAACCAAAATTAATGTATACAATATCATTTTCTGTTTCCACTTATTGAATTCATATCAATTCACTCAATTTTTAGTATAGTTCAATTTTCTTTATTATGATCAAATATAATAACGAAATAGCAACGAAAAAGCTTTCAGGTAATTCAATATATCTCGAACTACGTGATACCATGTATTATATTTCATTTATAAGCTTTTACTCAAGTAGTATCAACGATCAGTTTACAATTATCCATTTAACTATCTGATCAACTTGACACGTTCAAACTAAATCGTCTTTAAGTTTTTTTTTACATCTAAAGATGACATGAATACAACGCCCACGTTAAACTAGATTAATTTTCCATATTGTCAAAATATTTATCACAGAAAGAGCTTGACAAAGCATCAAAGAAATGTAAGTTATCCAAAACTATGTGATGTCATGCATTATGCTTCATTTATAAACCTTTACTCAAGTAGCACCAATAACCAGTTTAGAATGATCATTTTAACTGGCCGATCGACTTGATATGTCCACACTAAATCATCTGTAACTTGTGATTTAGAGTTCAAAATGACATGAATCCAACACCCATTTTAATCTAAACCATGTTTCAATATTGTAATATTTAGGATAGAAATAGCTATGACAAAGCCTCCCCCAGTAATTCAGTATATCCCAAACTACGTGATGCCATTTATTATGCTTAATTTATAAGCCTTGACTCAAGGAGCACCAATGATCAACTTAAAATGATCATTTTAACTAACATATCAATTTGACATATCCGCACTACATCGTCTTTGAATTTTTATTTAGATCTCAATATGACATGAATCCAATGCCCACGTTAAACAAGCTCAATTATCTATATTGATTACAGAAAACCTCAAAATAATACAATCTATCCCAAACTACGTGATGCCGTGCATTCTGCTTCATTTATAAGCCTTTACTCAAGAGATTCAATGATAAGTTTAGAATTATCATTTTAACTGGCCGATCAACTTGACATGTTCGCACTAAATCGTCCGTAACTTTTGATTTAGAGTTCAAAATGACTAATCCAGTGCACACATTAACCTAACTAAATTTTCTATATTGTGACAAAATTTAAAACCTAAATTGTTACGAAAAAGCCTCCAAGTATTCCAATATATCCCAAAGTGCGTTATGCCATACATTTAGAATGATCATTTTAAATAGCTGATCAACTTGACATGTTCGGACTAAATCGTCTCTAACTTTTTATTTAGAGCTCAAGATGACATGAATACAACGCCCACGTTAAGATAACTCAATTTTCCATATTGTGAAAAACATTTGAGACTAAAAGAGCTAGACAAAGCATCAAAGTAATGCAATCTATCGAAAACAGTGTGATGCGATGCATTACGCTTCTTCTATAAGCCTTTACTCAAGGAGAACCAACGACCAGTTTTAGAATGATCATTTTAATTGGCCGATCAACTTAACTTGTTTGCAGTAAATCGTCCGAAATTTTTTATTCAGAGTTTAGAATGACATGAATTCAACGCCCACATTAAACCAACTCAATCTTCTATATTCTGAAAAATAACTTAGTACCGAGATATCTACGACAAAGTATCAAAGTAATGCAATGTGTCCCAAACTGTGTGATATCATGCATTATGCTTCATTTATAAGCCTTTACTCAAGGAGCACTAATAACCAGTTTAGAATAATTATTTTAACTAGCCGATCAACTTGACATTTCCGCACTAAATCGTTTGTAACTTGAGATTTAGAGTTCAAAATGACACGAATCAAACACCCACATTAAGCTATCTCAATTTTCTATATCGTGACAAAATTTATAAATGAAGCTATCAAAATTTTCTATATCTCAATTTTCTATATCGTGACGAAAAAGTGTCCAAATAATCCATTCTATCCCTAACTGAGTTATGCCATGCATTATGCTTCATTTATAAGCCTTTACTCAAGGAGCATCAATGATCAGTTTAAAATGATCATTTTAATTAGTTGATCAACTTGACATGTCCGTACTACATAATCTTTAACTTTTTGTTTAGACCTCAAGATGACATGAATCCAATGCCAACATTAAGCAAGCTAAATTTCTATATTATGACAATATTTGAGACTAAAAGAGCTAGAAGAAACCTCAAAGTAATGCAATCTACCCCAAACTGTGTGATTCCATGCATTTTGCTTCATTTATAAGTTATTTATCAATGAGTACCAATGATCAATTTAGAATGACACGAATCCAACACCCATGTTAAGCGCGCTCAATTTTCTATATTGTGACAAAATTTAAGACTGAAATAGCTATGAAAAATCCTCAATATAATCCAATCAACTCCAAACTGTGTGATGCCATGCATTATGCTTTACTCAACGAGTACCAATGATATATTTAGAATGATCACTTTAACTGGCAGATCAACTTGAAATGTCTGCACTAAATCGTTAATAAATTTTGAGTTAGAGTTCAAAGTGACACTAATCCAACACTCACGTTAATCGTGCTCAATTTGCTATAGTATGAAAACAGTTGAGACTTAAAGAGCTACGAAAAATCTTCCAAGTAATCAAATGTATCCCAAACTGCGTGATACCATGCATTATGCTTCATTTTTAAGCCTTTACTCAATGAGCATCAATGATCAATTTAGAATGATTATTTTAACTGGCCGATCAACTTGATATGTCGACACAAAATCATCCGTAACTTTTAATTTAGAGTTCAAAATGAGATGAATCCAACGCCCACATTAACTAGCTTAATATTCTATATTGTGACAAAATTTAAGATCGAAATAGCTACAAAAACGTCTAAGTAATCCAATCAATCCCAAACTGTTTGATGCCATGCATTATGCTTCCTTTCTAATCCTTTGCTACATCAGCACCAGATCAGTTTAGAATGATTATATTAAGTAGCCGATAAACTTGACATTTATAAGCATTTACATAAGGAGCACCAATGATCAGTTTAGAATGATCATTTTAACTAGCTGATCAACTTGGCATGTCCGCATTAAATCGTCTTTAACTTGTTATTTGAAGTTCAAAATGACATGTAATCCAATCAATCTCAAACTGTGTGATGCCATGCATTATGCTTTATTTATAAGCATTTACTCAACGAGCACCAATCATATAGTTCAAATGATCATTTTAACAGGCCGATCAACTTGATATGTCCGCACTAAATCATACATTACTTCTTATTTAGAGTTCGAAATGACACGAATCCAATGCCCAAGCTAGCTCAATTTTCTATAATGTGATAAAATTTAAGACCGAAATAGCTACGACAAATCCTCCAAGTAGTACAATCTATCCCAATATGCTTGATGTCATGCATAATGTTTCATTTATAAGCCTTTACTCAAGGAGCACCAATGATCAGTTTATAATGATCATTTTAAATAGCTGATCAACTTGACATGTCCGCACTAAATAGTCTTTAACCTTCGAATTAGAGCTCAATATGATATGAGTATGATGCCCACGTTAAGCTAGCTAAATTTTCCATATTGTTACAACTTTTGAGATTAAAAGAGCTACGACAAAGCATTCAAGTTATTCAATGAATCCCAAATTGCGTGATACCATGCATTATGCTTCATTTATAAAGCATATTACTCAAGGACAACCAATGATCAGTTTGGAACGATCATTTTAACTAGCTAATCAACTTGACATGTCCGCAGTGCGTCATCCATAACTTTTGATCTAGAGTTAATAATGATACAAATCCAACGCCGAAGTTAAGCAAGTTCAATTTTCTGTATTATGACAAAATTTAAAACCGAAATAGCTACAACAAAGCCTCCAAGTAATCTAATCTATCCCAAACTGCATAATGCCATGCATTATGCTTCATTTATAAGCATTTACTCAAGGAGCACCAATCATTTTAACTAGCTGATCAACTTGACATGTCCGCACTAAAACGTCTTTAACTTTTGATTTAGAGCCTAAAACACATGAGTCCAACCTCCACATTAAGCTATCTCAATTTTCTATATTGTGGAACATTTGAGTCTGAATTATCTACGAAAAAGCCTCCATGTAATTCAATATATCCTATAGTGCTTGATGTCATGCATTATGCTTTAATATAAGCCTTTACTGTAGGAGCACCAACGATCAATTTAGAATGATCATTTAAACTGGCCGATCAACTTGACATGTCCGCATTAAATCTTCAGTAACTTTTGATTTAGAGTGACGAATGACACGAATCCAACGCCCAACTTAAGGTAACTCAATTTTCTATATTATGACAACATTTGAGACAGAAACAGCTATGACAAAGCCTCCAAGTAATCCAATGTATCTCAAACTGCGTGATGGCTTGCATTATGCTTCCTTTACTCAAGGAGCACCAATGATAAGATTAGAATTATCATTTTATATGGCCAATCAACTTGATATCTCCGCACTACATAGTCCGTTACTTTTGATCTAAAGTTCAAAACGACACGAATCCAACACCAACGTTAACTTAGCTCAATTTTCTATATTGCGACAAAATTTAAGACCAAAATAGCTACGAAAAGGCCTCCAAGTAATCCAATTAATCCCAGACTGCGTGATGCCTTGCATTATGCTTCACTTATAAGCCTTTACTCAATGAGCACCAATAATAATCTTAGAATGATCATTTCAACTGACCAATCAACTTGACATTTCTCCATAAAATCGTTCGTAACCTTTACTCAAGTAGCACCAATGATCAGTTTAGAATGATAATTTTAACTAGCTGATCAACTTGACATGTCCACACTAAATCGGCTTTAACTATTAATTATAGCTCAAAATGACATGAGTCCAACAAACACATTAAGCTAGCTCAATTTTCTATATTGTGACAACATGTAAGATTGAATGAGCTACGAGAACGCCTCCAAGTAATGCAATCTGTCACAAACTGTGTGATTCCATGCATTATACTTTATTTATAAGAAATTAATCAAAGAGCTGCAATGATTATTTTAAATGTCAGATCAACTTGACATGTCTGCACTAAATCTTAAAATTTAAAACCAAAATAGCTACGACAAGGCCTCCAAGTAATCCAATTTATCCCAGACTACGTGATGCCATATATTTTGCTTCATTTATAATCCTTTACTCAATAGCACCAATGATCAGTTTACAATGATAATTTTAACTAGCTGATCAGCATGACATGTGCAGACTAAATCGTCTATAACTATTAATTAGAGCTCAGAATGACATGAGTCCAACGACCACATTAAGCTAGCTCAATTTTCTATATTGTGACAACATGTAAGATTGAATGAGCTACGAGAAAGCCTCCAGGTAATCCAATCTATCCCAAACTATGTGATTCCATGCATTATGCTTCACTTATAAGCAATTAATCAAAGAGTTGCAATGATCATTTTAAATGCCAGGTCAACTTGACATGTCCACACTTAATCATTTTTAACTTTTGATTTAGAGTTTAAAATGACACGAATTCAACAGCCACGTTAATCTAGCTCAATTTTTTATATTGTGACAAAATTTACGATCGAAATAGCTATGAAAAAACCTTCAAGTAATCCAACCTATCCTAAACTGCGTGATGGTGTGCATTATGCTTCATTTATATGCCTTTTCTCAATGAGCACCAATGATCAGTTTAGAATGATCTTTTTAACTAGCTGATCAACATGACATGTCCGCGCTAAATCGTTTTGAACTTTTGATCTAGATCTCAAAACGACATGAGTCCAACGCCTATTATAAAGTAGCACATTTTTCTATATTGTGACAACATTTGAGACTCAAAGAGCTACGAAAAAGACTCCAAGTAATCCAATGTATCCCAAACTGCGTGATGCCATGCATTTTGCTTCATTTATAAGCCTTTACTCAAGGCGCACTAGTGATCAGTTTAGAATAATCATTTTAACTAGCCGATCGAATTGACATGTCCGCACTAAATCTTCCGTCACTTTTAATTTAGAGTTCAAAATGACACTAATCCAACGCGCACATTAAGCTAGCTCAATTTTCTATATTGTGATATAATTTACGATAGAAATAGCCACGACAAAGCCTCCAAGTAATCCATTTTATCCCAACCTGAGTGATGCCATGCATTAGGCCTCATTTATAAGCCTTTACTCAAGCAACACCAATGATCAGTTTAAAATGATCATTTTCACTAGCCGATCAACTAGACATGTCCGCTGTAAATCGTCTGTAACTATTGATTTAGAGCTTAGAATGACATGAATCCAATGCCCACGTTAACGTAGCTCAATTTTTTATTTTCTGATAAAATTTAACATTGAAAGAGTAACGACAATGTCTCCAAGTAATCCAATCTATCCCGAACTGCGTGATGCCATGCATTAGGTTTCATTTATAAGCATTTACTCAAAGAGAACCAATAATCAGTTTAGAATGATCATTTTAATTAGTTGACAACCTTTACATGTCCACACTATATCATCTTTAACTTTTGATTCAGAGCACAAAACGACAAGAGTTCAACGCCCACGTTAAGCTAGCACAATTTTCCATATTGTGACAACATTTGAGACTCAACGAGCTACGAAAAAGGCTCCAAGTAATCCAACATATCCCAAACTACGTGATGCAGTGCATTTTGCTTCATTTATAAGCCTTTACTCAAGGAGCACCGGTGATCAGTTTACAATGGTCATTTTAACTCGCTGATCTACTTGATATATCCGAATTAAATCGTTTGTAACTTTTGATTTAAATTTCAAAATGACATGAATCCGACGGCCACGTTAAGTTAGCTCAATTTTCTATATTATAAAAAATGTAACACCGAAAGAGCTACAACAAATCCTCGAAGTAATCCAGTGTATCCCAAACTGCGTGATGGCATGCATTATGCTTCATCTATAAGCCTTTACTCAAGGAGCACCAATGATCAGTTTAGAATGATCATTTTAACTACTTGATAACCATGACATGTCCGCACTAAATCATCTTTAACTTTTGATTCAGACCTCAAAACGACATGAATCCAACGCCCACGTTAAGCTATCACAATTTTCCATATTTTGACAACAACATTTGAGACTCAAACAGCTACGAAAAAGCCTCCAAGTAATCCCATGTATCCCACACTGCGTGATGCCATGCATTTTGCTTAATTATAAGCCTTTACTCAATGAGCACCAATAATTACTTTAGAATGATCATTTTAACTGGTCGATAAACTTGACATGTGCTCAGTAAATCATCCATAACTTTTTATTTAGAGTTCAGAATATCACGAAACACACGCCCACATTAAGATACCTCAATTTTCTATATTATGACAACATTTGAGATTGAAAGAGCTACAACAAGGCCTCCAAGTAATCAAATGTATCCTAAACTGCGTGATGCCATGCATTATGCTTTGTTTATAAGCCTTTACTCAAGGAGTACCATTGATCAGTTTAGAATGATCATTTTAGCTAGCCGATCAACTTGAAATGTCCTCACTAAATCCTCTGTAACTTTTTATTTAGATTTTAGAATAACACGAACCCAACGCCCACCTTAAGCTAGCTTAACTTTCTATTTTATGACAATATTTGAGACTGAAAAAACTACGAAAAGGCCTCCAAGTAATCCAACGTATCTCGACCTGCGTGATGCCATACATTATGCTTCATTTATAAGCCTTTACTGAAGGAGCGGCAATGATCAGCTTAGAATGATTATTTAACTCACCCATCAAATTGACATGTACGCACTAAATCGTCCGTAACTTTTGATTTAGAGTTCAAAATGATATGAATCCAACGCCAAAGCTAGCTCAATTTTCTATATTGTGACAAAATTTCAAGAAATGTAAGACAAAATAGCTATGACATAACCGCCAAGTAGTACAATCTATCCCAATATGTGTGATGGCATTCAGTATGTTTCATTTACAAGCCTTTACTCAAGGAGCACCAATGTTCAGTTTAAAATGATAATTTTAAATAGCTGATCAACTTCACATGTCTGCACTAAAACGTCTTTAACCTTTGAATTAGAGCTCAAAATGACAAGAGTCCAACGTCCACGTTAAGCTAGCTCAAATTTCCATATTTGGACAACATTTAAGACTGAAAGAGTTACAAAAGAGTCTCCAAGAAATCCAATGTATCACAAACTGTGTAATGGCATGAATTATGCTTTATTAATAGGCTTTTACTCAATGAACACTAGTGATCAGTTTCGAATGATCATTTTAACTGGCTGATTAAGTTGGGATGTCCGCACTAAATCATCCATAACTTCTGATTTGGAGTTCAAAATGACACGAATCCAACGCCCACGTTAGGCTAGCTCCATTTTCTATATTGTGAAAACATTTGACAATGAAAAAGCTACGACAAAGCCTCCAAGTAATCCAATTTATCCCGAACTGCGTGATGTCATGCATTATGCTCTATCTATAAGCCTTTACTCAAGGAGCACCAATGATTAGTTTAGAATGATCAGTTTAACTGGCTGATCAACTTGACATGTCCGCACTAAATCGTCCGTAACTTTTGATTTAAAATTCAAACTTACACGAATCTAACGCCCATGTTAAGCTAGCTAAATATTCTATATTGTGACAACATTTGAGACTGAAAGAGCAATGACAAAGCCTCCAAGTAATCCAATGTATCCAAACTGCATGATGCCATGCATTATACTTCATTTATGAGCCTTTACTCAAGCAGCACCAATGATCAGTTTAGAATTATCATTTTAAATAGCGGATCAACTTGACATGTCTGCATTTAGCTTCATTTATTAGCTTTTACTGAATGAGCACCAATAATTAGTTTAGAATGATCATTTTAACTGGCCGATAAACTTGACATATGATCACTAAATCGTCGGCAATATTTTATTTAGAGTTCAGAATAACACGAATCACACGCCCACGTTAAGGTAGCTTAATTTTCTACATTATGACAACATTTGAGAATGAAAGAGCTACGACAAAGCCTCCAAGTTATCCAATGTGTCCCAAACGGCGTGGTGCCATGCATTATGCTTCATTTATATGCCTTTACTCAAGGAGAACCAATGATCACTTTAGAATGATCATTTTAACTAGCCGATCAACTTGACATGTCCGCACTAAAGCGTCCGTATGTTTTGATTTAGAGATCAAAATGGCAAGAATCCAACGCACACGTTAAGCTAGCTCAATTTTCTATACAATGACAAAATTTAAGACCGAAATAGCTACGACAAGGCCTCCAAGTAATCCATTCTATCCAAAACTGTGTGATGATGTGCATTATGCTTCATTTATAAGGCTTTACTCAAAAGGAGTACCAATGATCTGTTTAGAACGATTATTTTAACTGGCAGGTCAACTTGACATGTGCTCACTATATCGTCCATAACTTTTAATTTAAAGTTCAGAATGACACGAATCCAAAGCCCACGTGAAGCTAGCCCAATTTTCTATATTATGACAATATTTGAGACTGAAAGAGCTATGATAAACCCTCCAAGTAATCCAATGTAACCCAAACTGCGTGATGTCATGCGTTATGCTTCATTTATGACCCTTTACTGAACGATCACCAATGATCAGTTTAGAATGATCATTTTAACTGGCCGATCAACTTGAAATTTCTGCACTAAATCGTCAGCAACTTTTGATTAAGAGTTCAAAATAACGAGAATCAAACGCGCTTGCTAAGGTAGTTCAATTTTCTATATTGTGACAAAATTTAAAACCAAAATAGCTACTAAAAAATCTCGAAGTAATCCATTCTATCCCAAACGGCATGATGTCATGCATTATGCTTCATTTATTAACCGTTAATCAAGCAGCAGCAATGACCAGTTTAGAATGCTTATTTTAATTGGGCGACAATTTGACATGTCCGTACTAAATCGTCCGTAACTTTTGATTAGTTCTCGCAATGACACGAATCCAACACACACGTTAAACTAGCTCAGTTTGCTATATTATGACAAAATTTGAGACAGAAAGAGCTACAACAAAGCCTCTATGTAATCCAATGTATCCCGAACTGCGTGATGACATGCTTTGTACTTCATTTATAAGCCTTTATTCCTGGAGCACTAGTGATTAGTTTAAAATGATCATTTTAACTAGCCGATCAACTTGACATATCCGCACTAAATCGTCCGTAACTTTCGATTTAAAGTTCAAAATGATAGGAATCCAACGCACGTTAAGGAAGCTCAATATTCTATATTGTGACAAAATTTAAAACGAAAATAGCTACGACAAAGCTTCCAAATGCCATGCATCATGCTTCATTTATAACCTTTTAATCGAGGAGCACCATTGACCAGTTTAGAAGGATCGTTTCAACTGCCTGATCGACTTGAATTTTTCGCACTAAATCGTCTGTAACTTTTGATTTAGAGTTTAGAATAATATGAATCCAACATCCACGTTAACCTAGCTCAATTTTCTATATTATGACAACATTTGAGACTGAAAGAGCTACGACAATACCTCCAAGTAATCCAATGTATCTCATACTGGATGATGCCATGCATTAGTCTTCATTTATAAGCCTTTACTAAAAGAGCACCAATGATCATTTTAACTAGCTGATCAACTTGACATGTCCGCACTAAATCATATGTTACTTTTGATTTAGACTTCAAATTGACTCGAATCCAACGCTCGCGTTAAACTAGCTCAATTTTCTATAATGTGACAAAATTTAACACTGAAATAGCTACGACAAAGCCATCAAGTACTCCAATCTATCCCAAACTTTGTAATGCCATGCATTATGATTCATTTATAATCCTTTACTCAAGGAGCACCAATGATCAGTTCAGAATGATCATTTTAACTAGCTGATCAACTTGACATTTCCGCACTAAAATGTCTTTAACCTTTGAATTAGAGCTCAAAATGATATGTCCAACGCCCACGTTAAGCTAGCTCAATTTTCCATATTGTGATAGCATTTGAGACTGAATGAGCTACAAAAAAGCCTCCAAGTAATCCAATGTGTCACAAACTCTATGATGTTATGCATTATATTTCATTTAAAAGCCCTTACTCAAGGAGCACCAATGATGAGTTTAGAATGATCATTTTAACTGGCCGATCAACTTGACATGTCCGCAATAAATCGTCTGTAACTTTTTATTTAGTGTTCACAATAACACGAATCCAACACCCACGTTAAGCTAGGTCAATTTTCTATATTATGACAAAACTTAAGACCGAAATAGCTATGATAGAGCCTCCAAGTAATACAATGTATCCCAATATGCGTGATGCTGGGAAAAGGGCCAAAATCAATGTGAACAATTTCCGTCGTGCTCATTTGAACCTGATTTTAAGAGCAATGCGTTAAACCACATGAACAGTGATAAAATTTGAATTTCCTACACGAATTATATCAAGAGTGCTTTTTTCAACGAAGCTTGTAATGTCGTTACTAAACCGTGAAAAAACTGCTAACTCATATGACACTGTGGCAGCTGACTCAGCATGTTAATTGATGGACGAAAATGCAGTTGAAAACGACGTCATTTTGCATTTTAAGCAAAATGATGTCGTTTTGCACTTTAAGCAAAAAGACGTCGTTTTGACTTATGGGAAAAAATTGTACAGATTAAAAAATCAACCTGTGAGATTTAACTACCTAAAAATATTTCATCTAAAATTACCATAGCATAAATAGTAAACCATCCAACTGTACCTGAAAATTAATAGAACTACCATGAAGTACATCGCATAACTAGATACAAATCTAAAAAAGACTTCATGCAAAATCTTTCCGAAAGTCTAAGTGTTTTAGAAAAACCAGTCAAGCAATTAGTATTCCTGCGATTGTGTTGGTCCTTCCCCATCAGCAAGGGTCATAAACTCACCATCCTCTATATTAGCATTGTCTCTTGTACATAATCTTTTCTTAACCGGTTTAACCTTATCTACTCAAAAGTTAGAACATTTCTTTGCGTTATGTCCAGCAATACCACATCGACCATAATGCATAATTATTTTCTCTCGAGTGACCTTTTTTTGTAGGCGACTCATGTCTCCCTTTCTTTCTCTTCGATTTTGGGTTTCTCCCTTTTCTGTTTTCAACTTGTTCAACCAATCTAGCCGGAGGATGAACTACTGAACCAGAAATCTTCCAAAAAAACATACCATTCACCGGTCGAATGGAGTCACTGTAAATTTTTTGTTGCCTCGAGGTTAAATACCAATTAGATGTGTAATCTTTGTAGTTAAGCTTCCTCTCCGAGATGACACACAAGGCATGACGACAAGGAAGGCCACTCATTTCCCATCTTTTGCAAGCACCTGTCCTCGATACTAAATGCAAACTGAAAGTTCTACTGGACTCTAGTACCACACAATGCCCATCTGATCCTGGAAAAATCCTACAAAATTTGATCTTTTGCTGCTCAAATTCTATTGTTGCAGTAGCTTTTGGAGTGTATCTACCTGTATGATTCAATGCTGCCATTTTTCTGCGATCAATGCGAACCATGGCATTTCTTTTTATCGTCTCCAACATCTCAACCATAGGCATATACCTTGCTGAATCAATGGCATTGTTGAAAGACTCGGAGATGTTGTTGTGAATATCGACACAACTAGAAGATGTTTTGCAGTAAGCAAGACTGCAATTCTTTGGATTCTTCGCCATCATTGCTTCGAACAACCTCATATCATACGTCTTCATTATATCCAAATTCTCATTATACTCAGCCATCGTGTAACTCTCTGCAACCCTGCAAAACAGTCGCTTCATCTCGCTTTGATGAGGGAAAATCTTTTTCAAATTCCCATATATATGACGAGCACACATCCTATGTTCAACCTGAGGTAATTCTCTTTCGACTGCATTCTACAAACCCTACAGATTGAAATAATTTGATTGTTAACGTCCATATGGGTCATAATGAGATTAAAATATTACTGTGAAAGCTTCTCCATTTTGTAGATTAAAATCTACTTTCATCTTTCGTACGAACCAAGCCCAATTCTCTTCATTCTCAACATCGACAATTGCTCACGCAATTGGGTACATTTGATTGTTAACGTCCCTTCCCACAGCAGCTAGTAATTGAACTTTAAGTGTGATTTTTGGAAAACAACCATCTAAGCCGAAGATAGGTCGGCACCACATTGTCCGTAATCTTCGGAGCACTTCGAAACACACATAAAATCTCTAAAATATTTCGGCTCCAGTTTCATCAAATACGGTGTCGAGCTCTACAGTAGACCCACGGTTAGAACTACAATGGCAACAGTAAAAGTAAGTTAGTAAAAAACAAACAAACACATTCCTTTAGCAATCGGTAAAGTAAGTCAGTCACTCAAGAAGGGCTAATCGATAATCCTTTAGCCTTGAAATTGCTCCTCATGTTCACGGTTGATGTGATCTAGTGCTCTTCTCTTTTCTTCTTTACACTTGTCGATGGTTTTGATAAAATTGTACCGTTTGAGGATTTTCTCTTGCATTGCCTTTGGTTTAAGCTCCGGATCAGTTCTTAAATCATCCAAAATCAGCTTCATTATCACCTCTGTCTTTAATATTTTACAATGCGTATCTTTCATGCAATTGTGCTCATCTTCATACGTCTTCACCATCCACTTTCCGATTCTTTCTTCATAACTACAATAAATATACCACGGAAAACAATCATTAGACCCACACTTAGCTCCAGATTTGTCTCTTTCCTAACAATTTGGCTTAATATTCCATCCTCCCTTTAGCGCGTAGTCAACCAAGGCCTCTATAAAATCTTCTAAAGAATCAAACACTTGTCTTAGTTGCAACTGCCCACTGCCTTGTTTACACCTTATGAAGTCCTCTTCATCGCAATCGGAGTTAGGAGGTGTGTTGTGGTAATCAACATCTTCATCTTCGTCAACAAACGATCTCACATTCATTTCAACCCTCACATCTTCTTCATATGACTCATTCCATGGAAGATCCACTGTATGCTTAGTTGTGTTAACGAGGAAGACGTCAACATCCCTTGTCCATTTAGCTACTTCACACATCTTAGTAAAACTCGCATCTCCATTAGATAATTTCTTCCAATCCTTATTCTCTTCAAAAGGCATTTTATACCACATTTTCTGGCCATAAAATGTTTCCCCTAACTCATTTTTGATCATGGTGAATAAATCTTCAGGTTTAGATTCTAAATCTTTAACTTTACAACAAAGATAGCCGACATCTCCATCATTATTTTTCACCCAATATCCACTGTAATACACATTGAACGTTACAATTTCTGCATTAGTGATTTGCACAAAACAATTAGGCGTTAGACACCAAAAACTCGATTTCGTTTTACCAAATTAAACAACAAAAATAAAATGCAAAATTCAATTTATTTGTTATTTGTTCATCATATGTAGTATGAGATAAAAATGTGTTGAAACAAAAATGAATCTTCATTACAAAAGATATTTTGACTGTATCAAAACATGCAAAGTATTTCATATTGCTTTGCAATTACATAGCACCGAACAATAAAACGAGCCAAAGATTAAAAGTGGGTCATCATTTAGACTTAGAGAATCAAACTAAGATAATGTAGAATCACAGCAAAGAACCCACAAGTTCAAAGATATTTTACAGAGACATGTAATTGGTTTTGGGTTTTTTCTTGATGATGTAAATAACGGAACATCTCATTTACTTGTCACTTTTGGTTTATATGAAAGTCAGTTTAATCGAAGAACAAGTCACCATGAAGATTTGGATTTGGTGAGGCGTATTCACTTTTAGGAAAAACAAGAACTAAGACCTTATTTGACGAGAAAGTCCTTACATTACATGCCGCAACTCCCATCAAATTCGTGTAAATACAACTTTTGTTATTGAACAATGTGTGGGAATACGTCAATAAAAACTATGTGTTGAAATAACAAAAACAAAAACTAGTTCTGTTTTTTTCTTCCCAAATGTTTATGTATATATATATATATACATATATATTTCCATGCTATTCATTAACAAACAAACCAAATTTCCATTATATAAGGTGATGAACACAGAGCTATTAGCTTTTTTATATAATACATAAATCAAATTAAATCTAGAATCAGATTTGCTATTAACTGGAAACTAGAGTCTATTTTCTTCTCAGAAGAACAATGACTGGAAACAGATTCGTCCACACATCAAATTAATCATATTAACCACCATTTTTGAAAAGAATCAAACAAGGGTCCAAATTTGAAATTTCATAACAAGTATCATCAATGGAAAAGATTTACGGGTTAATCAAAACTCATAACATAAACTTTCCCCAAGTGCAAAACAACGTCGTTTTGCTTTAAGTGCAAAACGACATCGTTTTATTTTCACATACAGTTTCTCAACTGCCACGTGTCACATGAGTCAGTAGTTTTTCATGGTTCATTGACGACGTTAAAGATTTAGTTGAAAAAGGCACTCTCGATATAATTCGTGTAGGACGTTCAAATTCTATCTCTGTTCATGTGGTTTAATGCACTGCTCCTAAATTCAGGTTCAAATGAGCCCGACGGTAATTGTTCAGGTTGATTTTGGCCCTTTTCCCATGTGAAGCCATGCATTATGTTTCCTTTATAAGCCGTTACTCAAGGAGCACCAATGTCAGTTTAGAATGATTGTTTTAAATAGCTGATCAACTTCACATGTCTGCAGTAAAACATCTTTAACCTTTGAATTAGAGCTCAAAATGACACGAGTCTAACGCCCACGTTAAGCTACCTCAAGTTTCCATATTGTGATAGCATTTGAGATTGAAAGAGCTACGAAAAGGCTTCCAACTAATCCAATGTATTAGAAATTGCATGATGCCTTTAATTATGGTTTATTTTTTAGCCTTTACTCAATGAGCATCAGTGCTGAGTTTAGAATGATCATTTAACTGGCTGATCAACTTGACATGTCCACACTAAATCGTCCATAACTTCTGATTTAGAGTTCAGAATGACACGAAACCAGCGCCCACGTTAAGCTAGCTCAATTTTCAATATTGTGAAATACATTTGAGACTGAAAGAGCTACGACAAAGCCTCCAAGTAATCCAATCTATCCCGAACTGCGTGATACCATGAATTATACTTCATCTATAAGCTTTTACTCAAGGAGCACCTATGATAAGTTTAGAATGATCATTTTAACTGGCCGATCAACTTTATATGTCCGCACTAAATCGTCCGTAACTTTTGATATAGAGTTCAGAATTGCACGAGTCCAACGCCCACAAAAAGCTAGCTAAATATTCTATATTGTGACAAATTTTGACACTGAAAAAGTTACGATAAAGCCTCCAAGTAATCCAATGTATCCTAAATTTCATTATGCTTACGCTTCATTTATAAGCCTTTACTCAAGGAACACCAATAATCGATTTATAATGATCATTTTAACTGGCCAATCTACTTGACATGTCCACACTAAATCGTCTGTAACTTTTGAATTAGGGTTTAAAATGACACGAATCCAAAGCGCACATTAATTTATCTTAATCTTCTACAGTGTGACAAAGATTAAGACAAAAATAGCCACGACACCGCCTCCAAGTAATCCATTCTATCAAAAACTGCGTGATTCCATGCATTATTCTTCATTTATAACATTACCCAGGGAGCAATGCGCTCGTTAAGGTAGCTCAATTTTCTATATTGTGACAAAATTTAAGACCAAAATAGCTATTACAAAACCTCGAAGTAATCCATTCTATGAGAAACTGCATGATGTCATGATACTTCATTTATTAACCGTTACTCAAGGAGCACCAATGACCAGTTTAGAATGCCTATCTTAATTGGGCGATCAACTTGACATGTCCGTACTAAATCGTCCGTAACTTTTTATTTAGATCTCGCAATGACCCGAATCCAATGCCCATGGTAAGCTAGCTCAATTTTTTATAATATGACAAAATTTGAGAGTGAAAGAGCTACGACAAAGCGTCTATGTAGTCCAATGTATCCCAAACTGCATGATGTCATGCTTTGTACTTCATTCATAAGCCTTTATTCCAGGAGTACTAGTGATCAGCTTAAAATGATCATTTTAACTAGCCGATCAACTTGACATGTCCGCACTAAATCGTCTGTAGCTCTCCATTTAGAGTTCAAAATGATCGAAATCCAACACACATGTTAAGCAAGCTCATTATTCTATATTGTGATCAAATTTAAAACCGAAATAGCTACGACAAAGCTTCCAATTAATCCATTCTATCCCAAACTGCGTGATGTCATACATTATGCTTTAGTTATAGGGCTTTAATCGAGGAGTACCATTGACCATTTTAGAAAGATCATTTTAACTAGCCGATCAACTTGACATTTTCGCACTAAATCGTCCGTAACTTTTGGTTTTGAGTTCAGACTGACACAAATCCAATGCCCATGTTAATCTATCTTAATTTTCTATATTATGACAACAATTGAGACTGAGAGAGCTACTAGAATACCTCCAAGTAATCCAATGTATCACAAACTGCATGATGCCATGCATTAGTCTTCATTTATAAGCCTTTACTGAAAGAGCACCAATGATCAATTTAGAACGATCATTTTAACTAGCTGATCAACTTGACATGTCCGCACTAAATCGTATGTAACTTTTGATTTAGAGTTCAAAATGACTCGAATCCAACGCTCACGTTAAGCTAGCTCAATTTTCTATAATGAGACAAAATTTAACACCAAAATAGCTACGACAAAGCCTGCAAGTACTCCAATCTATCCCAAACTGTGTAATGCCATGCATTATGTTTCATTTAAAATCCTTTACTCAAGGGGCACCAATGATCACTTCAGAATGATTATTTTAACTACATGATCAACTTGAAATTTCTGCACTAAAACATCTTTAACCTTTGAATTAGAGCTCAAAATGACATGAGTCCAACATCCACGTTAAGCTAGATCAATTTTCCATATTTTGATAGCATTTGAGACTGAATGATCTACGAAAAAGCCTCCAAGTAATCCAATGTGTCACAAACTCTATGATGCCATGCATTATATTACATTTACAAGTCTTTACTCAAGGAGCACCAATGATGAGTTTAGAATGATCATTTTAACTGGCCGATAAACTTGACATGTCCATACTAAATCGTCTATAACTTTTTTTGTGTTCAAAATAACACGAATCTAACACCCACGTTAAGCTAGCTCAATTTTCGATATTATGACAACATTTGAGACTGATGTATCCCAAACTGCGTGATGTCATGCATTATGCTGAATTTTATAAGCTAGTCCAATGCCCACATTAAGCTAGTTCAATTTTTCATATTGTGACACCATTTAAGACTAAAAGAGCTATGACAAAGCCTCCAAGTAATCCATTGTATCCCAAATTGCATGATGTCATGCATTATGCTTCAGTTATAAGCCTTTACTCAAGGAGCACGAATGATCAGTTTAGACGGATCATTTTAAGTAGGCAATGAACTTGACATGTCCGCACTAAATCGTTATTAACTTTTCATTTAGAGTTCAGAATGACACGAATCCAATGCTTACATTAAGTTAGCTCAATTTTCTCTATTGTGACAAAATTTAACACCGAAAATAACTACTAAAGACCCTCCAAGTAATCCAATCTATCCCAAACTGCGTAATGTCATGCATTATGCTTTGTTGATTAGCCTTTACTCAAGGAGCACCAATGATCAGTTAAGAATAATCATTTTAACTAGCTGATAAACTTACATGCTGCACAAAATCGTCTTTAACTTTCGATTTATAACTCAAAATGACATAAGTCCAACGCCCACGTTAAGCTAGCTGAAATTTCCGTATTGTGACAACCTTTGAGACTGAAAGAGCTACGAAAAGCCTCCAAGTAATCAAATGTATCCCAAATTGCGTGATGCCATGCATTATGCTTCAGTTTAAAGCCTTTACTCAAGGAGAACCAATGATCAGTTTAGAATGATCATTTTAACTAGCTGATCAACTTGACATGTCTGCATTAAATCATCTTAAAATTTTTATTTAGAGCACAAAATAACATGTGTCCGACGCCCACGTTAAACTAGCTCAATTTTCAATAGTGTGACAACATTTGAGAGTAAAAGAGTTACGAAAAAGCCTCCAAGTAATCTAATGTACCCCAAACGGCCTGATTCCATGTATTAACCTATTTGAATGTAGCAGACAACAGCGGGGCTCGCAAATTGCTGTGTATTCCAATAATATGCTTCATTTATAAGCCTTTACTAAAGGAGCACCGATAGTCAGTTTAGAATGATCGTTTTAACTGGCCACTCAACTTAACATGCCAGCACTAAATCCTCAGTAATTTTGATTTAGAGTTCAGAATGACACGAATTCAACGCCCACTTTAATCTAGCTTAATTTTCTATATTGTGACAAAATTTATGACCAAAATAGCTACGACAAACCCTCTAAGTAATCCAATCTATTCCAAACTACGGCATGCAATGCATTATGCTTTATTTATTAGCCTTCTCTATATGAGCACGAAGGATCATTATGCTTCATTTATAACCCTTTACTCAAGGAGCACCAATTTTCAGTATAGAAAGAGCTACGAAAAAGCCTCCAATTAATCCAATGTATCCCAAACAGCATGATGTCATGCATTATCCTTCATTTATCAGCCTTTACTCAAGGAGCACCAATGATTAGTTTAGAATGATCATTTTCACAGGCCGATCAACTAGACATGTTTCTACGAAATACACCATAACTTTTGATTTAGAGATCAAAATGACACGAATCAAACACCCACGTTAAGCTAGCTCAATGTTCTATATTGTGACAACATTTGAGAATGAAATAGCTACGGAAAAGCCTCCATATAATACAATGTATCCCAAACTTCGTGATGCCATGCAATATGCTTCACCTATAAGCCTTTACTCAAGGAGCACAAGTGATCAGTTTAGAATGATCACTTTAACTGGCCGATCAACTTGATGTCCACACTAAATCTTCCGTAACTTTTGATTTAGAGTTCAGAATGACACGAATACAACGCCCACCTTAAGCTAGCTCAATTTTCTCTATTTTGACAAAATTTAATGCAGAAATAGGTACGATAAAGCCTCTAAGTAATCCAATCTATCCCAAACTGCATGATGCTATGCATTATGCTTCATTTATTAGCCTTTAGTCAAGTAGCACGAATGATCAGTTTAGAATGCTCATTTTAACTAGCTGATCAACTTGACATGTCCACACTAAATCGTCTTAACTTTTGATTTAGAGTTCAAAATGACATGAGTCCAATGGCCACATTAAACTAGTTTAATTTTCCATATTGTGACACCATTTAAGACTGAAAGAGCTATGACAAACTCTCCAAGTAATCCATTGTATCCCAAACTGCATGATGTCATGCAGTATGCTTCATTTATAAGCTTTTACTCAAGGAGCACGAATGATCAGTTTAGAATGATCATTTTAAGTAGCCGATGAACTTGACATGTCCGCACTAAATCGTTATTAACTTTTGATTTAGAGTTCAGAATTACAAGAATCCAACGCTTACGTTAAGTTAGCTCAATTTTCTCTATTGTGACAAAATTTAACACCGAAAATAGCTACTAAAGACCCTCCAAGTAATCCAATCTATCCCAAACTGCGTGATGTCATGCATTATGCTTCATTTATTAGCCTTTACTCAAGGAGCACTAATGATCAGTTAAGAATAATCATTTTAACTAGCTGATAAACTTACATGTACGCACAAAATCGTCTTTAACTTTTGATTTATAGCTCAAAATGACATGAGTCCAATGCCCACGTTAAACTAGCTGAAATTTCCGCATTGTGACAATATTTGAGACTGAAAGAGCTACGAAAAGCCTCCAAGTAATCAAATGTATCCAAAATTGCGCGATGCCATGCATTATGCTTCATTTTAAAGCCTTTACTCAAGGAGAACCAATAATTAGTTTAGAATGATCATTTTAACTAGCTGATCAACTTGACATGTCTACATTAAATCATCTTAAAGTTTTGATTTAGAGCTCAAAATGACATGTGTTCGATGCCCACGTTAAGCTAGCTCAGTTTTCAATACTGTGACAACATCTAAAACTGAAAGAGTTACGAAAAAGCCTCCACGTAATCCAGTGTCCCCAAACTCACTGATTCCATGTATTAACCTATTTGAATGTAGCACACAACAACGGGGCTCGCAAATTGATGTGTATTCCAATAAAATGCTTCATTTATAAGCCTTTACTCAATGAGCATCAATGATCAGTTTAGAATGATCGTTTTAACTAGTTGATCAACAGGACATCTCCGCACTAAATCTTCCGTAACTTTTGATTTAGAGTTCAAAATGACACGAATCCAACGTCTATGTCAAACAAGCTCAATTTTCTATCTTTTGACAAACTTTAACACCGAAATATCTACAAAAAGCCTCCGAATAATAAAATCTATTCCAAACTACGTGATGCCATGCATTTGCTTCATTTATAAGCCTTCACTCAAGGAGCTCCAATGATCTGTTTAGGATTATCATTTTAACTTGCTAATCAACTTGATATGTCCGCACTAAATCGTCTTTAACTTTTGAGTTAGAGCTCAAAATGATATGAGTCCAACACTCACATAAATCTAGCTCAATTTTCCACATTGTGAAAACATTTGAGTTTGAAAGAGCTACTACAAAGCCCCCAAGTAATCCAATGTATCCCAAACTGCATGATGTCATGCAGTATGGTTCATTTATAAGCCTTTACTCAAGTAGCAATAATGATTAGTTTAGAATGATAATTTTAACTGCCTGATCAACTTGACATGTTTGCATTAAATCATCCGTAACTTATTATTTAGAGTTCAGATGACACGAATCCAATGCCCACGTTAAGCTAGCTCAATTATCTATATGGTGACAACATTTGAGACTGAAAGAGCTACGAAAAAGCCTCCAAATAATCCAATGTATCACAAACTGCGTGTTGTCATGCATTATCCTTCATTTATAAGCTTTACTCAAGGAGCACTAATGATCATTTTAGAATGATCATTTTAACAGGCCGATCAACTTGACATGTCCGTACAAAATCCACCGTAATTTTTTATTTAGAGATCCGAATGACACGAATCCAATGCCCACGTTAAGCTAGCCCAATGTTCTATATTGTGACAACATCTGGGATTGAAAGAGCTATGAAAAAGCCTCATTATAAACCAATGTATCACAAACTGCATGACGCCATACATTATGTTTCATTTATAAGCCCTTACTCAAGGAGCACTAATGATCAGTTTAAAATCATCACTTTAACATGCCGATCAACTTGACATGTCCGCACTAAGTCATCCGTAACTTTTGATTTAGAGTTCAGAATGACACGAATACAACGCCCACATTAACCTAGCTTAATTTTCTATATTGTGACAAAATTTAACACCAAAATAGCTACGAAAAAGCCTCCGAGTAATCGAATCTATCCTAAACTCCGTGATGCCATGTATTATGCTTCATCTATAAGCGTTTACTCAAGGAACAACAATGATCAGTTTAGAATGATCATTTTAACTAGTTGATCAACTTGACATATCCAAACTAAATTGTCTTTAACTTTATTTTAGAACTCAAAATGACATGAGTCCAACGCCTATCTTAAGCTAGCTCAATTTTCCATATTGTGACAACAGGTGAAACTGAAAGAGCTACTTCGAAGCATCCAAGTAATCCAATCTTAATTTACAAGCCTTTACTCAAGGAGCACGAATGTATCCCAAAATGGGTGATGTCATGCATTATGCTTCATTTACAAGCCTTTACTCAAGCAGAACCAATGATAAGTTTACAATGATCATTTTAACTGGCAGATCAACTTGACATGACCGCACTAAATCGTCCATAACTTTTGATTTTGAGTTCAAAATGACACGAATCCAACACCGACGATATGTTACCTCAACATTCTATATTGTGACAAAATTTAAGACCAAAATAGCTTGAAGAACGCCTTCAAGTAATCCAATCTATCTGAAACTGCGTGATACCATCTATTAAGATTCATTTATATGCTATACTCAAGGAGAATCAATGAGCAGTGTAGAATGATCATTTTAACTATCCGATTAACTTGACATGTATGCACTAAATTGTCCGTAAATTTTGATTTAGAGTTTAAAATGTCACGAATCCAACGACCATGTTAAGCTAGCTCAATTTTCTATATTGTGACAAAATTAAGACCGAAATAGCTACGACAAAGCCTTCAAGTAATCCAATCTATCTCAAACTGTGTGATGCCATGCATTATTCTTCATTTATAAACCTTTACTCAAGGAGCACCAATAATTAGTTTAGAAAGATCATTTTAACCTGCTGATCAACTTGACATGTCCGCACTAAATTGTCTTTAACTTTTAATTTATAACTCAAAATTACATAAGAAACCAACGTTAAGCTTGCTAGATTTTCCATATTGTCACAGTAGTTGAGACTAACAAAGCTACTACAAAGCGTCCAAGTAATCCAATGTACCCGAAATTTCATGATGCCATGCATTATGCTTCATTTAAAAGCCTTTACTCAAGGAGCACCAATGATCAATTTAGAATGATCATTTTAATTGGCCGATCAACTTGACATGTCCGCACTAAATCGTCTGTAACTTTTGATTAAGAGTTCAAAATGACACGAATCCAACGCCCACGATATGCTAGCTCAAATTTCTATATTGTGCCAACATTTAAGACTAAAAAAGCTACGAAAAAGCCTCCAACTAATCCAACGTATCCCAAACTTCGTGATGCCATACAATATGTTTCATTTATAAGCCTTTACTCAAGGAACACCAGTGATGAGATTAGAATTATCATTTTAACTGGCTTATCAACTTGACATGGCCACACTAAATTCTTAGTAACTTTTGATATAGAGTCAAAATGACACGAATCCAATGCCCACGTTAAGCTAGCTAAATTTTGGATATTGTGAAAAATTTGAGATTGAAAGAACTACGACAAAGCCTCGAAGTAATCTAATGTATCCCAAATTCCGTGATGCCATGTATTATACTTCATTTATAAACCTTTACTCAAGGAGCACCATTGATCAGTTTAGAATTATTATTTTAACTAGCCGATTAACTTGACATGTGCAAACTAAATTGTCCGTAACTTTTGATATAGAGTTCAAAATAATACAAAAACAACGCCCACATTAAGCTAGCTCAATTTCCTATATTGTAACAAAATTTAAGACCAAAATAGTTAAGACAAATCATCCAAGTAATCCAATGTATCGCAAACTGTGTGAAGTCATGCATTTACTCAAGGAGCACCGATGATCAGTTTAGAATGATCATTTTAACTTGATGATCAACTTACGTGTCTGAACTAAATCATCTTTAGCTTTTGATTAAGAGCTTAAAATGACATGAGTCCAATGCCCACGTTAAGCTAGCTCAATTTTCCATACTATGACAATAATTGAGACTTAAAGCGCCACGAAAAAGCCTTCAAGTAATCGAATGTATTCCAAAATGTGTGATGCCATGCATTATGACTTATTTATAACCCTTTACTCAAGAAGCCCCAATGATCAATTTAAAATGATCATTTTAGCTAGCTAATCGTCTGTAGCTTTTGATTTAGTATTCAGAATGACACGAATCCTAAATCCACATTAAGGTAGCTCAATTTTCAATATGGTGACAAAATTTAACACCAAAATAGTTACAAAAAAACGCCAAGTAATCCAATCTATCCAAACTGCATGATGCCATGCATTATGCTTCATTTATAAGCTTTTATTCAAGAAGCACCAATGATTAGTCTACAATGATCATTTTAACTAGCTGATCATCTTGACATGTTTGCACTTAATCGTCTTTCACTTTTGATTTAGAGCTCAAAATGACATGAGTCCAACGCCCACATAAGCTAGCTCAATTTTACATATTGTGACACCATTTGATACTGAAAGAGCTACTACAAAGCCTCCAAGTAATACAATGTATCCCAAATTGTGTGATGCCGTGCATCATGCTTCATTTATAAGCTTATACTCAAGGAGCACCAATGATAAGTTTACAATGATCATTTTTTTCCAACATAATAATTTTATTAATCAGAGATATCATGAATTAGAACAGATCTTAAAAGATGGAAAAATATCAAGTAAACTCCAATCGACAGATGATAATATAGAAGCCTTCGCCAATGCATCAACGGCTTCATTTCTTGAACGTGGTTGGTGAAGAAACTGGATAGCATCAAATTTTTGAATCCATTGGTTTAATTTTATGAATGTAATGATAACATCGTAAATTAACACCGCACTGTTGGACGAGCATATTTAAGGCTAAATTATCTCCTTCGAAAATAACCTTATGATATCCCAACGACCATGTAGATTGGAGAGCCCATATCAAAGCCAAAGATTCTTCTTCAATAACCGTATATCATCCTTTAAATTTACCCATACAAGCATGGAGGAAAAACCCTAAATCATTTATAATCCACCCTAACCCTGAAGTCGCATTTCCATCCTTATGGGCAGCATCATAGTTACATTTGACCCATCCCTACTGCGGTCTTTTCCAGCGCCTGTTAAAAATGACATTTCGGGAAGTACGTTGTTCATTGAATTTCTCCATTCAACATAGCCACTCTTGAAAATCATCTTGACAATTTTGGAGTAGGGAATCAACAAAGTTATCCTTTTTTTGAAAAATAAGCACATTTCTACTTTTCCAAATACGCCAAAGGATATGAAACGGAAAGTATATTTTTGTGCTGATGTAGAATCAAAATTATTGTAGCTTGATAATAAAAATCTGACATTGTCTTGAAGAGTCGAAACTGCATCACAAATGGTAGTAGTTAAAATACCCAACTTTTTTCCATATCATCTGAGCATAAGGACATTGGAAAAAAGATGTATCTCTGTTTCTTCGGAATCTCGGAATCACAACATCGAGGATACTGATTGTCAGTTATTACTTTCCTTGAATATAAATGTGTTTTAAGTGGGAGAGCTTGTGATAATAGATGCCATAAGAAATGTTTGATCTTTGGAGCCACCTCAATGGACCAAATTTCTTTAGCTAGATCTGGAAAGTTAGAAGGAATTGGCTGGATATCAGGAGAGGAATTATTAACATCATCAATAGCACTCCGATATCTAGACTTGACTGAATATACACCATTAGAAATATGCTTCCAAAATCAACCATCCAATGTAGCACTTGGTGAGAGATAGAACTTAAAAATGAGATGAGGATCCTTTTTTCAGTTAGATCAGAAATCATCTCTGCATTTTATAAGTATATCCATTGTAAGAAGAGGATTTGTATAGGATAATAATTTAGGTGAACGGGCGGGTAGATAGGAAGCCAACTTTTATCTCCAATACATGTAGATGTAGCATTACCAATCAGACGATGAAGACCCAAATTTAATAAATTCTGTCCATATAGAATTGACTGCCAACCAAAAGATGGACGGTTGCCTTTTGTAGCTGATAAGAGATCCCCTTTGTTGTAATATCGACTCTTTAAAATTCTGGAAAGAAGGCAATCTGGTCTCCCCATTATTTTCGAGCACAGATTACCTAAGAGAGCTTGATTAAATTTCTATAAATCGTGAAATCCCAAACCACCGTCGGAAATAAATAAACAATTGAAAAAAATTTTTGAATAATTATTTTTAAAAATATTCATTAAATATTTAAAAAAATATATTTATTTTGAAAATAAATTTTTAATTATTAAATTTAATTATTATTTCAAATATTTAATAAAAATATTAAAAAATTGAATAAAATAATATTTTTCAAATTAATATAAGTATAATAATATTTAAAATTTAATTGTTTTAAAATTTACAAATTACATCGGAGAAGGAAAGAAGGAGGAGAAAATTGATCTCGGAATTTGGTTTTCATCATTTCTACAAAATTTTTAACCTTCGTCACTCTATCTCCATAGGCCCATTTTTTCTTTGAGTTGTGCATTCTCGTCATTTCCAGCCGAAGATGTTGCATCACCGGTATCTGCAATTCCCCCGAGTCATGAATGACGATCCTTAGAAAATGATACTTCCTATAAAAACAAAAAGAATATTATCAAAAAATATTATAATATTAAATATAAAAATAAATAGAAAAGAGTAATCAAACTTACATCAAGAACCAGACGGTTAATCTTAGAACAAGGCAATTTAGGGAACGAAGATGAAAAACTAACTTGACACTATTGAGACAAAATATCACTTTTTTCTATTTTACCTTTTCGATGATCTCGCTAACGATACCATCTTGGATGCGATCAGTCTTTTTGTTCGTGTGGACGGCCTCGAGAAGTTGTAATTGATTTGGAGGCACTCCAAATTCTTGTGTATAAAAGTTAAAAAATACTAAATTAATATTTAAAAAATTTCGAATAATAATAAATAAAATTAATATAATAATAAATTTACTAATTGATCGGCTCGTCTCAGAAAACTAGTCGATCCATCATTGTGAATGTAAATGCCTTTGCCTCCTCGGTCGCTCTTCCGGTTTCCCAAATTAGTCCTCAAGATGACATCAGCGCTAGAAGATTCCCAATAACAAATAAAGTCATTCCAAACTGACTCATTCAACTCTCTTAGTTTGTCTTTTTCCAATTTCCACTTTTTTTTTTCACTCGTTCATGTGGCGGGAAAATTATACGGCAGCCTCTTTTTGAAAAGCTTCTTCCACCAATTTTGTGTTCATGGGATCCCATGTAAATTCTTACTTCAAAATTTACTTATGTATTACTAAAAACTATTTAAAACAATTACATATTTAAAAATAAATTAACATACTACAAACGTCCGGAACCAAATCTGACGTTTTTCGTACGAAATATCTCTAAATTTTGTATATGCTTTGTTCAAAAGAGAATAAAGTATCTTTAATATAGATTTGCTTATTCCATTGTTTGAAATACCAAATCTATGAATTTTTATACGAATAGGGTTAAAATAATTATTTAAAATATAATTATAGAAAATTTAATTTACAATGTTGAATTCTCTTGATGCCTCGGATCGAGAAAAGTAAGAAGTTTACGACCAGGCTGCTGAACCAATTCTTCAATTGTCATTGGTCATAAAAAATCATTACTAAATTCTGGAACTTCGGTTAGAATAAAACTCGGTGTATACGACTCACCACGCATTTGGTACTCTTGATACGACCTTAAAATATTATGATTATGACATTTTATCAGTCTATCTATATTTAGTATTTACTATCTACATTAAACTAGCTCAATTTTCCATATTGTGACACATTTGAGACTAAAACAACTACCACAAAGCGTCCAAGTTTCCAATCTATCCTTAACTGCATGATGCAATGCATTATGCTTCATTTGTAAACCTTTGCTCAATGAGCACCAATGATCATCTTCAAAAAATCAATGAAACAGGGTGATAAACTTGACATACGCACTAAATCGTCCATAACGTTTGATTTAGAGTTCAGAATGACACGAATCCAATACCCACGTTAAGCTAGCTCAATTTTATATATTGTGACAATATTTGAGACTAAAACAACTACCAGAAAGCCTTCAAGTAATCCAGTCTATCATAAACTGCGTGATGCCATGCATTATGCTTCATTTATAAACCTTTGCTCAATGAGCACCAATGTTGATCTTAGAAAGATCAATTTAACTGGGCGATCAACTTGACATGTACGCACTAAAATAACTCTTGATTTAGAGTTCAGAATGACACGGATAACTTTTTATTTAAAGCTCAAAATTACATTAATTCAACGCCCATGTTAAGCTAGATCAATTTTCCATATTGTGAAAATATTTGAGACTAATAGAGCAACGACAAAGCCTACAAGCGATCCAATGTATCCCAAACTGCGTGATGCAATGCATTACGCTTCCTTTATAAGTCTTTAATCAATGAGCACCAATGATTAATTTAGAATGATCATTTTAACTAGCCGAACAACTTGAAATGTATGCGCTAAATCGTCGGTAACTTTTGATTTAGAGTTTAGAATGACATGAATCGAACACCCACGTTAAGCTAGCTCAACTTTCTATATTGTGACAACATTTGAGACTGAAAAAGTGATACGAGCATGGAAAGCACACAAAAGGAGAAGCTCATGGCTAGGAATGAACCAGTGGAACATGAAGAAGCTCTTGCACTACCAGCTGGACCATTAACCTTAGCCAAGGCCAAGAAACTCAAAGAGGCAATCAGCTGCATGCTCAACAAGGAGAATGCACAACAAATTCACTTGAGCTTGATTGGAGAAGTGCCTAAAAGCACTCTGATTTTAGTACAAGCTCAAGATAGCATACAAATGGGTATGTGATCCATTTGTACTCTTTTTCCCTTATCCAAGTTTTCTCCCATTGGGTTTTCTTGGTAAGGTTTTTAATGAGGCAAATGAATCACATTACAACCAGCCCAAGTTGTTGTGTAAAATCAAAAGGAGTTCAATTAAAAAGCTCAAAATTGGCGTCATCAAAAGGGGGGAAAAGTGTCTACATTCATAGTCAAAATAAGAGTTAATGAAGTCAAGGTCTTTGGCCAAGGTCTTTGGTCAAGTCTTCCCTTGTAATTGTAACCAATTTAATGTTGTAGGCTCCTCATATTTACGTCCCCTTATAGTATAAATAGGGGCTTTCAGGTGTAAACTTGATCATTCAACTTTTCAAATAAAAACAGATTCTTTTCTTAAGTTTGAGAGTGATTCTCTTCTTAATCTGATTGTTGGTGTGTAATATCCTTCAGTCAACATTTAGTAGTCTTAGTGTGTCATATCTAAGCTACTATCTTAGGTAAATCAGTAGTCTTTCCGCAGCTACTGTGTGACCATTCAATCCACAACCTTTGAACAGATTGAATTTCGATTCATTATGTTGCAAAGCCTGTCTTAACCGCATCCAGAAGTGCATTCCTTGGGAGGTTCGCATCATTTGGTATCAGAGCACACTTCTGATCGGTTATCCCTATCCCTCATCTCCATATCTCTCCATTTCCATCTGTTTAGATTGCATCAGCTTCTGTATCGATTTGCATCAGTTGATTAATCAAAAAAAAACTATTCATATAATTGCATTGTTGTTTTTATCCAATATTACATCAGTTTATCACATCAAAATCGACCCCAACCCATTGCATTTTCAGATTAGAAAATAACACACTCGCAACTCTTCATCTTCCATTGAAAATATTTTTTCAGAACAGGTACTTTTAACGCATTTTTTAAGTGTATTTGTAGCTATGTCAGGAGGAAATCAAACTTCAGAAGCACCAAACTTGTTAATGGAGGCTCTAGTAGCACAAATGAAGAAAGTACTACAAGTAGAGCTAGAAGCCATTCATTTGCGGCTTGATGATGTTCAGAACAATAGTAACACTGAAGCAGGTCCAAGGAGAACTAGGAATCCCTTTAGACATGGCCATAATGAAGAAATAGAAGCCTACTATAGTCATGGCAGTGAAGGGAGTAGGAGAACCCAAAGGAGGCATAGGCGTGTAAGAGAAGAAAGGGTGACACTTAATGACACTATAAGAGGTCTTAAACTTAAGATACCATCATTCTATGGCAAAAATAATCCAGACACTTACCTGGAATGGGAGAAGAAGATCGAGCTGGTGTTTGATTGTCAACACTATTCCGAGCTCAACAAGGTCCGCATAGCTACTACTGAATTTTATGATTATGCAATCAGCTGTTGGGATCAATTGGTGACTTCCAGAAGACGTAATGGTGAGTATCCTGTAGAAACATGGGCTGAGATGAAAGCCATAATGAGGAAAAGGTTTGTGCCAATCCATTACCACCGTGAACTTCACCAAAAGCTAAGGAGACTCAATCAAGGAAGCCGAAGTGTTGAGGACTATTACCAGGAGTTGGAAACCCTCATGATCAGGGCAGACATTTCAGAAGACACAGAAGCTACTATGGCAAGATTTTTAGGAGGACTTAACCGTGACATTCAAGATAGAATGGAGCTGGAACATTTTGTGGAGCTAGAGGAAATGTTGCACAAAGCTATACTGGTGGAACAGCAGCTAAAAAGAAAAAGTTATACTAGGCCAAGCTATGGAGCAGCTAACAATAAGCCTAGCTACCAAAGGGAAGGAGAACAGATTGCTAAAGTCGATTCCAAACCTTCAACAACCACTCAAGACGTCAAGGGCAAATCTGAAGCTACTACATCTACTAGAACAAGAGATGTGAAGTGTTTCAAATGCCAAGGAAGGGGGCATTATGCGAATGAAGGCACCAACAAGAAGATCATGATTCTGTTGGATAATGGTGAAATAGAATCTGAGGAAGAAGAATTCTTTTCTGATTCTTCAGAAGAGCATCTTGTACCTCCTATGGCAGGAGAATTATTGGTGACAAGAAGAACCCTAAGCGTACAAAATAAAACCAAAGAACATGAGCAAAGAGAGAACCTGTTTCACTCAAGATGCCACGTCCAAGGAAAGGTTTGCAGCATCATTATTGATGGAGGCAGCTGCACTAATGTGGCTAGTGAAACTATGGTAAACAAGTTAGGTCTGGAAGTGTTCAAGCACCCAAAGCCGTATAAGCTGCAATGGCTTAATGAGTGTGGCGAAATGAAGGTAAGCAGCCAAGTAAAGGTACCTATTACCATTGGAAAGTACCAAGATGAGATCCTTTGTGATGTTTTACCAATGGAGGCTGGCCACATTCTGCTTGGAAGACCATGGCAATTTGATCGAAAGGTCATTCATGATGGTTACACCAACCAACACTCGTTTGAACACAAAGGTAAGAATATCACACTTGTTCCTATGACACCACAGGAGGTGTACCAAGATCAGCTCGTGTTGGAGCAAAGGAAAACAGCTGGAACTTCAAAGGAAACCATAAGCACCAAAGTGACAGAGGCTGTGAGAAAAAGAACAAAAAGCACTCAAGTTTCTTTCTGAGAACTGGTGGAGTTAAGAAGGCTCTCTTCTCACAACAACCTGTTCTTTTGTTTATCTATAAGGAAGCTCTCATGAGCTTAACTAACGTTGCACCGGTATTACCGAGTGAAGTGACTTCTATTTTGCAGGATTATGAAGATGTCTTTCCAGAAGACAATCCAAAATGGCTACCACCCATCAGAGGCATTGAACATCAGATTGATTTTGTACCTGGAGCCTCACTACCAAATAGACCAGCTTATAGAACCAACCCCGTTGAGACTAAGGAGCTGCAAAGGCAAGTTAATCAGCTAATGGAGAAGGGCTACATCAGGGAGAGCATGAGTCCTTGTGCTGTGCCAGTTCTACTTGTGCCAAAGAAAGATGGCAGCTGGCGCATGTGTGTTGATTGTAGAGCAATCAACAACATTACGGTAAAGTATCGCCATCCAATCCCTAGGTTAGATGACATGCTTGATGAATTGCATGGTTCCAGAATCTTTTCTAAGATAGATCTTAAGAGTGGGTACCATCAAATACGCAGGATGGAAGGGGATGAATGGAAAACTGCATTTAAAACTAAGCATGGATTATATGAATGGTTAGTCATGCCATTTGGGTTAACAAATGCACCTAGTACTTTCATGAGGTTGATGAATCATGTTCTTAGAGCATTCATAGGAGTCTTTGTTGTGGTATACTTTGATGACATCTTAATCTACAGCAAGAATCTAGAAGAGCATGCTAGTTATTTAACATCGGTTCTAAGCGTTCTTAGAAAATAAAAACTATATGCCAATCTTAAGAAATGCACTTTTTGTACAGATAACATTGTGTTCCTAGGCTTTGTTATAAGTGCATATGGTATTAAGGTTAATGAGGAGAAGGTCAAAGCTATTAAGGAATGGCCAAGTCCAAAAACAGTAGGAGAAGTGAGAAGTTTCCATGGGCTAGCTGGCTTCTATAGACGCTTTGTCAAGGATTTTAGCACTATTGCTGCCCCACTTACGGAAGTAATCAAGAAAGACGTAGGATTCAAATGGGGACATGCTCAAGAAAGCTCATTCCAAGCTTTGAAAGAAAAGCTTACACATGCACCTCTTCTATCTTTACCTGATTTTCTTAAAACCTTTGAGATAGAATGTGATGCTTCTGGTATAGGTATTGGAGCTGTTTTGGTGCAGGATAAGAAACCTATAGCCTACTTCAGTGAGAAGCTTGGAGGAGCCACCCTCAACTATCCAACCTACGACAAGGAATTGTACGCCTTGGTCCGTGCTTTGCAAACTTGGCAACACTACTTGTGGCCTAAGGAGTTCGTGATTCACACTGATCATGAGTCACTCAAGCACTTAAAGGGCCAACAGAAGCTGAACAAAAGGCATGCACGGTGGGTTGAGTTCATAGAAACATTTCCGTATGTTATTAAATACAAACAAGGTAAAGAGAATGTTGTGGCAGATGCATTGTCACGGAGGTATGCCTTAATCTCTACTCTTGATGCTAAGTTGTTAGGTTTTGAACAACTTAAAGAGCTATATGAAACTGATCCTCAATTTAAAGACGTGTACATTGCTAGTAGAAAGTTTGCTTCAGGAAAATATTATCATCATGAAGGATTCCTATTTTATGATAATAGATTATGTGTGCCTAACTGTTCTATTCGAGACTTGTTAGTTAGGGAAGCTCATGGAGGAGGACTGATGGGGCATTTTGGAGTTGCCAAAACACTTAAGGTCATGCAAGATCATTTCCATTGGCCACACATGAAGAGAGACATAGAAAGAATCTGTGCAAGGTGTGTTACATGCAAACAGGCTAAGTCTAAGGTTCAACCACACGGTTTGTACACTCCCTTACCCATTCCTACTCATCCATGGATTGACATATCAATGGACTTTGTGGTTGGTTTGCCTAGAACTAAGACAGGAAAGGATTATATCTTTGTTGTGGTTGATAGATTCTCTAAGATGGCTCATTTTATAGCATGTCACAAGACTGATGATGCATTGCATATAGCCAATCAGTTCTTTAAAGAGGTAGTTCGATTGCATGGAATGCCTAGGACCATAGTTTCTGATAGAGACACAAAGTTCTTGAGTTACTACTGGAAAACTCTTTGGTCTAAGTTAGGAACTAAGTTGGTATTCTCTACAACATGTCATCCACAAACGGATGGTCAAACTGAAGTAGTTAATAGAACCTTGTCTACTTTACTGCATGCATTAATCAAACGAAATCTTAGAACATGGGAAGAATGTTTACCACATGCTGAATTTGCATATAACCATTCTGTACATTTTGCTTCTAAGTATTCTCCTTTTCAAATTGTGTATGGTTTCAATCCTTTATCTCCTTTGGATCTAACCCCTTTGCCTTTAAGTGAAAGAGCTAGTATTGATGGAAAAAGAAAAGCTGAGATTGTTAAACAGATCCATGAGAATGCAAGGAAGAATATTGAGGCCAGAACCCAACAATATGCAAGAAAGGCCAACAAAGGAAGACGTGAAATGGTATTTGAGGTGGGAGACCTCGTGTGGGTTCACTTGAGAAAAGAAAGATTTCCAGCTAAAAGGAAATCGAAACTTATGCCCAGAATAGATGGACCTTTTAAGATAGTTCAGAAGATCAGCAATAACGCCTACCAAATTGATCTCCAAGGTAAGTACAATGTGAGTTCAAGCTTCAATGTTTCTGATCTTGTGCCTTTCATTGCAGATGAACCAGATTTGAGGTCAAATCCTTTTCAAGAGGAGGGGGATGATACGAGCATGGAAAGCACACAAAAGGAGAAGCTCATGGCTAGGAATGAACCAGTGGAACATGAAGAAGCTCTTGCACTACCAGCTGGACCATTAACCCGAGCCAAGGCCAAGAAACTCAAAGAGGCAATCAGCTGCATGCTCAACAAGGAGAATGCACAACAAATTCACTTGAGCTCGATTGGAGAAGTGCCTAAAAGCACTCTGATTTTAGTACAAGCTCAAGACAGCATACAAATGGGTATGTGATCCATTTGTACTCTTTTTCCCTTATCAAGTTTTCTCCCATTGGGTTTTCTTGGTAAGGTTTTTAATGAGGCAAATGAATCACATTACAACCAGCCCAATTTGTTGTGTAAAATCAAAAGGAGTTCAATTAAAAAGCTCAAAATTGGCATCATCCAAAGGGGGGAAAAGTGTCAACATTCATAGTCAAAATAAGAGTTAATGAAGTCAAGGTCTTTGGTCAAGGTCTTTGGTCAAGTCTTCCCTTGTAATTGTAACCAAATTAATGTTGTAGGCTCCTCATATTTACGTCCCCTTATAGTATAAATAGGGGCTTTCAGTTGTAAACTTGATCATTCAACTTTTCAAATAAAAACAGATTCTTTTCTTAAGTTTGAGAGTGATTCTTTTCTTAATCTGATTGTTGGTGTGTAATATCCTTCAGTCAACATTTAGTAGTCTTAGTGTATCATTTCTAAGCTACTATCTTAGGTAAATCAGTGGTCTTTCCGCAGCTACTGTGTGACCATTCAATCCACAACCTTTGAACAGATTGAATTTCGATTCATTCTGTTGCAAAGCCTATCTTAACCGCATCCAGAAGTGCATTCTTTGGGAGGTTCGCATCAAAAAGCTACCATAAAGCCTTCAAGTAATCCAATGTATCCCAGACTGCGTGATGCCAAGCATTATGCTTCATTTATAAGCCTTTAATCAAAGAGCACCAATGATCAGTTTCGAATGATCAATTTAACTGGCCAATAAACTTGACATGTACGCACTAAATCGTCCATAACTTTTGATTTAGAGTTCAGAATGACAGGAATCCAGTGCCCATGTTAAGCTAGCTCAAGTTTCTATATTGTTACAACATTTGAGACTGAAACAACTATCACAAAGCTTTCAAGTAATCCAATCTATCCTAAACTGTGTGATGCCATGCATTATGATTCATTTGTAAACCTTCGCTAAATGAGCACAAATGATCATCATAGAAAGATCAATTTAACTGACCGATAAACTTGACATGTACGCACTAAATCGTCTATAAATTTTGATTTAAAGTTCAGAATGACACGAATCCTATCCCCACGTTAAGCTAGCTCAATTTTCTATATTGTGATAAAATTTAAGACTGAAATGCCTATGAAAAAGCCTCCAAGTGATCCAAACTATCCCAAACAGCGTGATACCATGCATTACACCTCAATTATAAGTCTTTACTCAATGAGTACCAATGATCAGTAGGGGATGATCATTTTAACTGGCCGAACAACTTGACATGTACGCATTAAATCATTTGTAACTATTGATTTAGAGTTCAGAATGATACGAATCCAACACCCACGTTAAGCTAGCTTAACTTTCTATATTGTGACATCATTTGAGACTGAAATAGCTACCACAAAACCTTCAAGTAATCCAATGTATCCTAAACTGTATGACGTCATGCATTATGCTTCAATTATAAGCCTTTATTCAAAGAGCACGAATGATCAGTTTAGAATGATCATTTTAACTAACCAATCAATTTGACATGTCCGCACTAAATCATACGTAACTTTTGATTCAGATTTCATAATGACACAAGTCCAATGTACACGTTAAGCTAGGTCAACTTTCTATAGTTTGAAAAAATTGATGACTGAAATAGGTATGAAAAAGCCTCCAAGTAATCGAATCTATTCCAAACTGCGTGATGCCATGCATTATGCTTCATTTCTAAACCATTTCTCAATGAGAACCAGTGATCATCTTAGAAAGATCAGTTTATTTGGCCGATCAAATTGACATGTATGCACTAAATCGTCCGTAACTTTTGATTTAGAGTTCAGAATGACAAGAATTCAACACCATTTTAATCTAGCTCAATTTTCTATATTTTGACAACTTTTGAGACTGAAACAACTACCAAAAAGTCTTTAAGTAATCCAATCTATCCTAAACTGTGTGATGCCATGCATTATGCTTCATTCGTAAACCTTTGCTTAATGAGCACCAATGATCCTCTTAGAAAGATCAATTTAACTGGCCGATCAACTTGACATGAATGCATTAAATTGTTGGTAATTTTTGATTTAGAGTTTAGAATGACACGAATCCAATGCCCATGTTAAGCTAGCTCAATTTTCTATATTGTTACAACATTTGAGACTGAAACAACTACAACAATGCCTTTAAATAATACAATCTATCCTAAACTTTGTGATACCATGCATTATGCTTCATTTGTAAGCATTTGCTCAATGAGCACCAATGATCATCTTAGAAAGATCAATTTAACTCTCCGATAAACTTGATATGTACGCACTAAATCGTCCATAACTTTTGATTTAAAGTTCAGAATGACACGAATAAAACCCCCACATTAAGCTAGCTCAATTTTCTATATTGTAACAAAATTTAAGACCGAAATAGGTTTGACAAAGCCTCCAAGTAATCCAAACTATCTCAAACAGTATGATACCATGCATAACGCCATATTTATAAGTATTTACTCAACGAGTACCAATGATCAGTATAGAATGATCATTTTAATTGGCCAATCAACTTTACATGTTCGCATTAAATCGTCGGTAACTATTTATTTGAAGTTCAGATGACACGAGTCCAACGCCCACGTTCAGCTAGCTCAATTTTCTATATTGTGACATAATTGATGACCGAAATAGCTATGACAAAGCCTCCAAGTAATCGAATCTATACCAAACTGCGTGATGCCATGCATTATGCTTCATTTGTAAACCTTTGCTAAATGAGCACCAATGATCATGTCAGAACGATCAACTTATTTGGCCGATCAACTTGACATGTATGCACTAAATTGTCTGTAAAGCTTGATTTAGAGTTTAGAATTGACAAAGAATCCAACACCCATGTTAAGCGAGATCAATTTTCTATATTGTGACAACTTTTGAGACTGAAACAACTACCACAAAGCCTTCAAGCAATCCAATCTATCCTAAACTGTGTGATGTCATGAATTATGCTTCATTCGTAAAGCTTTTCTTAATGAGCACTAATGATCACCTTAGAAAGATCAGTTTAACAAGCCGATAAACTTGACATGTACACACTAAATTGTCCATAACTTTTGATTTAGAGTTTGGAATGATACGAATCCAACAACCACATTAAGCTAGCTCAATTTTCTCTATTGTGACAAACGTTCAGACCGAAATAGCTATGAAAAAGCCTCCATGTAATCTAATCTATCCCAAATTTCCTGATGCCATGCATTATTTTTCATTTTTACGCATTTACTCAATGAGCACCAATGATTAGTTTAGAATGATCAATTAAATTTTTGATCAACTTGACATGTCCACACTAAATCGTCTTTACCTTTTGATTTAGAGCTCAAAATAACATTAATCCAATGCCCACGTTAAGCTAGCTCTTTTTCCATATTGTGACAACATTTGAGACTAATAGAGCAATGACAAAGCCTACAAGTAATCTAATGTATCCCAAACTGCATGATGCAATGCTTAATGGTTCATTTATAAGTCTTTAATCAATGAGCACCAATGATCAATTTAGAATGATTATTTTTACTAGCCGAACAATTGACATGTATGCACTAAATCGATTGTAACTTTTGATTTAGAGTTCAGAATGACACGAATCCAACGACCATGTTAAGCTAGCTTAATTTTCTATATTGTGACAACTTTTGAGACTGAACTAACTACCACAAAGCCATCAAGTAATCCAATCTAACCTTAAATGAGTAATACCATGCATTATGCTTCATTTGTAAACCTTTGCTCAATGAACACCAATGATCATTTTAGAAAGATCAATTTAACGGGCCGATAAACTTGACATGTAACCACTAAATCATCCATAACTATTGATTTAGAGTTATGAATGACACGAATCCAACACCCACGTTAAGCTAGGTCAATTTTATATATTGTGACAAAATTAAAGACCAAAATAGCTATGACAAAGGCTCCAAGTAATCTAATCTATGCATTATGCTTCATTTATACGCCTTTACTCAATGAGCACCAATGATTAGTTTATAATGATCATTTAAATAGTTGATCAACTTGACATGTCCGTACTAAATCATCTTTAACTTTTGATTTAGAGCTCAAGATGACATTAATCCAATGCCCACGTTAAGCTACCTGAATTTTCCATATTGTAACATCATTTGATACTAAGAGAGCAACGACAAAGCGAACAAGTAATCTATTGTATCCCAAACTGCGTGATGCAATTTATTATGCTGCATTTATATATCTTTAATCAATGAGCACCAATGATAAGTTCAGAATGATCATTTTAACTAGCCGAAAAACTTGACATGTATGCACTAAATCGTCCGTAACTTTTGATTTAGAGTTAAGAAAGACATGAATCCAATGCCCACGTTAAGCTAGCTCAACTTTCTATATTGTGACAGCAATTGAGACTGAAAGAGCTGCCACAAAGATTTCAAGTAATCCAATGTATCCCAAACTGCGTGATGCCAAACATTATGCTTCATTTATAAGCCTTTAATCAAGGAGCACCAATGATCCGTTTAGAATGATCATTTTAACTTGCCAATAAACTTGACATGTCAACACTAAATCGTCTGTAAATTTTGATCCATTTCCCATGTTAAGCTAGCTCAAGTTTCTATATTGTTACAATATTTGAGACTGAAACAACTACCACAAAGCCTCCAGGTAATCCAATCTATCCTAAACTGCGTTATGCCATGCATTATGCTTCATTTGTAAACCTTTGCTAAGTGAGCACCAATGTTCAGAAAGATCAATTAAAGTGGCCGATAAACTTGACATGTCCGCACTAAATCATCCATAAGTTTACCCTTAAAGTTTAGAATGACACGAATCCTACCCCCACGTTAATCTAGCTCAACTTTTATATATTGAGAAAACATTTGAGACTAAAATAGTTTCCACAAAGCCTTCAAGTAATCCAATGTATCCCAAACTACGTGATATCATGCATTATGTTTCATTTATAAGCCTTTAATAAAGGAGCACCAATTATCAGTTTAGAATGATCATTTTAACTAACCGATAAACTTGACATGTCCGCACTAAATCATCGTAAAAGTTTTGATTTAGATTTCATAATGACATGAGTTCAGTGCCCACTTTAAGCTCTCAACTTTCTATATTTTGACAAATTTGATTACCAAAATAGCTACGACAAAGTTTTCAAGTATTTGAATCTATTCTAAACTGCGTGATGCCATGCATTATGCTTCATTTGTAAACCTTTGCTTAATGAGCACCAATGATCATCTTAGAAATATCAATTTATTTGGACGATCAACTTGACATGTATGCACTTAATCGTTTGTAAGTTTTGATTTAGAGTTCATAATGACATGAATCCTACGCCCATGTTAAGCAAGCTCAGTTTTCTATATTGTGACAACTTTTGAGACTCAAAAAACTACTACAAATCCTTCAAATAATCCAATCTATCCTAAACTGTGTGATGCCATGCATTATGCTTCATTCGTAAACCTTTGCTTAATGAACACCAATGATCATCTTAGAAAGATCAATTTAACTGGCCAAACAACTTGACATGTATGCATTAAATCGTTTGTAACTTTTGATTTAGATTTAAGAAAGACATGATTCTAATGCCCATGTTTTGCTAGCTCAATTTTCTATATTGTTACAACATTTGAGACTGAAACAACTATAACAAAGCCTTCAAGTAATCCAATCTATCCTGAACTGAGTGATGCCATGCATTGTCCTTCATTTGTGAGTCTCTGCTCAATGAGCATCAATGATCCTCTTAGAAAACTCAATTTTACTCTCCGATAAACTTGACATGTATGCACCAAATCGTCCATAACTTTTGATTAAAGTTCAGAATGACATGAATCCAACCCCCATGTTAAGCTAGCTCAATTTCTATATTCTGACAAAATTTATGACTGAAATAGCTATGACAAAGCCTCCAAGTAATCCATACTATCCCAAACAGAGTGATACCATGCAATACGCCTTATTTATAAGTCTTTTCTCAATGAGTACCAATGATCAGTATAGAATGATCATTTTAACTTGTCGATCAACTTGAAATCTACGCATTAAATCGTGTGTAACTAATGATTTAGACTTTCGAATGACATGAATCCAACGCCCACGTTAAGCTAGCTCAACTTTCTATACTGTGACAACATTGAGACTAAAATAGCTACAACAAAGTATTCAAGTAATCTAATCTATCCCAAACTGTGTGATGTCATGCATTATGTTTCATTTATAAGCTTTTAATCAAGGAGCACCAATTTTCAGTTTAGAATGATCATTTGAACTAACCGATCAACTTGACATGTCCGCACTAAATCGTATGTAAGTTTTGATTTAGATTTCATAATGGCATGAGTTCAATGCCCACTTTAAGCTAGCTCAACTTTCTATCTTTTGACAAATTTGATGACCAAAATAGCTACGACAAAGTTTCCAAGTAATCGAATCTATTCCAAACTGCGTGATGTCATGCATTATGCTTCGTTTGTAAACCTTTGCTTAATGAGCACCAATGATAATCTTAGAAATATCAATTTATTTGGCCTATCAACTTGACATATATGCACTAAATTGTTTGTAAATTTTGATTTATAGTTCATAATGACACGAATCCAACGCCCATGTTAAGCAAGCTCAGTTTTCTATATTGTGACAACTTTTGAGACTCAAACTACTACCACAAATCCTTAAAATAATCCAATCTATCCTAAACTGTGTGATGCCATGCATTATGCTTCATTCATAAACCTTTGCTTAATGAGCACCAATGATCATCCTAGAAAGATCAATTTAACTGGCCAAACAACTTGACATGTATGCACTAAATCGTTGGTAACTTTTGATTTAGAATTCAGAATGACATGATTCTAATGCCCATGTTAAGATAGATCAATTTTCTATATTGTTACAACATTTGAGGCTGAAACAACTACCAGAAATCCTTCAAGTAATCCAATCTATCCTAAACTGCGTGATGCCATGCATTATGCTTCATTTGTTAGTCTTTGCTCAATGAGCACCAATGATCATCTTAGAAAAATCAATTTTACTCTCCGATAAACTTGACACATGCACCAAATCGTCTATAACTTTTGATTAAAGTTCAGAATGACATGAATCCAACCCCCACGTTAAGCTAGCTCAATTTTTATATTCTGATAAAATTTAAGACCGATATAGCTATGACAAAGCCTCTAAGTAATCCATACTATCCGAAATAGCGTGATACCATGCATTTCGCCTCATTTATAAGTTTTTTCTCAATAAGTACCAATGATTAGTATAGAATGATAATTTTAACTAGCCGATCAACTTGACATCTACCCATTAAATCGTCTGCAACTATTGATTTAGAGTTCCCAATGACATGAATCCAACGCACACGTTAAGCTAGCTCAACTTTCTATATTGTGACAACATTTGAGACTGAAATAGTTACCACAAAGCCTTCAAGTAATCCAATCTATCCCGAACTGTGTGATGTCATGTATTATGCTTCATTTATAAGCCTTTGATCAACTAGTACCAATGATCAATAGCCTTTGATCAACTAGTACCAATGATCAATTTATAATGATCATTTTAACTAACCGATCAACTTGACATGTCTGCACTAAATTTTCTGTAAGTTTTGATTTAGATTTCATAATGACACGAGTCCAATGCCTACGTTCAACTAGCTCAATTTTCTATATTGTGACAAAATTATTGACCAAAGTAGCTATGACAAAGCCTTTTAGTAATCGAATCTATCCCAAACTGCGTGATGCCATGCATTATGCTTCATTTATAAACCTTTGCTCAATGAGCACCAATGATCATCTTACAAAGATCAATTTATTTGGCCGATCAACTTGACATTTATGCTGTAAATCGTCCATAACTTTTGATTAAGACTTCGGAATGACACGAATCCAGCGCCCATGTTAAGCTAGCTCAATTTTCTATATTATGACAACTTTTGAGACCCAAAAAACTACCACAAAGCCTTCAAATAATCCAATCGAGCCTAAGCTCTGTGATGCCATTCATTATGCTTCATTCTTAAACCTTTGTGTAATGAGCACCCGTGATCATCTTAGAAAGATCAGTTTAACTGGCCGATCAAGATGACATATATGCACTAAATCGTTTGTAACTTTTGATTTAGAGTTCAGAATGACATAAATCCAATTCCCATGTTAAGCTAGCTCAATTTTCTATATTCTTACAACATTTGAGACTGAAACAACTACCACAAAGCCTTCAAATAATCCAATATATCCTAAACTGCGAGATGCCATGCATTATGCTTCATTTGCGAAGCTTTGCTCAATGAGCACCAATGATCATCTTAGAATGATCAATTTTACTCTCGATAAACTTTATATGTATGCACTAAATCGTCCATAACTTTTGATTAACGTTCAGAATGACATGAATCCGAACCCCATGTTAAGCTAGCGTAACTTCTATATTGTGACAAAATATAAGACCGAAATAGCTACGAAAAAGCCTCAGAGTAATCCATACTATCCCTAACAGCGTGATACCATGCATTAAGCCTCATTTATAAGTCTTTACTCAATGAGTACCAATGATCAGTATAGAATTATCATTTTAACTGGCCGATTAACTTGACATCTACGCATTAAATCGTCTATAACTATTGATCTAGAGTTCAGAATGACATGAATCCAACACCCACGTTAACCTAGATCAACTTCTATATTGTGACAACATTTGGGACTGAAATAGCTACCAAAAGGCTTCAAGTTATCCAATCTATCCCAAACTGTGTGATGTCATGCATTATGCTTCATTTATAAGCCTTTGGTCAAAGTGCACCAATGATCAATTTAGAATGATCATTTAAACTAACCGATAAACTTGACATGTCCACACTAAATCGTCCGTAACTTTTCATTTAGATTTCATAATGACAGGAGTCCAATACCCACATTCAGCTAGCTTAATTTTCTATATAGTGATAAAATTATTAACCAAAACAGCTACGACAAAGCCTCCAAGTAATTGAATCTATACCAAACTGTGTGATGCCATGCATTATTCTTAATTTGTAAATATTTGCTCAATGAGCACCAATGATCATCTTAGAATGATCAATTTATTTGGCCGATCAACTTGACATGTATGCATTAAATCGTCCATAACGTTTGATTTAGATTTCAGAATGACACAAATCCAACGCCCATGTTAAGCTAACTCAATTTTCTATGTTGTGAAAACTTTTGAGACTGAAACATCTACCACAAACCCTTCAAGCAATCCAATATATCCTAAATTGTGTGATGCCAGGCATTATGCTTCATTCGAAAACCTTTGCTTAATGAGCACCAATGATCATCTAAGAAAGATCAATTTAACTCGCTGATAAACTTGACATGTACACACTAAATCATCCAGAACTTTTGATTTAGAGTTCGGAATGATACAAATCCAATACCCACGTAAACCTACCTCAATTTTCTATATTGTGACAAAATTTAGACTGAAATAGCTACAATAAAGCCTCAATGTAATCTAATCTATCCCAAATTGCATGATGCCATGTATTATGCTTCATTTATACGCCTTTACTCAATGAGAACCAATGAGTAGTTTAGAATGATCATTTAAATAATTGATCAACTTGACATATCTGCACTAAATCGTCTTTAACTTTTGATTTAGAGATCAAAATGACATTAATCCAACGCCCACTTTAATCTAGCTCCTTTTCCATATTGTGACAACATTTGAGACTAATAGAGCAACGACAAAGCCTACAAGTAATCCAACATATCCGAAACTGCGTGAGGCAATGCATTATGCTTCATTTATAAGTATTTAATCAATGAGCACCAATGATCCATTTAGAATGATCATTTTAACTAGCCGAACAACATGACATGTATGCACTAAATTGTATGTAACTTTTGATTTAGAGTTCAGAATGACAAGATCCAACATCCACGTCAAGCTAGCTCAACTTTTCTATATTGTGACAACATTTGAGACTAAAATAGCTACCACAAAGTCTTCAAGTAATCCAATGTATCCAAAAACTGCGTGATGACATGCATTATGTTTCATTTATAAGCCTTTAATAAGGGATCACTAATTATGAGCTTGGAATGATCATCTTAACTAACCAATCAACATGACATGTCCACACTAAATCGTCCGTAAGTTTTATTTTAGATTTTATAATGACATGAGTTCAATGCCCACGTTAAGCTAGCTCAGCATTCTATATTTTGACAACTTTGATGACTGAAATAGCTATGACAAAGTTTCCAAGTAATCGAATCTATTCCAAACAGCGTGATGCGATGCATTATGCTTCATTCGAAAACTTTTGCTTAATGAGCACCACGGATCATCTTAGAAAGATCAATTTAACAGGCCGATCAACTTGACATGTATGCAGTAAATCATTTGTAAAGTTTGATTTTGAGTTCAGAATGACACGAATCCAATGTCCATGTTAAGCTAGCTCAGTTTTCTATATTGTGACAAAATACAGACCGAAATTGCTACGACAAAGCCTCCACGTAATCTAATCTATCACAAAATTTCCTTATGCCATGGATTATGCATCATTTATATGCATTTACTCAGTGAGAACCAATGATTAGTTTAGAATGATCATTTAAATAGTTGATCAACTTGACATGTCCGCACTAAATCGTCTTTAACTTTTTATTTAGAGCTCAAAATGACATTATTCCAATGCCCATGTTAAGCTAGCTCTTTTTCCATATTGTGACAACATTTGAAACTAATAGAGCAACGCCAAAGCCTACAAGTAATCCAATGAATCCCAAACTGCGTGATGCAATCTATTATGCTTTATTTATAAGTCTTTAATCAAAGATCACCAATGATCATCTTAGAAAGATCAATTTAACTGGCCTGACAACTGGACATGTATGCACTAAATTGGTTGTAACTTTTGATTTAGAGTTCAGAATTACACGAATCCAATGACCATGTTAAGCTAGCTCAATTTTCTATATTGTTACAACATTTGAGACTGAAACAACTACCACAAAGCCTTCAAGTAATCCAATCTATTCTAAACTGCGTGATGCCATGCATTATGCTTTATTTGTGAACCTTTGCTCAATGAGCACCAATGATCATCTTAGAAAGATCAATTTTACTCTCTGATAAACTTGACATCTATGCACTAAATCGTCGATAACTTTTGATTAAAGTTCATATTGACATGAATCCAACCCTCACGTTAAGCTAGCTCAATTTCTATATGGTGACAAAATTTAAGACCGAAATAGCTACGACAAAACCTCCAAGTAATCCAAACTATCCCAAACAGTGTGATACCATGCATTACACCTCATTTATAAGTCTTTACTCAATGAGTACCAATGATCAGTATAGAATGATCATTTTAACTGGCCGATCAACTTGACATCTACGCATTAAATCATCTCTAACTATTGATATAGAGTTCAGAATGATATGAATCCAATGCCCACATTAAGCTAGCTCAACTTTCTATATTGTGACAACATTTGAGACTGAAATAGCTACCACAAAGCTTTCAAGTAATCCAATCTATCCCAAACTGTGTGATGTCATGCATTATGCTTCATTTATAAGCTTTTGATCAACGAGCACCAATGATCAATTGAGAATGATCATTTTAACTAACCTATCAAGTTGACATGTCTTCACTAAATCGTCCATAACTTTTGATTTAGATTTCATAATGATACGAGTCCAATTCTCACGTTCAGCTAGCTCAATTTTCTATATTGTGACAAAATTATTGACCGAAATAGCTATGACAAAAGCGTCCAAGTAATCAACTCTATCCCAAACCACGTGTTGCCATGCATAATGCTTCATTTGTAAACCTTTGCTCAATGAGCACCAATGATCATCTTACAAAGATCAATTTATTTGGCCGATAAACATGACATGTATGCACTAAATCATCCGTAACTTTTGATTTAGAGTTCAAAATGACACGAATCCAATGTCTATGTTAAGCTAACTCAAATTTCTATGTTAAGCTAACTCAATTTTCTATGTTGTGACAACTTTTGAGACTGAAACAACTACCACAAACACTTCAAGTGATCCGATATATCCTAAACTGTGTGATGTCATGCATTATGCTTCATTCGTAAACCTTTCCTTAATGAGCACCAATGATCATCTTAGAAAGATCAATTTAACTGGCCGATAAACTTGACATGTACACACTAAATCGTCCAGAATTTTGATTTAGAGTTTAGAATGATGCGAATCCAATACCCACGTTAAGCTAGCTCAATTTTCTATATTAAGACAAAAAGTCAGGCCAAAATAGCTACGACAAAGCCTGCACATAATCTAATCTATCCCAAATTGTCTGATGCCTTGGATTATGATTCATTTATATGCCTTTACTCAATGAAAACCAATGATTAGTTTAGAATGATCATTTAAATAGTTGATCAACTTGACATGTCCACACTAAATCGTCTTTAGCTTTTGATTTAGAGCTCAAAATGACATTAATCCAACGCCCACGTTAAGCTAGCTCAGTTTTCTATATTGTGATATAATTATTGACCGAAATATCTACGACAAAGCCTCCAAGTAATTGAATCTATCCCAAAATGCGTGATGCCATGCATTGTGCTTAATTTGTAAACATTTGCTCAATGAGCACCAATGATCATCTTACAAAGATCAATATATTTGGCCAATCAACTTGACATGTATGCACTAAATCGTCCGTAACTTTTCATTTAGAGTTGAGAATGACATGAATCCAACGCCCTTGTTAAGCTAACTCAATTTTCTATGTGTAGACAACTTTTGAGACTGAAACATCTAGCACAAAGCCTTCAAGTAATCCAAACTGTGTGATGCTATGCATTATCCTTCATTCGTAATTCTTTGCTTAATGAGCACCAATGCTCATCTTAGATAGATCAATTTAACTGGCCAATAAATTTGACATGTGCATAATAAATCATCCAGAACTTTTGATTTAGAGTTCAGAATGATACGAATCCAATACCTACGTTAAGCTAGCTCAATTTTCTATATTGTGACAAAATTTAGACCGAAATAGCTACGACAAAGCTTCAACGTTATCTAATTTATCCCAAATTGCATGATACCATGAATTATACTTCATTTATACGCCTTTACTTAATGAGAACAAATGATTAGTTTAGAATGATCATTTAAATAGTTGATCAACTTGACATGTCCGCACTAAAATCGTCTTTAACGTTTGATTTAGATATCAAAATGACATTAATCCAATGCCCACGTTAAGCTAGCTCCTCTTCCATATTGTTACAGCATTAATAGAGCAACGACAAAGCCTATAAGTAATCCGACGTATCCCAAACTGTGTGATGCAATGGACTATGCTTCATTTAAGTCTTTAATCAATGAGCACCAATGATCAATTTAGAATGATCATTTTAACTAGCCAAGCAACTTGACATGTATGGACTAAATCGTCTGTAACTTTTTATTTAAAGTTCAGAATGACAAGATCCAACATCCACGTCAAGCTAGCTCAACTTTCTATATTGTGAGAACATTTGAGACTGAAATAGCTACCACAAAACATTCAAGTAATCATATGTATCTGAAACTGCGTGATGTCATTCATTATGTTTTATTTATAAGCCTTTAATCAAGGAGAACCAATGATGAGTTTAGAATGATCAGTTTAGCTAATCGATCAACTTGACATGTCTGCACTAAATCGTCCGTAATTTTTGATTTAGATTTCACAATGACATGAGTTCAATGCCCACGTTAAGCTAGCTCAACTTTCTATATTTTGACAAAATTGATGACCGAAATAGCTACGACAAAGCCTCCAAGTAATCGAATCTATTCAACTGCGTGATGCAATGCATTATGCTTCATTTGTAAACCTTTGCTCAATGAGCACCAATGATCATCTTAGAAAGATCAATTTATTTGGCCGATCAACTGGACAAGTATGCACTAAATCGTCCGTAACTTTTGATTTAGAGTTCAGAATGACACAAATCTAATGCCCATGTTAAGCTAGCTAAATTTTCTATATTGTGACAAATTTTTGAGACTCAAACAACTACCACAAAGCCTTCAAATAATCCAATCTATCCTAAACTGCGTTATGCCATGCATTATGCTTCATTTGTAAACCTTTGTTTAATGAGCACCAATGATCATCTTAGAAAGATCAATTTTACTCTCAGATAAACTTGACATGTATGCACTAAATCGTCCATAACTTTTGATTAAAGTTCAGAATGACATGAATCCAACCCCCACGTTAAGCTAGCTAAATTTCTATATTTCGTCAAAATTTAAGACCGAAATTGCTACGAAAAAGCCTCCAAGTAAACCAAACTATTCCAAACAGCATGATACCATGTATTACGCCTCATTTATAAGTCTTTACTCAATGAGTACCAATGATCAGTATAGAATGATCATTTTAACTAGCCGATCAACTTGACAACAATGCATTAAATCATCTGTAAAGATTGATTTAGAGTTCAGAATGACATGAATCCAATGCCCACGTTAAGCTAGCTCAACTTTCTATGTTGTGACATCATTTGAGACTGAAATAGCTACCAAAAAGCCTTCAAGTAATCCAATCTATCCCAAACTGCGTGAAGTCATGCATTATGCTTCATTTATAAGCCTTTGATCAAGTAGCCCCAATGATCAATTTACAATGATCATTTTAACTAGCCGATCAACTTGACATATCCGCACTAAATCGTCTGTAACTTTGATTTAGATTTCATAATGACACGAGTCCAATGCCCACGTTCAGATAGCTCAATTTTCTATATTGTGACAAAATTATTGACCAAAATTGCTACGACAAAGCCTCCAAGTAATCGAATCTATCCCAAACTGCGTGATGCCATGCAGTATACTTCATTTGTAAACCTTAGCTCAATGAGTACCCATGATCATCTTACAAATATCAATTTATTTGGCTGATCAACTTGACACGTAATTGTCCGTAACAATTGATTTAGAGTTCAGAATGACACGAATCCAACGCCCATGTTAAGCTAACTCAATTTTCTATGTTTTGAAAACTTTTGAGACTGAAAAACTACTACCACAAACCCTTCAAGTAATCCAAGATATCCTAAACTGTGTGATGCCATGCCTTATGCTTCATTTGTAAACCTTTGCTTAATGAGCACCAATGATCATCTTAGAAAGATCAATTTAACCGGGCGATAAACTTGACATGTACACACTAAATCGTCTAGAACTTTTGATTTAGAGTTCAGAATTATATGAATCCAATACCGACTTTAAGCTAGCTCAATTTTCTATATTGTGAAAAAGATCAGACCGAAATAACTACGACAAAGCCTCCACATATTCTAATATATCCCAAATTGCTTGGTGCCATGCATTATGCTTCATTTCTACGCATTGACTCAATGAGAACCAATGATTAGTTTAAAATGATCACTTAAATAGTTGATCAACTTGACATGTCCGCAGTAAATCGTCTTAATATTTTAATTTAGAGCTCAAAATGACATTAATCCAACGCCCACGTTAAGCCAGCTCAATTTTCTATATTGTGACAAAATTTAGACCAAAATAGATACGACAAAGCCTCAACGTAATCTAATGTATCCGAAATTGCATGATGCCATGCATTGTGCTTCATTTATACGCCTTTACAAAATAAAATCCAATGAATAGTTTAGAATGATCATTTAAATTGCTGATCAACTTGACATGTACGCACTAAATCGTCTTTAACTTTTGATTTAGAGATCAAAATGATATTAATCCAATGCCCACGTTGAGCTAGATCCTTTTCCATATTATGATTGAGACTAATAGAGCAATGACAAAGCCTACAGCTAATCCAACGTAACCCAAACAGCGTGATGCAATGCTTTATGCTTCATTTATAAGTCTTTAATCAATGAGCACCAATGATCAATTTAGAATGATCATTTTAACTAGCCGAACAACTTGACATGTATGGACTAAATCGTCTGTAACTTTTTATTTAGAGTTCAGAATGACAAGATCCAACACCCACGTCAAGCTAGCTCAACTTTCTATATTGTGACAACATTTGAGACTAAAATAGCTACCACAAAGCCATCAAGTAATTCAATGTATTCGAAACTGCATGATATCATGCATTATGTTTTATTTATAAGCCTTTAATCAAGGAGCACTAAAGATCAGTTTAGAATGATCATTTAACTAACCAATCAATTTGACATGTCTGCACTAAATCGTCAGTAAATTTTGATTTAGATTTCATAATGACACGAGATCAATGCCCACGTTAAGCTAGCTCAACTTTCTATATTTTGACGGAATTGATGAGCGAAATAGCTACGACAAGGCCTCCAAGTAATCGAATCTATTCAACTGCGTGATGCCATGCATTATGCTTCATTTGTAAACCCTTGCTCAATGAGCACCAATGATCATCTTAAAAAGATCAATTTATTCGGCCAATCAACTGAGCATATATGCACTAAATCGTCCATAACTTTTGATTTAGAGTTTCGAATGACATGAATCCATGCCCATGTTAAGCTAGATAAATTTTTTATATTGTGACAACTTTTGAGACTCAAACAACTACCATAAAGCCTTCAAATAATCCAATCTATCATGAACTGCGTTATACCATGCATTATGCTTCATTTGTAAACCTTTGCTAAATGAGCACCAATGCTCATCTTAGAAAGATCAATTAAACTGGCTGATAAACTTGACATGTCCGCACTAAATCATCAATAACTTTTGATTTAAAGTTTAGAATGAGACGGATCCTACCCCCACGTTAAGCTAGCTTAACTTTTCTATATTGTGACAACATTTGAGACTAAAATAGCTACCACAAAGCCATCAAGTAATCCAATGATTCCCAAACTGCGTGATGTCATGCATTATGTTTCATTTATAAGCCTTTAATCAAGGAGCACTAAAGATCAGTTTAGAATGATCATTTTAACTAACCGATCAACTTGACATGTCCGCACTAATTCGTTGGTAAGTTTTGATTTAGATTTCATAAAGACATGAGTTCAATGCCCATGTTCAGCTAGCTCAAAATTCTATATTTTGACAAATTTGATGACCGAAGTAGCTACGACAAAGTTTCCAAGTACTCGAATCTATTCCAAACTGCGTGATGCCATGCATTATGCTTCATTTGTAAACTTTTGCTTAATGAGCACGGATGACCATCTTAGAAATATCAATTCATTTGGCCAATCAACTTGACATTCATGCACTAAATCGTCCGTAACTTTTCATTTAGAGTTCAGAACGACACGAATCCAACGCCCATGTTAAGCTAGCTCAGTTTTCTATATTTTGACAACTGTTGAGACTCAAACAACTACCACAAATCCTTGAAATAATCCAATCTATCCTAAACTATGTGATGCCATGCATTACGCTTCATTCGAAAAACTTTGCTTAATGAGCACCAATGATCATCTTAGAAAGATCAATTTAACAGGCCGATCAACTTGACATGTATGCACTAAATCATTTGTAACTTTTGATCTAGAGTTCAGAATGACACGAATCCAATACCCATGTTAAGCTAGCTCAATTTAATTTATTGTGACAAAATAAAGACCAAAATTGCTAGGACAAAGCCAAGCTAGCTCAATTTAATTTATTGTGACAAAATAAAGACCAAAATTGCTAGGACAAAGCCTCCACGTATTCTAATCTATCCCAAATTGGCTGATGCCATGCATTATGCTTCATTTATATGCCTCTACTCAGTGAGAACCAATCATTAGTTTAGAATGATCATTTAAATACTTGATCAATTTCACATGTCCGCACTAAATCGTCTTTAACTTTTTATTTGGAGATCAAAATGACATTAATCCAACGCCCACATTAAGTTAGCTCTATTTCCACATTGTGGCAATATCTGAGACTAATAGAGCAGCGACAAAGCCCACAAGTAATCCAATGAATAACAAACTGCGTGATGCACTGCATTATGCTTCATTTATAAGTCTTTAATCAATGAGCACCAATGATCAACTTAGAAAGATCAATTTAACTGGCCGGTCAACATGACATGTATGCACTAAATCGTTTGTAACTTTTGATTTAGAGTTCCGAGTGACACGAATCCAATGGCCATGTTAAGCTAGCTCAATTTTCTATATTGTTACAATATTTGAGACTGAAAAAACTACCACAAAGCCTTCAAGTAATCCAATCTATCGTAAACAGCGTTATGCAATGCATTATGCTTCATTTGTGAACCTTTGCTCAATGAGCACCAATGATCATCTTAGAAAGATCAATTTTACTCTCCGATAAAATTGACATGTATGCACTAAATCGTCGATAACTTTTGATTAAAGTTCACAATGACATGAATCCAACCCCCACGTTAAGCTAGCTCAATTTCTATATTGTGACCAAATTTAAGACCGAAATAGCTACGACAAAGCCTCCAAGTAATCCAAACTGTCCCAAACAGCGTGATACCATGCATAACGCCTCATTTATAAGTCTTTACTCAATGAGTACTAATGAACAGTATAGAATGATCATTTTAACTGGCCGATCAACTTGACATCTACGCATTAAATCGTCTCTGACTATTGATTTAGAGTTCAGAATGACATGAATCCAACGCCCACATTAAGGTAGCTCAAGTTTCTATATTGTGACAACATTTGAGACTGAAATATCTACCACAAAGCCTTCAAGTAATCCAATCTATCCCAAACTGCGTGATGTCATGCATTATGCTTCATTTATAAGCCTTTGATCAAGGAGCACCAATGATCAATTTTGGATGATCATTTTAACTAGCCCATCAACTTGACATGTCTCCACTAAATCGTCCGTAACTTTTGGTTTAGATTTCATAATGACACGAGTCCAATGCTCACGTTCAGCTAGCTAAATTTTCTATATTGTGACAAAATTATTGACCGAAATAGCTATGACCAAGCCTCCAAGTAATCGACTCTATCCCAAACCTCGTGTTGCCATGCAATATGCTTCATTTGTAAACCTTTTCTTAATGAGCACAAATGATCATCTTAGAAATATCAATTTATTTGGCCGATCAACTGGACATCTATGCACTAAATCGTCCATAACTTTTGATATAGAGTTTAGAATGACACGAATCAAACGCCCATGTTAAGCTACCTCAATTTTCTATGCTTTGACAACTTTTGAGGCTCAAACAACTACCACAAAGCGTTCAAATAATCCAATCTATCCTAAACTGTGTGATGCCATACATTGTGCTTCATTCTTAAACCTTTGCTTAATGAGCACCAATGATCATGTTAGAAAGATCAATTTAACTTGCAGATCAACTTGACATGTATGCATTAAATCATTTGTAACTTTTGATTTAGAGTTTAGAATGACACGAATTCAAAGCCCATGTTAAGATAGCTCAGTTTTCTATATTATTACAACATTTGGTACTGAAACAACTACCACAAAGCCTTCAAGTAATCCAATCTATCCTAAACTGCGTGATGCCATGCACTATGCTTCATTTGTGAACCTTGCTCAGTGAGCACCAATGATCATATTAGAAAGGTCAATTTTGCTCTCCGATAAACTTGACATGCATGCACTAAATCGTCCATAACTTTTGATTAAAGTTCATAATTACATGAATCCAACCCCCACGTTAAGCTAGCTCAATTTCTATATTGTGACAAAATTTAAGACCGAAATAGCTACGACAAAGCCTCCAAGCAATCCAAACTATCCCAAACAGTGTGATACCATGCATTACGCCTCATTAATAAGTCTTTACTCAATGAGCACCAATGATCAGAATAGAAAGATCATTTTAAATGGCCGTTCAACTTGACATCTACGCATTAAATTGTCTGTAACTATTGATTTAGAGTTCAGAATGACATGCATCCAACGCCCACGTTAAGCCAGCTCAACTTTCTGTATTGTGACAACATTTGATACTGAAATACCTACCAAAAAGCCTTCAAGTAATCCAATCTATCCCAAAATACGTGATATCATGCATTATGCTTCATTTATAAGCCTTTGATCAAGTAGCACCAATGATCAATTTAGAATGATCATTTTAACTGGCCGATCAACTTGACATCTACGCATTAAATCGTCTCTGACTATTGATTTAGAGTTCAGAATGACATGCATCCAACGCCCACGTTAAGCCAGCTCAACTTTCTATATTGTGACAACATTTGATACTGAAATAGCTACCAAAAAGCCTTCAAGTAATCCAATCTATCCCAAAATACGTGATATCATGCATTATGCTTCATTTATAAGCCTTTGATCAAGTAGCACCAATGATCAATTTAGAATGATCATTTTAACTGGCCGATCAACTTGACATCTACGCATTAAATCGTCTCTGACTATTGATTTAGAGTTCAGAATGACATGCATCCAACGCCCACGTTAGCTAGCTCAATTTCCATATTGTGACAAATTTGAAGAAATAGCTACCAAAAAGCCTTCAAGTAATCCAATCTATCCCAAAATACGTGATATCATGCATTATGCTTCATTTATAAGCCTTTGATCAAGTAGCACCAATGATCAATTTAGAATGATCATTTTAACTGGCCGATCAACTTGACATCTACGCATTAAATTGTCTGTAACTATTGATTTAGAGTTCAGAATGACATGCATCCAACGCCCACGTTAAGCCAGCTCAACTTTCTATATTGTGACAACATTTGATACTGAAATAGCTACCAAAAAGCCTTCAAGTAATCCAATCTATCCCAAAATACGTGATATCATGCATTATGCTTCATTTATAAGCCTTTGATCAAGTAGCACCAATGATCAATTTAGAATGATCATTTTAAATGGCGGATCAACTTGACATGTCCGCACTAAATCGTCCGTAACTTTTGATTTAGATTCCATTATGACACGAGTCCAATGCCCACGTGCGGCTAGCTCAGGTTTCTATATTGTGATAAATTATTGACTGAAATAGCTACGACAAAGCGTCCAAGTAATCGAATCTATCCCAAACTGTGTGATGCCATGCATTATGCTTCATTTGTAAACCTTTGCTCAATGAGCACCAATGATCAGTTTAGAATGATCAATTGAACTAGCCGATAAACTGCACATTTTGGCATTAAATCGTTCATTACTTTTAATTTAGAGTTTAGAATGACATGAATCCAACGTACACGTTGAGCTAGCTCAATTTCTATATTATGACAAAATTCAAGACTGAAATAGCTACGACAAAGCATCCACGTTGAGGTAGCCCGATTTCTATATTATGTCAAAAAATTGAGAGCGGAATAGCTACGACAAAGCCTCCAAATAATCCAAACTATTCCAAACAGTGAGATACCATGCATTACGCCTCATTTATAAGTCTTTACTCAATGAGTACTAATGATCAGTATAGAATGATCATTTTACATGGCCGATCAACTTGACTACTATGCATTAAATCGTCTGTAGCTATTGATTTAGAGTTCAGAATGACATGAATTTAATGCCCACGTTAAGCTAGGTCAACTTTCTATATTGTGACAACATTTGAGACTGAAATAGCTACCACAAAGCCTTCAAGTAATCCAATCTATCCAAAACTGCGTGATGTCATGCATTATGCATCATTGATAAGCCTTTGATCAAGTAGCACCAATGATCAATTTAGAATGATCATTTTAACTAACCGATCAACTTGACATGTCCAAACTAAATCGTCGTTAACTTTTTATTTAGATTTCATAAAGACACAAGTCCAATGCCCACGTTCTGCTAGCTCAATTTTCTATATTGTGACAAAATTATTGACCAAAATTGTTATGACAAAGCCTCCAAGTAATCGAATCTATCCCAAAACTGCTTGATACCATGCACTTTTAAACCTTAGCTCAATGAGCACCCATGATCATCTTACAAAGATCAATTTGCTTGACATGTATGCACTAAATTGTCCGTAACGTTTGATTTAGAGTTCACAATGATACGAATCCAACACCCATATTAAGATAACTCAATTTTCTATGTTGTGACAACGTTTGAGAAAAAAACAACTACCACAAACCCTTCAAGTAATCCAATATATCCTAAACTGTGTGATGCCATGCCTTATGCTTCATTCGTAAACTTTTGCTTAATGAGCACCAATGATCATCTTAGAAAGATCAATTTAATTGGGCGATAAACTTGACATGTACACACTAAATCGTCTAGAACTTTTGATTTAGAATTCATAATGATATGATTCCAATACCCACGTTAAACTCGCTCAATTTTTTTATATTGTGACAAAATTCAGACCGAAATAACTATGACAAAGCCTCCACGTATTCTAATATATCCCAAATTTCCTGGTGCCACGCATTATGCTTCATTTATACGCATTTACTCAATGAGAACCAATGATTAGTTTGGAATGATCATTTAAATAGTTGATCAACTTGACATGTCCGCACTAAATCATCTTTAACTTTTGATTTAGAGCTCAAAATGACATTAATCCAACGCACACGTTAAGCTTGCTCTTTTTACATATTGTGACAACATTTAAGACTAATAGAGCAACGAAAAAGCCTACAAGTAATCCAATGTATTCCAAACTGTGTGAGGTAATGCATTATGCTTCATTTATAAGTCTTTAATCTTTGAGCACCAATGATCATTGTAACTAGCCGAACAACTTGACATGTATGCACTAAATCCTCTGTAACTTTTGATTTAGACTTCAGAATGACACGAATCCAACACCCACGTTAAGCTAGCTCAACTTTCTATATTGTGACCACATTTGAGACTGAAATAGCTATCACAAAGCCTTCAAGTAATCCAATGTATCCCGAACTACGTGATGTCATGCATTATGCTTAATTTACAAGCCTTTAATCAAGGAGCACCAATGATTAGTTTAGAATGATCATTTTAACTAACCGATCAACTTGACATGTCCACTCTACATCGTCCATAACTTTTGATTTAGATTTCATAATGATAGGTGTCCAATGCCCATGTTAAGGTAATTCAATTTTCTATATTGTGACAAAATTGATTACCACAATAGCTACGACAAAGCTCCCAAGTAATCGAATCTTTTCCAAACAGCGTGATGTCATGAATTATCATTTATTTGTAAACCTTTTCCCAATGCGCACAAATGATTATCTAAAAAAGATCCATTTAACTGGCCGATAAACTTGACATGTATGAAATAAATCATCCATAACTTTTTATTTAGAGTTCAAAATGCCACGAATCCAAGACCCACGTTAAACTAGCTCAATTTTCTATATTGTTACAACATTTGAGACTGATACCAAAAAGCCTTCAAATAATCCAATGTATCCCAAACTGTGTAATTCCATGCATTATGATTCATTTATAAACCTTTACTACAGGAGCACCAATGATCAGTTTAGAATGATTATTTTTACTTGCCAATCAACTTGACATGTTCGCACTAAATCATCCGTAACTTTTGACTTAGAGTTCAGAATGATACGATTCCAACGCCCACGTTAAGCTACCTCAATTTTCTATACTATAACAAACATTAAAACCGAAGTAGCTACAACAAAGCCACGAGGTAATTGAATATTTCTCAAACTGTGTTAGGCCATGCATTATGCTCCATTTGTAAACCTTTGCTTAATGAGCACCAATGATTATCCTAGAAAGATCAATTTAACTGGCCGATCAACTTGACAAGTATTCACTAAGTCATCAGTAACTTTTGATTTAGAATTCAAAATGACACGAATCCAACACCCACGTTAAGCTAGCTCAATTTTTCATATTGTGACAATGTCTGAGAGTGAAACAGCTACCACAAAGCCTTATGTCTAATCGAATCTATCCTACGCTGCGTGATGCCATGAATTATATCTCATTAATAAGTCTTTACTCAAGGAGCACTAATAATTAGTTTAAACGATCAGTTTAGAACGTTCACTTTAACTGGCTGATCAAATTGACATTTCCGCACTAAATCGTCCGTAACTTTTGATTAAAAGTTCAAAATGTCACGAATCCAACGCCCACGTTAAGAGAGCTCTAAATTCTATATTGTGACAAAATTTAAGACCTAAATAGCTACAAAAAGCCTCCAAGTAATCCAATCTATCCCAAATTGTGTGATATCATGCATTATGTTTCATTTGTACACCGATCAACTTGACATGTCCACATTAAATCGTCTTAAACTTTTGATTTGGAGCTCAAAATGACATCAATCCAACATTTGAGGCTGAAAGAGCTCCGACAATTTAAGGAATAATCATATTAACTGGCCGATCAACTTGACATGTCCGTACTAAATCGTCCATAACTTTTGATTTTGATCTCCAAATAACACGGAGTCCAGTGCCGAAGCTAAAGCTAGATAAATTTTCTATTGACAAAATTTGAGACAGAAGTAGAGACGACAAAGCGTCCTAGTGATACAATCTACCCCAAACTGTGTGATGCCATACATTAGATTTCAATTATAAACCTTTACTCAATGAACACCAAAAATCAGTTTAGAATAATCATATTAACTGGATCATCAACTTGACATGTCCGCACAAAATTGTCGGTACTTTTGATTTAGAGTTCAAAATAACCCGAATCCAATGCCCACGTTAATGTAGCTCAATTTTCTATATTTTGAAAAAATTTGAGACAGAAATAGAGACGACAAAGCTTCCAAGTAATCCAATCCATCCAAAATCCTTGATGCCACACATTATGCTTCATTTATAAGCCTTTATTTAATGAGCACCAATGATCAGTTTAGAATGATCATTTTAAATGGGCGATCAATTTGATATGTCCGCACTAAATCGTACAAAACTATTGATTTAGAGATCAGAAACACACGAATCCAATGCCCACGTTAAACTAGCTAAATTTTCTACAGTGCAACAAAATTTGAAACAAAAATACATAAGAAAAAGCGTCCAAGTAATGAAATCTATCCAAAACTTTGTGATGCTATGCATTATGCTTCATTTATAAGCCTTTACTCAATCCACACCATTGATTAGTTTAGAATGATAATTTTAACTGGCTGATCAACATCTATGTAATCCAATGTAGCCCAAATTGCGTGATGCCATGCATTACGCTTCATTTATAAGCCTTTACTCAATGAGCACCAAGGATATGTTTAGAATGATTGGTTTAACTAGCATCAACTTGACATGTTTGCACTAAATCGTTGGTAAATTTTGATTTAGAGTTCAGAATGACAAGAATCAAACGCCCACGTTACACTAGGTCAATTTTCTGTATTGTGACAACATTTGAGACTGAAAGAGCTACCACAAAACCTTCAAGTAATACAATGTATCCCAAACTGTGTGATGCCATGCAATATGCTTCATTTATAAGCCTTTACTGTAGGAGCACCAATGATCAGTTTAAAATGATCATTTTAACACGCCGATAAACTTAACATATCCACACTAAAAAATCTTCTATAATGTTTGATTTAGAATTCAGAATGACACGAATCACAAACCCATGTTAAACTAGCTAAATTTTCTATATTTTGATAAAATTTAAGAGCGAAATAGCTATAACAAAACCTCCAAATAATCGAATATATCTCAAACTACGTGATGCCATGCATTATGCTTCATTTGTAAACCTTTGCTCAATGAGCACCAATGATCATCTTAGAAAGATCAATTTAAGGGGTCGATCAACTTGACATGTATGCACTAAATCGTCTGTAACTTTTGATTTAGAGTTCAGAATGAAAAAAATAAAACGCCCACATTAAGCTAACTCCATTTTCTATGTTGTGACAACATTTGAGAATGAAACAGCTACCAAAAAGACTTCAAGTAATCCAATCTATCATATGCTGCATGATGCCATGGATTTAGCTTCATTTCTAAGCCTTTACTCAAGGTGCACTAATGATCAGTTTAGAACGATCAGTTTAAAACGATCACTTTTAACTAGCTGAACAACTCGACATGTTATTTAGAGCTCAAAATGACATAAGTCTAACATCCACTTTAAGCTAGCTATATTTTCCATATTGTGACAACATTTTAAACACAAGGAGATATGACAAAGTCTCCAAGTAGTCCAATGTATCCCAAACTGTGTGATGCCATGCATTATGCTTCATTTATAAGCCTTTAATCAAGGAGCACTAATGATCAGTTTAGAATGATAATTTTAACTGGCCGATCAACTTGACATGTCCGCACTAAGTCGTCTGTAACATTTGATTTTAGTGTTCGAAATGACACGAATCGAACACCCACGTTAAGCTAGCTCAATTTTCTATATTGTGAAAAAAATTTAAGATCAAAATAGCTATGAAAAAGCCTCCAAGTAATTCAATCTATCCGAAACTGTGTGGTACTATGCATTATGCTTTATTTATAACCCTTTACTCAGTGAGCACCAATGATCAATTTAGAATGATCATATTAACAAGCTGATCAACTTGACATGCCCGCACTAAATCGTCTTTACCTTTTGACTTAAAGCTCAAAATGACATGAGTCCAACGTCCACGTTAAGCTAGCTCAATATTCAATATTGTGATAACATTGGTGACGAAAAAGCTAGGACAAAGCATCCAAGTAATCAAATGTATCCCAAACTGTGTGATGCCATGCAACTTTACTGTAGGAGCACCAATGAAAATAGCTATGACAAAGCCCCCAACTACTCCAATGTATCGCAAACTGCGTGCTGACATGCATTATGCTTCATTTATAAGCCTTTAATCAAGGAGCACCAGTGATTAGTTTAGAATGATCATTTTAACTAACCGATCAACTTGACATGTCCTCTCTAAATCGTCCATAATTTTTGATTTAGATTTCATAATGATACGATTCCAATGCCAATGTTAAGGTAATTCAATTTTCTATATTGTGACAAAATTGATTACCACAATAGCTACGACAAAGGTTCCAAGTAATCGAATCTTTTCCAAACAGCGTGATGTCATGCATTATCATTTATTTGTATAACTTTGCCCAATGCGCACAAATGATTATCTAAAAAAGATCAATATAACCGGCCGATCAACTTGACATGTATGAAATAAATCGTCCATAACTTTTTATTTACAGTTCAGAATGCCACGAATCCAAAACCCACGTTAAACTAGCTCAATTTTGTATATTGTTACAACATTTAAGAATGATACCAAAAAGCCTTCAAATAATCCAATGTATCCCAAACTGTGTAATTCCATGCATTATGATTCATTTATAAACCTTTACTACAGGAGCACCAATGATCAGTTTAGAATGATTATTTTAACTTGCTAATCAACTTGACATGTTCACACTAAATCATCCGTAACTTCTGTTATAGAGTTCAGAATGATACGATTCCAACGCCCACATTAAATTACCTCAATTTTCTGTAATATAACAAACTTTAAAACCGAAATAGCTACAACAAAGCCCCGAGGTAATTGAATATTTCTCAAACTGCGTTATGCCATGCATTATGCTCCATTTATAAACCTTTGCTTAATGAGCACCAATGATTATCCTAGAAAGATCAATTTAACAGGCCGATCAACTTGACAAGTATTCTCTAAGTCATCAGTAACTTTTGATTTAGAATTCAAAATGACACGAATCCAACGCCCACGTTAGGCTAGCTCAGTTTTCTATATTGTGACAACGTCTGAGAGTGAAACAGCTACCACAAAGCCTTATGTGTAATCCAATCTATCATACGCTGTGTGATACCATGAATTATGTCTCATTTATAAGGCTTTACTCAAGGAGCAGTAATAATTAGTTTCGAACGATCAGTTTAGAACGTTCATTTTAACTGGATGATCAACTTGACATTTCCGCACTAAATAGTCCGTAACTTTTGATTAATAGTTCAAAATGACTTGAATCCAACACCCACGTTAAGAGAGCTCTAAATTCTATATTATGACAAAATTTAAGAACTAAAGAGCTACAACAAAGCCTCCAAGTTATCCAATCTATACCAAATTGTGTGATACCATGCATTATGCTTCATTTGTACACCTTTTCTCAATGAGCACCAATGATCATTTGTACACCGATCAATTTGACATGTCCGCATTAAATCGTTTTTACCTTTTGATTTGGAGCTCAAAATGACATCGATCCAACATTTGAGACTGAAAGAGCTACGACAAAGCCTCTATGTAATCCAATGTATCCCAAATTGCGTGATGCCATGCATTATGCTTCATTTATAGGTCTTTACTAAATGAGCACCAAGGATATGTTTAGAATGATTGGTTTAACTCGCATCAACTTGACATGTTTGCACTAAATCGTCGGTAACTTTAGATTTAGAGTTCAGAATGACAAGAATCAAACGCCCATGTTACACTAGCTCAATTTTCTGTATTGTGATAACATTTGAGACGGAAAGAGCTACCACACAACCTTCAAGTAATACAACGTATCCCAAACTCTGTGATGGCATGCAATATGCTTCATTTATAAGCCTTTACTGTAGGAGCACCAATGATCAGTTTAAAATGATCATTTTAACACGCCGATAAACTTGACATATCCACACTAAATCTTCTATAATGTTTGATTTAGAATTCAGAATGACACGAATCCAAAACCCATGTTAAACTAGCAAAATTTTCTATATTTTGATAAAATTTAAGAGCGAAATAGCTATAACAAAACCTAACATCCACGTTAGGTGCACTAATGATCAGTTTAGAACGATCAGTTTAAAACGATCACTTTTAACTAGTTGATCAACTCGACATGTCTAAACTAAGTTTTCTTTAACTTTTGATTTAGAGCTCAAAATGACATAAGTCTAACATCCACGTTAAGCTAGCTATATTTTCCATATTGTGACAACATTTGAAACAAGAAGGAGATATGACAAAGTCTCCAAGTAGTCCAATGTATCCCAAACTGCGTGATGCCATGCATTATGCTTCATTTATAAGCCTTTAATCAAGGAGCACTAATGATCAGTTAAGAATGATAATTTTAACTGGCCGATCAACTTGACATGTCCGCACTAAGTCGTCTGTAAATTTTGATTTAGCGTTCAGAATGACACAAATCGAACACCCACGTTAAGCAAGCTCAATTTTCTATATTGTGAAAAAATTTAAGATCGAAATAGTTATGAAAAAGCTTCCAAGTAATTCAATCTATCCGAAACTGTGTGGTACTATGCATTATGCTTCATTTATAAGCCTTTACTCAGTGAGCACCAATGATCAGTTTAGAATGATCATATTAACAAGCTGATCAACTTGACATGCCCGCACTAAATCGTCTTTAACTTTTGATTTAAAGCTCAAAATGACATGAGTCCAACGTCCACATTAAGCTAGCTCAATATTCCATATTGTGATAACATTGGTGACGAAAAAAGCTAGGATAAAGCATCCAAGTAATCCAATGTATCCCAAATTGTGTTGTGCCATGCATTAAGCTTTATTTATTAGCCTTTAATCAAGGAGCACCAATGATCAATTTAAAATGATCATTTTAACTGGCCGATCAACTGGACACGTCTCCACTAAATCGTCCGTAACTTTTGTTAGAGTTCAGAATGACACGAATAAATCGTCCACGTTAAGCTAGCTCAATTTTCTATATTGTCAAATAATTTAAGACCAAAATAGCCACGACATAGCCTCCAATAATATAATGTATCCCAAACTGCGTGATGCCATGCATTATGCTTCATTTATAAGCCTATAATCAAGGAGCACTAAGGATCAGTTTACAATGATCATTTAAACTCACCTATCAACTTGACATGTCCACACTAAATCGTCCGTAATTCTATTTTTTGCATTGACATGAATCTAACGTCCGTAGCTCAATTTTTTATATTGTGAAAAAAATTTAAGAACGAAATAGCTACAACAATTCCTCCAAGTAATCCAATCTATCACAAACAATGTGATGCCATGCATTATGCTACATTTATAAGCCTTTACTCAAGGATCACCAATGATCAGTTTAGTAGGATCATTTTAACTAGCTGATCAACTTGACATGTACGCACTAAATCGTCTTTAACTTTTGATTTACAGCTCAAAATGACATGATTTCAACGCCTACGTTAATCTAGCTTAATGTTCCATATTGTGACAACATTAAAGACTGAAAGAGCTACGACAAATCCTACAAGTACTCCAATGTATCCCAAACTGCGTAATGCCATGAATTATGCTTCATTTATAAGCTTTTACTCTAAGAGCACCAATGATCAGTTTAGAATGATCATTTAACGTGCTGATAAACTTGTTATGTACGCACTAAATTGTCCATAACTTTTGACTTAGAGTCAGAATGACATGAATCCAATGCCCAGGTTAAGCTAGCTCAATTTTCTATATTGTGATAAAATTTAACAATGAAATCGCTACAACAAAGCCTCTATGTAATCCAAACTATCTCAAACTGCGTTGTGCCATGCATTATGCTTCATTTGTAAACTTTTGCTCAATGAGCACAGCTGATCTGTTTAGAATGATCAATTTAACTAGCCGATAAACCTGACATGTCCGCAATAAATCATTTGTAACTTTTGATTTAGAGTTGAGAATGACACGAATCCAGCGCCCACGTTAAGGTAGCTCAATTTTCTATATTGTGATAAACTTGAACACCAAAACCGTTATGACCAAGCCTCTAAGTAATCCAATCTATCTCAAACTGCATTATGTTTCATTTGTAAATCTTTTCTCAAAGAGCACCAATGATCAGTTTAGAATGATCAATTTAACTAGCTGATAAACTTTACATGTCAACACTAAATCGTTCGTAACTTTTGATTTAGAGTTCCGAATGACACGAAACAAACGCCCACGTTAACCTAGCTCAATTTTCTATATTGTTACAAACTTTATGATAGAAATAGCTATGACAAAGCCCCCAAGTACTACAATGTATCCCAAACTGGGTGCTGGCATGCATTATGCTTCATTTATAAGTCTTTATTCGAGCAGCGTCAACGATCAGTTAAAAATGATCATTTTAATTGGCCGATCAACTTGACATGTACGCACTAAATTGTGTGTAACTTTTTATTTAAAGATCAGAATGGCACGAATCCAACGCCCACGTTACGTTAACTTATTTTTCTATATTGTTACAACATTTGAGACTCAAAGAGCTACCACAAACCCTTCAAGTAATCCAATATATCCTAAACTGTATGATTGCATGCGTTATGATGCATTTATAAGACTTTACTCAAGGAGAACTAATGATAAGTTTAGGATGATCAATTTAACTATCCAATAAACTTGACATGTCCGCACTAAATCGTCCGTAACTTTTAATTCAGAGTTCAGAATAACATGAATGCAACACCCACATTAAGCTAGCTCAATTTTCTATATTTTGAAAAAATTTAATATGAAATAGCCACAACAAAGCGTCCAAGTAATCCAGTGTATCCCAAACTGCGTGATGGCATGCATTATGCTTTATTTATAAGCCTTTACTCTATGAGGACCAATGATCAGTATAGAATGATTATTTTTACTTGCCGATCAACTTGACGTGACCGCACTAAATCATCCCTAACTTTTGATTTAGAGTTGAAAATGACACGAGTCCAACGTCCACATTAAGCTAACTCAATATTCCATATTGCGACAACATTTGAGACTGAAAGAGCTACCACAAAGCCTTCAAGCAATTCAATCTATCCTAAACTATGTGATGTCATACATTATGCTTCATTTATAAGCCTTTACTCAAGGAGCACCAATGAGGAATTTAGAACGATCTTTCTAACTGGCCGATCAAGTTTACATGTACGCACTAAATCGTCCATAACTTTTGATTTAGAGTTCAAAATGACAGGAATGCAACGTCCACGTTAAAGTAGCTCAAGTTTCTATATTGTTATAAAATTTAGGACGAAAATATGTACGACAAAGCCTCCAAGTAATCCAATACACTTGAAACTGCATGATGCCATTTTGTATGCTTCATTTGTAAACATTTGCTCAATGAGCACCAATGACCAGTTTATAATGATCAATTCAACTAGCCGATAAACTTGACATGTCCGGACTAAATTGTCCGTAACTCTTGATTAAGAGTTCAGAATGACATGAATCCAATACCCACATTAAGCTAGCTCAATTTTTTATATTGTGACAACATTTAAGACAAAATAGCCACAACAAAGCCTCCAAGTAATCCAATGTATCCCAAACTGCGTGATCCCATGCATTATGCTTCGTTTATAAGCCTTTACGCAAGGAGCACAAATTGTCAGTTAAGAATGATCACTTTAATTGGCCAATCAACTTGACATGTGCGCACTATATGGTTCGTAAATTTTTATCTAGAGTTCATAATAACACGAATCCAACGCCCACGTTAGGCTAGCTCAATTTTCAATATTGTTAAAACATTGGAGACTGAAATAGCTATCACAAAGCCATCAAGTAATCCAATATATCCAAAACTGCGTGATGACATGCATTGTGCTTCATTTATAATCCTTTACCCAAGGAGCACTAGTGATCATTTTTGAATGATCGATTTAGGAAGATCACATTAACTAGCCTATCACCTTGACATGTCGACACTAAATCGTCTGTAACTTGTGATTTAGAGTTCAAAATGACAAGAATCCAACGCCCACGTTAAGCTAGCTCAATATTTTATATTGTGTAAAAATTTAAGATTGCAATAGCTGTGACAAACCCTTCAAGTAATCCAATATATTCCAAACTGCAAGATGCCATGCATTATTCTTCATTTGTAATCATTTGCTCAATGAACACGAATGATCAGTTTAGAAAGAGCCTTTTAACTAGCCGATCAACTTGTCATGTCTCCACCCCTAAATATTTATTTAGAATTCAGAGTGACATGAATCCAACGTCCAAGTAAAACAAGCTTAATTTTCTATAGTGTGAAAAAATTTAAGACCAAAATAGGTACGACAAAGCCTCCAAGTAATCCAATCTATCCCAAACTGCGTGATGCCATGCATTATGGTTCATTTATACACCTTTACTAAATGAGCACCAATGTTCATATTAGAATGATCATTTTAACTAGCTGATCAACTTGACATGTCCGCACTAAATCTTCTTTAAATTACTATTTAGAGCTCAAAACGACATGAATCCAACGCCCTCGTTAAGCTAGCTCAATTTTCCATATTGTGAGAACATTTGAGACTAAAAGAGGTACGAGAAAGACTCTAAGTAATCCAATGTATCCTAAATTGTGTGATGCATGGCATTATGCTTCATTTATAATTCTTTACTCATGAAGCACGAACGATCAGTTTAGAAAGATCAATTTAACTGGCCGTTCAATTTGACATGTCTGTAATAAATGGTCCGTAACTTTTGATCTAGATTTCAGAATGACACGAATCCAATGCCCACGTTAAGCTAGCTCAATTTTCAATACTGTGACAACATCTGAGACTGAAATTGCTAACACAAAGTCTCCAAGCAATCCAATCTATCACAAATTACGTGATGCAATGCATTATGCTTCATTTGTAAACCTTTGCTCAATGAGCACCAATGATCAGTTTAAAATAATCAATTTAACTAGCCAATAAACTTGACTTGTCCGCACTAAATCGTCCATAACTTTTGATAAGAGTTCAGAATGACACGAATCCAACACGCACGTTCAGGTAGCTCAATTTTCTATATTGTACAATTTAAGACGGAAATAGCTACGACAAAGCCTACAAGTAATCCAATCTATCCTAAACTGTGTGATGCCATGCATTATGCTTTATTTGTAAACTTTTTCTCAATGAGCACCAACGATCAGTTTAGAATGATCAATTTAATTAGCCAATAAGCTGTACATGGTCGCACTAAATCGTCTATAACTTCTGATTTAGAGTTTAGAATGTCATGAATCCAACGCCCACGTTAAGCTAGCTGAATTTTTGATATTGTGACAACATTTGAGAGTGAAAGAGCTACGTCGAAGTCGCCAATTAATCCAATGTATCCCAAACAGCGTGACAACATGCATTACGCTTCATTTATAAGACTTTACTCAAGGAGCACCAATGATCAGTTTAAAATCACCATATTAACTGGCCGATCAACTTCACATGTCCGCACTAAATTTTCCGTAACTTTTGATTTAGAGTTCAACATGACACAAATCCAACGCCCACGTTACACTAGCTCAATTTTCTATATTGTGAGAAAATTTGAGACTGAAAGAGCTACAACAAAGCCTTCAAGTAATCCAATCTATCCCAAACTGCGTGATACCAGGCATTATGCTTCATTGGTAAACCTTTGCTCAATGAACACCAATGAACATCTTAGGAAGATCAATTTAATTGGGCGATAAAGTTGACATGTACACACTAAATCATCTAGAACTTTTGATATAGAGTTCAGAATGATATGAATCCAATATCCACGTTAAGCTAGCTCAATTTTCTATATTGTGACAAAATTTAGACTGAAATAACTACGACAAAGCCTCCACGTATTCTAATATATCCCAAATTGCCTGGTGCCACGCATTATGTTTCATTTATACGCATTTCCTCAATGGGAACCAATGATTAGTTTAGAATGATCATTTAAATAGTTGATCAACTTGACATGTCCGCACTAAGTCGTCCGTAGCTTTTGATTTAGCGTTCAAAATGACACAAATCGAACACCCACGTTAAGATAGCTCAATTTTCTATATTGTGAAAAAATTTAAGATCGAAATAGTTATGATAAAGCTTCCTAGTAATTCAATCTATCCAAAACTTTGTGGTACTATGCATTATGCTTCATTTATAAGCCTTTACTCAGTGAGCACCAATGATCAGTTTAGAATGATCATATTAACAAGCTGATCAACTTGACATGCCCGCACTAAATCGTCTTTAACTTTTGATTTAAAGATCAAAATGACATGAGTCCAACGTCCACGTTAAGCTAGCTCAATATTCAATATTGTGCTAACATTGGTGACGAAAAAGCTATGACAAAGCATCCAAGTAATCCAATCTATCCCGAACTCTGTGATGCCATGCATTAAGCTTTATTTATTAGCCTTTTATCAAGGAGCACCAATGATCAATTTAAAATGATCATTTTAAGTGGCCGATCAACTTGACACGTCTCCACTAAATCGTCCATAATTTTTATAGAGTTCAGAATGACACGAATAAATCGTCCACGTTAAGCTAGCTCAATTTTCTATATTGTCCAATAATTTAAGACCAAAATAGCCACGACATAGCCTCCAATAATATAATGTATCCCAAGTTGCGTGATGCCATGCATTATGCTTCATTTATAAGCCTATAATCAAGGAGCACTAAGGATCAGTTTACAATGATCATTTAAACTCGCCTATCAACTTGACATGTACGCACTAAATCGTCCGTAATTCAATTTTTTGTCATGACATGAATCTAACGTCCGTAGGTCAATTTTTTATACTGTGAAAAAAATTTAAGAACGAAATAGCTACAACAAATCCTCCAAGTAATCCAATCTATTACAAACGGCGTGATGCCATGCATTATGCTATATTTATAAGCCTTTACTCAAGGAGCACCAATGATCAGTTTAGTAGGATCATTTTAACTAGCCGATCAACTTGACATGTACGCACTAAATCATCTTTAACTTTTGATTTACAGCTCAAAATGACATGATTTCAACACCTACGTTAATCTAGCTTAATATTCCATAGTGTGACAACATTAAAGACTGAAAAAGCTACAACAAATCCTACAAGTACTCCAATGTATCCAAAACTGTGTGATGCCATGCATTATGCTTCATTTATAAGCCTTTACTCTAGGAGCACCAATGATCAGTTTAGAATGATCATTTAACGTGCTGATAAACTTGATATGTACGCACTAAATCATCCATAACTTTTGACTTTGAGTCAGAATGACATGAATCCAACGCCTTGGTTAAGCTAGCTCAATTTTCTATATTGTGATAAAATTTAACAATGAAATCGCTACGACAAAGCCTCTAAGTAATCCAAACTATCTCAAACAGCGTTGTGCCATGCATTATGCTTCATTTGTAAACTTTTGCTCAATGAGTACCGATGATCTGTTTAGAATGACCAATTTAACTAGCCGATAAACTTGACATGTCCGCACTAAATCCTTTGTAACTTTTGATTTAGAGTTGAGAATGACACGAATCCAACGCCCACGATAACCTAGCTCAATTTTCTATATTGTGAAAAAATTGAACCCCAAAATCGTTATGACAAAGCCTCTAAGTAATCCAATCTATCGCAAACTGCGTTATGCCATGCATTATGTTTCATTTGTAAACCTTTGCTCAAAGAGCACCAATGATCAGTTTAGAATGATCAATGTAACTAGCCGATAAACATGACATGTCAACACTAAACCGTGCGTAACTTTTGATTTAGAGTTCAGAATGACACGAAAGAAACGCCCACGTTAACCTATATAAATTTTCTATATTGTTAGAAAATTTAAGATAGAAATATCTATGACAAAGCCTCCCCAAGTACTCCAATGTATCCCAAACTGCTTGCTGGCATGCATTATGCTTCATTTATAAGTTTTTATTCGAGGAGCATTAACGAACAGTTAAGAATGATCATTATAATTGGCCGATCAATGTGACATGTACGCACTAAATTGTGTGTAACTTTTTATTCAAAGATCAGAATGGCACGAATCCAACGCCCACGTTACGTTAACTTAATTTTCTATATTGTTACAACATTTGAAACTGAAAGAGCTACCAAAAACCCTTCAAGTAATCCAATATATCCTAAACTGTATGATGCCATGCGTTATGATGCATTTATAAGCCTTTACTCAAGGAGAACTAATGATAAGTTTAGTATGATCAATTTAACTATCCGATAAACTTGACATGTCCGCACTAAATCGTCTGTAACTTTTAATTTAGAGTTCAGAATGACATGAATGCAACACCCACGTTAAGCTAGCTGAATTTTCTATATTTTGCAAAACTTTAAGACGAAATAGCCATGACAAAGCGTCCAAGTAATCCAGTGTATCCCAAACTGCGTGATGGCATGCATTATGCTTCATTTATAAGCCTTTACTCAATGAGCACCAATGATCAGTTTAGAATGATTATTTTTACTTGCGATCAACTTGACATGACCGCATGAAATTATCCCTAACTTTTTATTTAGAGTTCAAAATGACACGAGTCCAACGTCCACATTAAGCTAACTCAATATTCCATATTGTGACAACATTTGAGACTGAAAGAGCAACCACAAATCCTTCAAGCAATTCAATCTATCCTAAACTGTGTGATGCCATACATTATGCTTCATTTATAAGCCTTTACTCAAGGAGCACCAATGATGAATTTAGAAGGATCATTCTAACTAGCCGATCAAGTTTACATGTACGCGCTATATCGTCCATAACTTTTGATTTAGAGTTCAAAATGACATGAATGCAACGTCCACGTTAAAGTAGCTCAATTTTCTATATTGTTATAAAATTTAGGATGAAAATAGGTACGACAAAGCCTCCAAGTAATCCAATCTACTTAAACTGCATGATGCCATTTCGTATGCTTCATTTGTAAACATTTGCTCAATGAGCGCCAATGACCAGTTTAGAATGATCAATTCAACTAGCCGATAGACTTGACAGGTCCGGACTAAATTGTCAGTAACTCTTGATTAAGAGTTCAGAATGACATGAATCCAACACCCACGTTAAGCTAGCTAAATGTTCTATATTCTGACAACATTTAAGACGAAATAGCTGCAACAAAACCTTCGAGTAATCCAATGTATCCCAAACTGCGTGATCCCATGCATTATGCTTCATTTAGAGGCCTTTACGCAAGGAGCACAAATTGTCAGTTTAGAATGATCATTTTAATTGGCCAATCAACTTAACATGTCCGCACTATATGGTTCGTAAATTTTTATTTAGAGTTCATAATAACACGAATCCAACGCCCACGTTAAGCTATCTCAATTTTCAATATTGTTAAAACATTGAATACTGAAATAGCTATCACAAAGCCATCAAGTAATCCAATATATCCAAAACTGCGTGATGCCATGCATTATGCTTCATTTATAATCTTTTACTCAAGGAGCACTAGTTATCATTTTAGAATGATCGATTTAGGAAGATCACATTAACTAGGCAATCACCATGACATGTCTACACTAAATTGTCTTTAACTTGTGATTTAGAGTTCAAAATGACAAGAATCCAATGCCCACGTTAAGCAAGCTCCATATTGTATATTGTGAAAAAATTTAAGATCAAAATAGCTATGACAAACCCTCCAAGTAATCCAATCTAACCCAAACTGCATGATGTCGTGCATTATTCTTCATTTGTAATCATTTGCTCAATGAACACGAATGATCAGTTTAGAAAGAGCCTTTTAACTAGCCGATCATTTTGTCATGTGTACACTAAATTGTTCCTAACTTTTTATTTAGAGTTCACAGTGACAAGAATCCAACGTCCAAGTAAAACAATTTTAATTTTCTGTAGTGTGAAAAAATTTAAGACCGAAACAGGTACGACAAAGCCTCCAAGTAATCCAATCTATCTCAAACTGCGTGATGCCATTAATTATGGTTCATTTATATGCCTTTACTCAATGAGCACCAATGATCATATTAGAATTATCATTTTCACTAGCTCATCAACTTGACATGTCCACACTAAATCTTCTTTAAATTTTGATTTAGAGCTCAAAACGACATGAATCCAATGCCCTCGTTAAGCTAGCTCAATTTTCCATATTGTGAGAACATTTCAGACTGAAAGAGATACGATAAAGACTCCAAGTAATCTAATGTATCCTAAAATGTGTGATGCCATGCATTATGCTTCATTTATAAGTCTTTACTCATGAAGCATGAACGATCAGTATAGAAAGATCATTTTAACTGGCCGATCAATTTGACATGTCCGCACTAAATGGTCTGTAACTTTTGATCTAGAGTTCAGAATGACACGAATCGAAAGCCCACGTTAAGCTAGCTCAATTTTCAATACTGTGACAACATCTGAGACTAAAATTGCTAAGACAAATCCTCCAAGTAATCCAATATATCACAAATTACGTGATGCAATGCATTATGCTTCATTTGTAAACCTTTTCTCAATGAGCACCAATGATCAATTCGTTTTAAGTAGCTGATCAACTTTACATGTCCGCACTAAATTGTCTTTAACATTTAATCGACTTAGAGTCAAAATGACACGAATCCAACCACCATAGTAAGCTAGCTCAATATTCAATATTGTGATAACATTTCAGGCTGAAAGAGCTACGACAAAGCATCCAAGTAATCCAATGTATCCCAAAATATTTAATCACATGCATTATGCTTCATTTATAAGCCTTTACTCAGGGAGCACCAATGATTATTATAGAATGATCATTTTAACTAGCCATTCAACTTGACACAAAATAACACGAATCCAATGCCCATGTTAAGCTAGCTCAATTTTCTTTATTGTTACGAAATTTAAGACCAAAATAATTATGACAAAGCCTCTAAAGAATCCAATCTATCCCAAACGGCATGGTGCCATGCATTATGGTTCATTTGTAAACCTTTTCTGAATGAGCACTAGTGATCATTTTAGAATGATCATTTTAACTAGTTGATCAACTTGACATGTCTCCACTAAATCGTCTTTAACATTTGATTTAGAGCTCAAAATGACATGAATCCAATGGCCACGTTAATCTATCTAAATTTTTAATATTGTGTGAACATTTGAGACTCAAAGAGCTACGACAAAGCCTCCAAGTAATCGAATGTATCCCAAACTGCGAGATACAATGCATTATGCTTCATTTATTAGCATTTACTCAAGGAGCACCAATGATCAGTTTAGAACAATCATTTTAACTGGCCGATCAACTTGATATGTCCGCACTAAGTCGTCCATAACTTTTGATTTAGAGTTCAGAACAACACGAATCCAACGCCCACATTAAGCTAGCTCAGTTTTCTATATTGTGACAACATTAGAGGCTGAAAGAACTACGACAAAGCCTCCAAGTAATCACATGTATCCCGAATTGCGTGATGCCATATATTTTTCTTCAATAATAAGCATTTACTAAAGGAGCACCAATGATCATTTTAAAATGAGCACATTAACTTGCCGATCAACTTGATATGTGCGCACTAAATTGTCCGTAAGTTTTGATTTAGAGATCCAAATGACGTGAATCCAACGCCCACGTTAAGTTAGCTCAATTTTCTATATTGTGATAACATTTGAGACTGAAAGAGATACCAAAAAGTCTTCAAGTTATCCAATATATTCTGAACTGCGTGATGCCATGCATTATGATTCATTGCAAACCTTTTCTCAATGAGCACCAATGATCAGTTTAAAATGATCAATTTGACTAGCCAATAAACTTGACTTGTCCGCACTAAATCGTCCATAACCTTTGATTAGAGTTCAGAATGACACGAATCCAACGTGCACGTTCAGGTAGCTCAATTTTCTATATTGTACAATTTAAGACGAAAATAGCTACGACAAAGCCTCCAAGTTATCCAATCTATCCTAAACTTCGTGATGCCATGCATTATGCTTCATTTGTAAACCTTTTCTCAATGAGCACAAACGATCAGTTTAGAAGGGAAAACGGTCGATTCCACCGTAAACTTGTGCTCCTAGGATTATTTATACACGAATTATCATGTCATGCTGATTTCCACATGAACTATATATATTTTCGAATTTTAGCCACAAATATTTAAATCGTGGCTATTTCCATCAACTAAACGGTTTCTGTGTATTTTTCCGTTACACGTGATGACGTGGCTGCCACGTCGGATGATGATCTGACCACCTAGTCACCGACTCATGAATCCTGGGTTTTCTTAATTTTCGGGAAAGCTTGAATTTTCTCGCGAAGTCTAGAAAACCCGTTTCTCGGAAAATGTTTCTCCTCTGGAATAATGTCTCCGAAAACTCATTTTCACCGATGATATGAGGAGATACCGTGCAGTAACAACCTCGGGAATTTCCCTCAAGAATCTCGTCGACGAACTCGTAAAAGACGCAGAGAATCGCGTCGATGAGGTCGAGGAAGAAGAAGAAGAGTAAAGAAAGGGCGTCGTGAATGGCTATCGACCATTTTCTCGGCGAAGTGGCGACGAAAGACATAGAAGAGGAGAGCATCTAAAGCGCCAGAGAATTGAGATAAATGGTTAGGCCACGTCGCAAGAGAAAGGTTTCAAATTTTGTCAAATCTTAATGAATTTAAAATAGCAGTGTATGTGCCTCCCCTCGGAACCGCCATTGTCGAAGTCAACCTCTTCCTCTCTCTCTCTCCACTTTTTCTCCATAGCCGTATAATACTTCTTCTTTCGAACAAAACAACTAATAGCCGCCGTGCAATAATCTATACACAATTAAATTTAGGTTTAGTGACTTATAATCCATATATTAAAGAATTGGTAAAGAACCTCATTGCCTGCACTGTTCATCTCGGTTTGGTCACGGCACTTACTTTGGTAAAGTCGAAGAACCCTAATTTTCGCCCAAAATATCAGATTGCAGAGTTTTAAGAAGATATACAAAACGACGTCGTTTTGGAGTTTACCAAAACGACATCGTTTTGGTTTACGTTTTTAAAAAAAAAAATTATAACAAAACGACGTCGTTTTCGTCTTTATCAAAACGATGTCGTTTTGTTTATTTCTCAGTAAAACTTTAATTTAAATGACATCGTTTAAGTTCATCATCCGACGTGGCAGCCACGTCATCACGTGTAACGGAAAAATACACGGAAACCGTTTAGTTGGTGGAAATAGCCACGATTTAAATGTTTGTGGCTAAAATTCGAAAATATATATAGTTCATGTGGAAATCAGCATGACATGATAATTCGTGTATAAATAATCCTAGGAACACAAGTTTACGATGGAATCGGCCGTTTTCCCCAGTTTAGAATGATCAATTTAATAAACCGATAAACTTTACATGTCCGCACTAAATCGTCTGTAACTTCTGATTTAGAGTTTAGAATGTCATGAATCCAATGCCCATGTTAAGCTAGCTGAAGTTTCTATATTGTGACAACATTTGAGAGTGAAAGAGCTACGCTGAAGTCCCCAATTAATCCAATGTATCCCAAACAGTGTGCCAATATGCATTACGCTTCATTTATAAACTTTACTCGAGGAGCCACAATGATCAGTTTAAAATCATCATATTAACTGGCCGATCAAGTTCACATGTCCGCACTAAATTTTCTGTAACTTTTGATTTAGAGCTCAACATGACACAAATCCAACGCCCACGTTAAACTAGCTCAATTTTCTATATTGTGAGAAAATTTGAGACTGAAAGAGCTATGACAAAGCCTTCAAGTAATCCAATCTATCCCAAACTGCGTGATGCCATTCATTATGCTTCATTTGTAAACCTTTGCTGAATGAGCACCCATGATAAGTTTAGAATGATCAATTTAACTAGCCGATAAACTTGACATGTCCTCAGTAAATCGTTTGTAACTTTCAATTTAGAGTTCAAAATGACATGAATCCAATGCCAAAGTTAAGCTAGTTTAATTTTATATATTGTGACAAAATTTAAGACCAAAATAGCTATGACAAACCCTCCAAGTAATCCAATCTATCTCAAACTCCGTGATGCAATTCTTTATGCTTCATTTGTAAACCTTTGTTCAATGAGCACCAATGATCAGTTTAGAATGATCAGTTACGAATGATCATTTTAATTAGCCGTAAAACATGACATGTCTGCATTAAATCGTCCGTAATTTTTGATTTACAGTTCAGAATGACATGAATCCAATGCCCACGTTAATCTAGCTTAATTTTCTATATTGTGTGAAAATTTAAGACCCAACTAGCTACAACAAAGCCTCCAAGTAATCTAATGTATCAGATACTATGTGATGCCATGCATTATGCTTTATTTATAAGCCTTTACTCAAGGAGCACCAATGATCAGTTTATAATGATCATTTTAACGTGACATTCAACTTGACATGTACGCACTAAATCGTCTGTTACTTTTGGTTTAGAGTTCAGAATGAAACGAATCCAACAGCCAAATCAGTTTAGTCTGATAATTTTAACTTGCCGATCAACTTCCATGTACGCACTAAATACGCACTAAATCTTCTGTAACTTTTGATTTGGAGTTCGGAAATACACAAATCCAACGCCTACGTTAAACTAGCTCAATTTTCTATACCTGTCATAACATTTGAGACTTAAAGAGCTACCACAAAGCCTTCAAGTAATCCAATCTATCCTTAACTGTGTGATGACATGCATTATGCTTCATTTATAAGCCTTTACGCAAGGAGCACTAATGATCAATTTAGAATGATCACTTTAACTGGCCGATCAACTTGACATATCCGCACTAAATCGTTTATAACATTTGATTTAGAGTTCAGAGTGACACTAATCCAGTGCCCACGTTAAGGTAGCTCAATTTTCTTTATTGTGACAACATTTGAGATTGAAAGAGCTACTACAAAACCTTCAAGTAATCAAATCTATCCTAAACTGTGTGATGCCATGCAGTATGCTTCATTTATAAGCCTTTACTTAAGGAGCACCAATGATCAGTTTAGAATGATCACTTTAACTAGCCGATCAACTTGACATGTACGCACTAAATCGTCCGTTACTTTTGATTTGAGTACAGAATGACACAAATCCTATGCCCACGTTAAACTAGCTCAATATTCTATATTGTGCGAATATTTAAGATCGTCATAGCCACCTCAAAGCCTCCAAGTAATCCAATATATCCCAAACTGCGTGATGCCATACATTTTGCTTGATCAATGCGTTACTCAATGAGCACCAATGATCAGTTTAGAATGATCAATTTAACTAGCCGATAAACTTGACATATCTGCACTAAATTGTCAGGAACTTTTGATTTAGAATTTAGAATGACACAAATCCAACACCCACGTTAAGCTAGCTCAATATTATGTATTGTGATAAAATTTAATACACACATTGCTATGATAAGTTATCCAAGTAATCCAGTCTAACCCAAACTGCGTGATGCAATGCGAATGCTTCATTTATACGTTACTCAATAAGCACCAATTATCAGTTTAGAATGATCAGTTTAGAATGATCAGTTTGGAATGATCAATTGAACTTGCCGATAAACATGACATATCAGCATTAAATCGTCCGTAACTTTTTTTTAAAGTTTAGAATGACATGAATCGAACGCCCATGTTTTGACAAAATTTAAGACCAAAATAGCTACGATAAAGCCTCCAAGTAATCCAATCTATCCCAAACTGCATGATGCCATGCAATCAGTTTCATCTGGAAAACTTTGCTCAATGACCACCAATGATCAGTTTAGAATGATCAATTTAACTAGCCGATAAACTTCACATTTTGGCACTAATTAAATCGTTCATAACTTTTAATTTAGAGTTTGGAATGACATGAATCCAACGTCCACGTTGAGCTAGCTCAATTTTCTATATTATGACAAAATTCAAGACTGAAATAGCTACGACAAAGCATCCACGTTGAGGTAGCCCAATTTTCTATATTGTGACAAAATTTATGTCTGAAATAGCTACGACAAAGCCTCCAAATAATCCAATGTATCCAGAACTGTGTGATGCCATGTATTACGCTTCATTTATGATGTGATCCTGGTTATGATCAAGACCCTGAATGTCTCCAAGAGGTTGTGCAAATGATAGTAAACCGAATGTCGATGCGGAAGTAATGAAGATGGTGAATAAGTGAGCTTGAAGATGCATGGTCTTGAGAACTCGTGTGGAATGATTATAAAGGATGGTGGAAGATCCTTAGACTATCAGCTTGCTATGTGTGAATGATGAAGACCAAACACGCTTGGCAAGAGGTGGAATGAAGTGAACCTTCCAAGGGATATGAACAGCCCTTAGGCTTTTGGATCTTGAGAGGAATGAGATGATAATCCAAATTCCTTATTCAAAGACGTGATCAAACGAGATTAAGAAGAAGTTTTTTGATATTTAAATGTCTGATGATTTGAAGTGGGGATACAAGAGAGTATTTGTAGGATACAAGGAGTGCATAGGAATAGACAAAGACTCCTAGGAAACCACCAAGGCATTTATAGAGAAACTAGGAAATTACAAAAACAACAATGAATGAAGACTAAGAAGTAAATAACATCTCAATTGATCCTTCTTCTTCATTTGCGTGAATAATAGGGTAAAATGGGTCTTGGTTCATCAAGACGCTGTGGTAAAGTATCTTGGGTTTGCCTCATTAAAAACCTCTGTTAGAAAACCCAATGGGAGAAAACTAAGAGAAGGAAAAAAGAGTACAATCCAAGACACCTCTCTTGATTAGGATTAGGTAGCTTGAATCACAACCATGGTGGTTCGATTAGCACACACTAAAGTGGCCTGAATGGTGTTGATAAGGTGTTGTAGTGTTTTCTTTAGTTTGGCACTCTTGGACCGAGTAATGGGACCATTGGAGATCTGCAAGGCTTCATCTTCAGCTTCTTCTGGTTCTAGATGTTCAATAGCTTCCTCATTGGCTTCTTCTTGCTCAGGTTCAAGCTGCTCCTTTAGTTCAGGTTCCTTGTTGGCCATGCTCACATCATCCTCCCATAGTTGAGAAGGATTTGACTTCAAATATGTTTCATCTGCAAAATAGGGAACCAAATCAGCAACATTAAAACTCGAACTCACTTGGTACTTACCTTGAAGATCCAGCTGGTAGGCATTGTCATTGATCTTCTTGAGGACTTTTAATGGACCATCAAACCTAGGCATAAGCTTGGATTCCCTCTCACTCGGAAATCTATCCTTTCGCAAGTGGATCCACACCAAGTCTCCTTCTTCAAAGGCTAACTCCTGTCGGCCCTTATTGGCTTGTTGATAATATATCATTGTCTTGTTTTCAATATTAAGCCGAACCTTCTCATGGATCTGTTTAACTAATTCAGGCTTTTTGTTTTTGTCAAGACTTGCCCTTTCACTCAAAGTTAAAGACATTAGATCCAAAGGCGAGAGGGGATTGAACCCATAAACAATTTCAAAAGGTGAATACTTAGATGCAGTATGTCTAGCATGATTATATGCAAATTCAACACGAGGCAAACATTCTTCCCAAGACCTGAGATTCTTCTTGATTATGGCTCTCAACAACATAGACAAATTTCTCTTAACTACTTCGGTTTGACCATCCGATTATGGGTGACAAGTTGTAGAGAAACAAAGTTTAGTCCTTAGTTTCGACCAAAATGTTTTCCAAAAGTAACTGAGGAACTTTGTGTCTCTATCTGAAACTATGGTCATTGGCATGCCATGAAGTCTAACTATTTCTTTAAAGAACGCAACGTTAGTGGCATCATCGGTTTTTTGACAAGGAACAAAATGAGCCATTTTGGAGAACCTATTAACTACAACAAATACCGAATCCTTTCCAGTCTTATTCCTAGGTAATCCAACTACAAAGTCTATAGAAACCGTGGACTTTGCTTGTTTACAAGTTACACATCTTTGGCAAGCTTTTTCGGACATCACTCCTCATATGTGGCCAAAAGAAATGTTCCTGTAATACATTCAATGTCTTTGCCACGCCAAAGTGACCCATAAGACCACTTGCATGAGCTTCCTTAACAAAAAAATTTTGGAAAGAAGAGTTGGGTACACATAGGCGAGTTTCATAGAATAAGAACCCATCACTCTTAAAATATTTTCCAGCACCAAATTTCTCACAAGCAGCATAAATCTCTTTAAACGCAGCATCAGTAGAATATAACTAATTGATTTGTTCAAACCTTAGCAGCTTAACTTCTAAAGAGTTCAAGAGAACATACATCCAAGAAAGAGCATCGGCTACTATATTCTCTTTATCTTTCTTGTACTTGATCACATAAGGGAAGGTTTCAATGAATATAACCCACCTTGCGTGTCTCTTGTTCAGCTTTTGTTGCCCTTTGAGGTGCTTGAGTTACTCATGGTCGGTGTGAATAACAAACTCCTTGGGCAAGATAATATTGCCATGTTTGTAAGGCCCTAACAAGTGCGTAGAGTTCTTTGTCGTAGGTTGGGTAATTGAGCGTGGCCCCTCCAAGATTTTTACTAAAATAGGCTAGGGGCTTCCTTTCCTACATAAGAAAAGCACCAATAACAATTCATGAGGCATCACATTCAATTTCAATGGTTTTATCAAAGTTAAGAAGAGCTAGCACCAGGGAGTGTGTAAGCTTGTCTTTCAAGGTTTGGAATGCTTCTTCCTGCTCTTCATCCCATTTAAAACCCACATTCTTTTGATAACCTCAGTGAGTGGAGCTGCTAGATTTCTACAGTTTTTGAAAAATCTCTGGTAAAATCTCAGTTTAGAATGATCATTTTAACTAGCTGATCAGCCTAACATGTCCGCTCCAAAATTTCTTTAACTTTTAATTTAGAGCTCAACATGAATCCAACGTCTACGTTAAGAAAGCTCAAATTTCCATATTGTGACAACATTTGAGGCTGAAAGAGCTACGACAAAGCGTAGAAGTAATCCAATGTATCCCAAACTACGTGATGCCGTGCATTATGCTTCATTTATAAGCGTTTAATCAATGACCACCAATGATTAGTTTAAAATGATCATTTTAACTTGCCGATCAGCTTGACATATCCGCACTAAATCGTCCATAACTTTTCATTAAGAGTTCAAAATTACACGAGTCAAATACCCATATTAAGGTAGCTCAATTTCCTATATTCAGACAAAATTAAAGATCAAAATAGCTACATAAAGCCTCCAAGTAATCCAATCTTTCCCAATTTGCATGATATCATGCATTATGCTTCATTTATAAGCCTTTTCTCAAGCAGTAAGAATGATCAGTTTTGAATGATCAATTTCACTAGCTGATCAACTTGCCATATCCGCACTAAATTGTTTTTAACTTCTGATTTAGAGCTCCAAATGACATGTGTCCAACGCCCACGTTAAGCTAGCTCAATTTCCCAAATTGTGACAACATTTGAGTCTAAAAGAGCTATAAAAAAGCCTCCAAGTAATCCAATGTATCCCAAACTGCGTGATGCCATGCATTACGCTTCATTTATAAGCCTTTACTGAGGAGCACCAATGATCAGTTTAGAATGATTATTACAATTGGCCGATCCACTTGTCATGTCCGCACTAAATCGTCTATAACTTTTTATTTCGTTTCCAGAATAACACGAATCCAACCCACATTACGCTAGCTCAAATTTCTATATTATGACAAGATTTGAAACTGAAAGAGCTATGGCAAAGCCTCCAAGTAAACCAATTTATCACAAAGTGCATGATGCCATTCATTATGATTCATTTATAAGCCTTTAATCAAGGAGCACCAATAATCAATTTAGAATGAACATTTTAACTGGCCGATAACCTTGATTTTTCTGCTCTATATCGTCTGTAACTTTTGATTTATAGTTCAGAATGACACGAATCCAACGCCCACGTTAATCTACCTCAATTTTTTTATATTGTGACAGAATTTAACACTAAAAAAGATACGAAAATGCCTCCAAGTAATCCAATCTATCCCAAACTGCATGATGCCATGCATTATGCTTTGTTTATAAGCTTTTACTAAAAGAGCATAGTGATCTGTTTAGAATTATCATTTTAACTGGCCGATCATCTTGACATGTCCGCAAGAAATTGTCTTGAATTTTTGATTTAGAATTTAGAATGACACGAATCCAATTTCCACGGTAAGCTAGCTCAATTTTCTATAATGTGACAAAATTTAAAACCAATAGCTAAAAGAAAGCCTCCAACTAATCTATTCTATTCTAAACTGCGTGATGACATGTCCGCACTAAATCATCTTTAACTTTTTATTTAAAGCTCAAAATGACATGAATCCAATGCCCATGTTAAGCTAGCTTAATTTTTAATATTGTGACAACATTTGAGACTGAAAGAGCTACCACAAAGCCTTCAAGTAATGCAATCTATCCTAAACTACGTGATGCCATACCTTATGCATCATTAATAAGCCTTTACTGAAGGAGCACCAATTATTAATTTAGAATGATCATTTTAACTAGCTGATCAACTTGACATATCCGCTCCAATTTTTTTTAGCTTTTGATTTAGAGCTCAAAATGACATGAATCCAACGTCCACGTTAAGCAAGCTCAAATTTCCATATTGTGACAACATTTGAGGGTGAAAGAGCTACGAAAAAGCCTATAAGTAATCCAATGTATCCCAAACTGTGTAATGCATGTATTATGTTTAATTTATAAGCAGTTAATCAAGGAGCACCAATGATTAGTTTCGAATAATCATTTTCACTGGCCGATCAACTTGACAAATCAGAAGAAAATCGTCCGTAACTTTTGATTTAAAGTTCAAAATGATACGAATCCAACGCCCACGTTGAGCTAGCTCAATTTTATATATTGTGACAAAATTTAAGACTTAAATAGCTACGACAAAAACTCTAAGTAATCCAATCTATCCCAAAACCCGTGATGCCATGCATTATGCTTCATTTACAAGCCTTTACTCAAGTAGCACCAACGATCAGTTTAGAATGATCATTTTATCTAGCCGATCAACTTGACATGTATCCACTAAATCATCCGTAACTTTTGATTTAGAGTTTAGAATGACACGAATCAAATGCGCTCAATTTTTTATATTGTGACATCATTTGAGACTGAAGTAGATACGACAAAGCCTCTAAATAATCCAATCTATCCCAAACTGTGTGATGTTATGTACTATGCTTTATTTATATGCCCTTACTCAATGAGAATCAATGATCAGTTTAGAAATATCATTATAACTAGCTGATCAACTTGACATGTCCGTACTAAATCGTGTTAAACTTTTGATTTAGAGCTCAAAATGACATGAGTCCAACGCCCACGTTAAGCTAGCTCAATTTTCCATATTGTGACAACATTCGTGATGTCATGCATTACGTTTCATTTATAAGCCTTTACTCAAGGAGCACGATTGATAAAATTAGAATGATCATTTTAACTGGCCGATCAACTTGACATGTTGGCACTAAATCATCCGTAACTTTTTTTTAGAGTTCAGAATACCACGAATCCAACGCCAACGTTAAGCTAGCTCAATTTTTTATTTCGTGCCAAAATTTATTACCGAAATAGCTACGAAAAAGCCTCTAAGTAATCCAATATATCCCAAACTTTGTGATGCCATGCATTATGTTTCATTTATAAGTCTTTACTCAAGGAGCGCCATTGATGAGTTTAGAATGATCATTTTAATTTGCGGATCAACTTGACATGTCGGTACTAAATCATCCGTAACCTTTTTATCTAGAGTTCAGAATGACATGAATCCAACGCCCACATTAAGCTAGCTCAATTTTCTATATAGTGATAAAATTTTAGACCGAAATAGCCACGACAAAGCTTCCAAGTAATCCAATCGATCCCAAACTTCGTGATGCCATTCATTATATTTCATTTATAATCCTTTACTAAAGGAGCACCATTGATCTGTTTAGAATGACCATTTTAACTAGCCGATCAACTTGACTTGTCCGCTCAAGTTTTTTAACTTTTGATTTAGAGCTCAAAATAACATAAATCCAACGCCCACATTAAGCAAGATCAAATTTCCATATTGTGACAAGATTTGAGGGTGAACGACCTACGACAAAGCCTACACGTAATCCAATGTATCCCTAACTGTGTAATGCCATGTATTATGCTTCATTTATAAGCCGTTAATCAAGAAGCACCAATGATCAGTTTTGAATGATCATTTTAATTGGCCGATCAACTTAACATGTCCGAAGTAAATCTAGCTCAATTTTAACTGGCCGATCAACGCCTACGTTAACCTAGCTAAATTTTCCATATTGTGATAAAATATGATACTGAAAGAGCTATGACAAAGCCTCCAATTAATCCAATATATCCAAATTGCGTGACGCCATGCATTATGCTTCATTTATAAGCCTTTACTCAAGGAGCACCAATGATCATTTCAACAGGTCGATCAACTTGACATTTTTGCACTAAATCATCCGTATCTTTTGATTAAGAGTTCAAAATGAGACGAATCCAACGCCACGTTAGCTAGCTCAAATTTCTATATTGTGAAAAAATTTAAGCCGAAATAGCTATGAAAAATACTCCAATTAATCCAATCTATCCCAAACTGCATGATGCCATACATTATGCTTCATTAATAGCATTTCCCAAAGGAGCACCAATGATCAGTTTAGAATGATCATTTTAAATAGCTGGTCAACTTGACATGTCCGCTCTAAACGTATGTAACTTTTGATTTAGAATTCAAAATGACAAAAATCCAACTCCCACGTTAAGATAGTTCAATTTTCAATATTGTAACAAAATTTAAGATCCAAATAGCTATGACAAAGACTCTAAGTAATACAATCTATTCCAAACTTCGTGATGTTACCCATTATGCTTCATTTTTACTCCCTTACTTAATGAGCGCCAGTGATCAGTTTAGAGAGATCATTTTAACTAGCTGATCAACTTAACATGTCCGTACTAAATCGACTTTAACTTTTGATTTATAGGTCAAAATGACATTAATCCAACGCTCACGTTAAGCTAGCTCAGTTTTCCACATTGTGACAATATTTGAGACTAAAAGAGCTACGACAAAGCCTCCAAGTAATCCAATGTATCCCAAACAGCGTGATGCCATGCATTATGCTTCATTTATAATCCTTTACTTAAGGAGCATTAATGAGCAGTTTAGAATGAGCATTTTAACTAGCCGATAAAATTGACATATCCGCACTAAATTTTCCGTAACTTTTGAGTAGAGTTCAGAATGACACAAATCAAAGGCCCACATTAAGCTAGGTCAATTTTCTATATTGTGAGAACATTGGAAACTGAAAGAGCTATAAAAAAGTCTCCAAATAATCCAATGTATCCCAAACTGCGTGATACCATGAATTATGCTTTATTTATCAGCTTTTACTGAAGGACCCCAATGATCATATTAGAATGATGATATTAAGTAGCGGATCAACTTAAATGTATGCACTAAATCGTCTTAACTTTTGATTTAGAGGTCAAAATGATATGAGTCCAACGCCCATATTAAACTAGCTCAATTTTCCATATTGTGACAACATTTGAGACTGAAAGGTCTACGAAAAAGTCTCCAAGTAATCCAATGTATCCCAAACTGTGTGATGCCATGCATTATGCTTCATTTATAAGCTTTTACTCAAGGACCACCAGTGATCAGTTTAGAATGATCATTTTAACTAGCTGATTAACTTGACATGTCCGCTCTAAACGTATGTAACTTTTGATTTAGAGTTCAAAATGACACTAATCCAACTCCCACGTTAATCTAGCTCAATTTTCTCTATTGTGACAAAAATTTAAGATCCAAATAGCTATGACAAAGACTCTAAGTAATACAATCTATCCCAAACTTTGTGATGTTACCCATTATGCTTCATTTATACTCCCTTACTTAATGAGCGCCAGTGATCAGTTTTGAGAGATCATTTTAACTAGCTGATCAACTTAACATGTCCGTACTAAATCGACTTTAACTTTTGATTTATAGGTCAAAATGACATTAATCCAACGCTCACGTTAAGCTAGCTCAGTTTTCCACATTGTGACAATATTTGAGACTAAAAGAGCTACGACAAAGCCTCCAAGTAATCCAATGTATCCCAAACAGCGTGATGCCATGCATTATGCTTCATTTATAATCCTTTACTTAAGGAGCATTAATGAGCAGTTTAGAATGAGCATTTTAACTGGCCGATAAATTTGACATATCCGCACTAAATTTTCCGTAACTTTTGAGTAGAGTTCAGAATGACACAAATCAAAGGCCCACGTTAAGCTAGGTCAATTTTCTATATTGTGAGAATATTGGAATCTGAAAGAGCTACGACAAAACCTCCAAGTAATCCAATGTATCCCAAACTGCGTGATATCATGCATTATGCTTTATTTATCAGCTTTTACTCAAGGAGCCCATTGATCATATTAGAATGATAATATTAAGTAGCGGATCAACTTAAATGCCTGCACTAAATCATCTTAACTTTCTATTTAGAGGTCAAAATGACATGAGTCCAACGCCCATGTTAAACTAGCTCAATTTTCCATATTGTGACAACATTTGAGACTGAAAGAGCTAAGAAAATGCCTCCAAGTAATCAAATGTATTCCAAACTGCATAATGCCATGCATTATGCTTCATTTATATGCCTTTACTCAAGGAGCACCAATGATCAGTTTAGAATGATCATTTTAACTAGCCGATCAACTTTGACATGTCGGCACTTAATCATCCGTAACTTTTGATTTGTAATTTAGAGTGACATGAATCCAACGCCCACGTTAAGCTAGCAGAATTTTCCATATTGTGACTGACAATATTTCAGACTGAAAGAGTTACAAAAAAGCCTCCAAGTAATCCAATGTATCACAAAGTGTTTGATGCCATACATTATGCTTTATTTATAAGCTTTACTCAAGGAGCATTAATGATGAGTTTAGAATGAGCATTTTAACTAGCCGCTCAATTTGACATATCCGCACTAAATCGTGCGTAACTTTTGATTCAGAGTTTAGAATGATACAAATCCAACGCCCACGTTATGCTAGGACAACTTTCTATATTATGACAACATTGGATACTGAAAGAGCTACGACAAACCCTACAAGTAATCCAAATTATCCCAAACTGTGTGATGCAATGCATTATGCTTTATTTATTATCCTTTACTCAAGGAGCCCAATGATCATATGAAAGAGAATTTTAACTCGTCAATCAATTTGACATGTCCGCACCAATCCGCCCGTAACATTTAATTGAGAGCTCAAAATGACACGAATCCAATGCCCGAATAAAGCTTGCTCAATTTTCTGTTGTGAAAAACTTTAAGACCGAAAGAGCTACGACAAAGCCTCCAAGTAATCCAATGCATCCCAAACTGCGTGATGCCATGCAGTGTTCTTCATTAATAAGCCTTTACTTAAGGAGCACAAATGATCAGTTTAGAATGATCATTTTAACTGGCCGATCACCTTGACATGTCCGCACTAAATCGTCTTTAATTTTTGATTTAAACCTCAAAATAACATGAGTCCAACGCCCACGTTAAGCTAGCTCAATTTTCTATATTGTGATAACATTTGAGACTGAAAGAGCTACTACAAAACCTCCAAGAAATCCAATGTATCCCAAATTGTGTGATGCCTTGCATTATACTTCATTTAGAAACCTTTACTCAAAGAGCCCCAGTGATCAGTTTAGAATGATCATTTTAACTGTTCGATCAACTTGACATGTCTGCACTAAATAGTCCGTACCTTTTAATTTAGAGTTCAAGTGACACGAATCCAACGGCCAAATTAAGCTACCTCAATTTTCTATGTTGTTACTAAATTTAAGACCGAAAGAGCTACAACAAAGCGTCCAAGTAATCCCGAATTGCGTGACATCATGCATTGTGCATCATTTATAGGCCTTTAGTCAAGGAGCACCAAATATCAATTTAGAGTAATCAATTTAACAAGTTGATCAACTTGACATGTCCACACTAAATCATCTTTACCTTTTGATTTAAAGCTCAAAATGACATGAGTCCAACACCCAAGTCAATCTATTTCAATTTTCCATATTGCGAAAACATTTGAGACTGAAAGAGCTACTACAAAGCCTCCATGTTATACAATGTAACCCAAACTGCGTGATGCCATGCATTATGCTTCATTTATAAGCCTTTAGTCAAGGAGCACCAATGATCAGTTTAGAGTAATAATTTTATTTAGCTGATCAACTTGACATGTCCACACTAAATCATCTTTAACTTTTGATTTAGAGCTCAAAATGACATGAGTCCAACGTCCACGTTAAGCTAGTTCAATTTTCCAGACTATGACAACATTTGAGACTGAAAGAGCTACTACAAAGCTTCCAAGTAATCCAATGGATACTGAACTGCATGATGCCATGCATTATGCTTCATTTATAAGCCTTTACTCAAGGAGTACAAATGATCATTTTCGAATGATCATTTTACAGGCTGATCAACTAGACATGTTTGCACTAAAACGTCCGTAACTGTAGATTTAGAGAATAGAATGACACAAATCCATCTCCCACATTAAGCTAGCTCAATTTCTATGTTGTGACAACATTTGAGACTGAAAGAGCACAAAGCCTCCAAATAATCATATGTATCCCAAACAGTGTGATGCCATGCATTATGCTTCATTTATAAGCTTTTACTCAAGGAGCATCAATGATCAAACTAGAAGGACTATTTTAACCCGCTGATCAACTTGACATGTCCACACTAAATCAACTTTAACTTTTGATTTAGAGGTGAAAATAACATGAGTCCAATGACGACGTCAAGCTATCTCAATTTTCCATATCGTCACAACATTTGAGACTGAAAAAGGTACGAAAATGCCTCCAAATATTCTCATGTATCCCAAACTGCATATTGTCATGCATTATGCTTCATTAATAAGCCTTTACTCAAGGAACACCAATGATGAGTTTAGAATGATTGTTTTTCCTAGCTGATAATCTTGACATCTCCGCACAAAATCGTCTTTAACTTTTGATTTAGAGTTCAAAATGACACGAATCAAACGCCTACGTTAACCTATCTCAATTTTCTATATTGTGACATCATTTGAGACTGAAAGAGCTACAGCAAAGCTTCCAAGTAATACATTGTATCCAAAACTGCGTGATGTCATGCACTATGCTTCATTTATAAGCCTTTACTCAAGGAGAACCAATGATCCGTTTAGAATGATCATTTTAACTGGCCAATACACTAGACATGTCCGCACTAAAACGTCTTTAATTTTTTATTTAAAACTTAAAATAACATGAGTCCAACGCTCACGTTAATCTAGCTCAATTTTCTATGTTGTGAAAACATTGGAGACTGAAAGAGCTACTAAAAATCTCCAAGTAATCTAATGTATCCCAAACTGATAGATGCCATGTATTATGCTTCCTTTATAAGCCTTTACTCAAGGAGCCCCAATGATCAGCTTAGAATGATCATATTAACTGTCCAATACTCTTGACATGTCCGCATTAAATGGTTCGTACTTTTAATTTAGAGTTCAAAATGACAGGAATCCAACGGCCACATTAAGCTTCCTCAATTTTCAATATTGTGACAAAATTTAAGACCGAATGAGCTACTCCAAAGCCTCCAAGTATTCCAATGTATCCCGAACTGCGTGATGTCATGCATTGTGCAACATTTATAGGCCATTAGTCAAGGAACACCAATGATCATTTTAGATTAATCAATTTTAACTAGTTCATCAACTTGACATGTCCGCATTAAATCGTCTTTACCTTTTGATTTAGAGCTCAAAATGACATGAGCCCAACACCTAAGTCAAGCTACCTCAATTTTCCATATTGTGACAACATTTGAGATAGAAAGACCTACAAAAAAGCCTCCTAGTCATCCCATATATCCCAAACTGCATGATGCCATGCATTAAGCTTCATTTATAAGCCTTTAGTCAAGGAGCACCAATGATCAGTTTAGAGTAATCATTTTAATTAGCTGATCAACTTGACATGTCCACACTAAAATCGTCTTTAACTTTTGATTTAGAGCTCAAAATGACATGAGTCCAACGTCCACGTTAAGCTAGCTCAATTTTCCATACTGTGACAATATTTGAGACTGAAAGAGCTACTACAAAGCTTCCAAGTAATCCAATGGATATCGAACTGCCTGATGCCATGCATTATGGTTCATTTCGAAGCCTTTACTCAAGGAGTACAAATGATCATTTTAGAATGATCATTTGACAGGCCGATCAACTAGACATGTTTGCACTAAAACGTCCGTAACTTTAGATTTAGAGTATAGAATGACACGAATCCAACCCCCACGTTAAGCTAGCTCAATTTCTATGTTGTGAAAACATTTGAGACTGAAAGAGCACAAAGCCTCCAAATAATCATATGTATCCCAAACTGCGTGATGCCATGCATTATGCTTCATTTATAAGCTTTTACTCAAGTAGCACCAATGATCAAACTGGAATGACTATTTTAACCCGCCGATAACCTTGACATGTCCACACTAAATCATATTTAACTTTTGAATTAGAGGTGAAAATAACATGAGTCCAATGATGACGTCAAGCTAGCACAATTTTCCATATTGTCACAGCATTTGCGACTGAAAAAGCTATGAAAATGCCTCCTAATATTCTCATGTATCCCAAACTGCATATTTTCATGCATTATGCTTCATTTCTAAGCCTTTACTCAAGGAACACCAATGATGAATTTAGAATGATCGTTTTCTAGCTGATCATCTTGACATCTCTGCACAAAATCGTCTTTAACTTTTGATTTAGAGTTCAAAATGACACGAATCCAACGCCTACGTTAACCTATCTCACTTTTCTATATTGTGACATCATTTGAGACTGAAAGAGCTACGACAAAGCCTCCAAGTGATACATTGTATCCCAAACTGTGTGATGCCATGCACTATGCTTCATTTATAAGCCTTTACTCAAGGAGCACCAATGATCAGTTTTGAATGATCATTTTAACTGGCCAATCAACTAGACATGTCCGCACTAAATCATCTTTAATTTTTGATTTAAAACTTAAAATAACATGAGTCCAACGCCCACGTTAAGCTAGCTCAATTTTCTATGTTGTGACAACATTTGAGACTGAAAGAGCTACTACAAAACCTCCAAGTAATGGAATGTTTCCCAAACTGCTAGATGCCATGCATTATGCTTCCTTTATAAGCCTTTACTCAAGGAGCCCCAATGATCAGTTTAGAATGATCATATTAACTGTCCAATACACTTGACATGTCCGCACTAAATGGTTCGTACTTTTAATTTAGAGTTCAAAATGACAGGAATCCAACGGCCACATTAAGCTTCCTCAATTTTCAATATTGTGACAAAATTTAAGACCGAACGAGCTACTACATAGCCTCCAAGTATTCCAATGTATACCAAACTGCATGATGTCATGCATTGTGCAACATTTATAGGCCTTTAGTAAAGGAGCACCAATGATCAGTTTAGAGTAATCAATTTTAACTAGTTGATCAACTTGACATGTCCGCAGTAAATCGTCTTTACCTTTTGATTTAGAGCTCAAAATGACATGAGTCCAACACCCAAGTCAAGCTACGTCAATTTTCCATATTGCGACAACATTTGAGATAGAAAGAGCTACTAAAAAGCCTCCAAGTCATCCAATGTATCCCAAACTGCGTGATGCCATGCATTATGCTTCATTTATAAGCCTTTAGTCAAGGAGCACCAATGATCAGTTCAGAGTAATCATTTTAACTACCTGATCAACATGACATGTCCGCACTAAATCGTCTTTAACTTTTGATTTAGAGCTTAAAATGACACGAGTCCAACGCCCACGTTAAGCTTTCTCAATTTTCCATATTGTGACAACATTTGAGACTGAACGAGCTACTACAAGGTTCCAAGTAATCCAATGGATACCGAACTGTCTGATGCCATGCATTATGAATCATTTATAACCTTTACTCAAGAAGTACAAATGATCATTTTAGAATGATCATTTTACTGGCCAATCAACTTGACATGTTTGCACTAAATCGTCCGTAACTTTAGATTTACAGTTTATAATGACACTAATCCAACATCCATGTTAAGCTAGCTCAATTTCTATATTGTGACAACATTTGAGACTGAAAGAGGCACGACAAAGCCTCCAAATAATGGAATGTATCCTAAACTGCATGATACCATGCATTATGCCTCATTTATAAGCCTTTACTCAAGGAGCACCAATGATCAAACTAGATTGATCATTTTAACTCGCTGATCAACTTGACAACTCCGCACTAAATCATCATGAACTTTTGATTTAGAGGTCAAAATAACATGAGTCCAACGCTGACGTCAAGCTCGCTCAATTTTCCATATCTTCACAACATTTGGGACTGAAAGAGCTACAAAAAAGCCTGTAAATATTCTCATGTATCCCAAACAGCATATTGTCATGCATTATGCCTTTACTCAAGGAGTACCAATGATGAGTTTAGAATGATTGTTTTTACTAGCTGATCATCTTGACATTTCCACACTAAATCTTCTTTTACTTTTTATTTAGAGTTCAAAATGACACGAATCCAACGCCCACGTTAATCTAGCTAAATTTTCTATATTGTGACAGCATCTGAGACTGAAAGAGCTACGATAAAGCCTAAAAGTAATACATTGTATCCCAAACTGCGTGATGCCATGCACTATGCTTCATTTATAAGCCTTTACTCAAGGAGCACCAATGATAAGTTTAGATTGATCATTTTAACTTGTCGATCAATTTGAGATGTCCGCACCAAATCGACTGTAACATTTAATTTAAAGTTAAAAATGACACGAATGCAATGCCCACGGAAAGCTAGCTCAATTTTCTATGTTGTTGAAAAATTTATTACCGAAGCACCTACGACAAAGCCTCCAAGTAATCCAATGTATCCCAAACTGCGTGATGACATGCATTGTGCTTCATTAATAAGCCTTTACTTAAGGAGCACAAATGATCAGTTTTGAATGATCGTTTTAACTGGCCGATCAACGTGACATGTCCACACTAAATCTTCTTTAATTTTCTATTTGAAACTCAAAATAATATGAGTACAATGCCCACATTAAGCTAGCTCAATTTTCTATATTGTGACAACATTTGAGACTGAACAAGCTACTACAAAACCTCCAACTAATCCAATGTATCCCAAACTGCGTGATGCCATGCATTATGCTTCATTTATATGCCTTTAATCAAGGGGCCCCAATGATCAGTTAAGAATGATAATTTTAATTGACCGATCAACTAGACATGTCCGCACTAAATCGTTTGTACCTTTTAATTTAGAGTTCAAAATGACACGAATCCAATGCCCACATTAAGCTACCTCAGTTTTCTATATTGTGACAAAATTTAAGACTGAAAGAGCTACTACAAAGCCTCCAAATAATCAAATGTATCCCGAACTGTGTGATGTCATGCATTGTGCATCATTTATATGTCTTTAGTCAAGGAGCACCAATGATCAGTTTAGAATAATCAATTTAGCTAGCTGATCAACTTGACATGTTTGCACAATATCGTCTTTACCTTTTGATTTAGAGCTCAAACGACATGAGTCCAACACCCAAAGCAAGCTACCTCAATTTTCCATATTGCGACAACATTTGAGACAGAAAGAGCTACTACAAAGCCTCCAAGTCATCCAATGTATCCTAAACTGTGTGATGCCATGCATTATGCTTCATTTATAATCCTTTACTCCAGGAGCACCAATGATTATTTTAGAATGATCATTTTAACTGACCGATCAACTTGACATGTATGCACTAAATTATCGGTAAATTTTGATTTAGAGTTCGGAATGAAATGAGTCCAACTCGCACGTTAAGCTAGCCCAATTTTCTAAATTGTGGCAAAATTTCAGATGATATAGCTACGACAAAGCCTCCAAATTGTATCCCAAACTGTGTTATGCCATGCACTATGCTTCAGTATAAGCTCTTACTCAAGGAGCACCAATGATCAGTTTAGAATGACCATTTTAATAGGCCTTTCAACTTGACTTGTCCACACTTGTCCGCTTGTTAAGCTACTAAATTTTCTATATTGTCACAAAATTTAAGACCGGAACAGCTACGAGAGAGCCTCCAAGAAATCCAATGTATCTTAAACTGCGGGATGCCATTCATTATGCTTCATTTATAAGCCTTTACACAATGAGAACTAGAGATTAGCTTAGAATGATCATTTTAACTAGCTGATCATCTTGACATGTCTGCACTAAATAATATTTAACTTTTGATTTAAATCTTAAAATGACATTAACCCAACGCCCACGTTAAGGTAGCTCAATTTTCCACATTTTGACAACATTTAAGATTAAAAGAGTTACGACAAAGCCTCCAAGTAATCCAATATATCTCAAACCACGTGATGCCATGCACTATGCTTCCTTTATAAGCCTTTACTCAAGGAGCACCCATGATCAGTTTAGAATGATCATTTTAACTGTCCGATCAACTTGACATGTCTGCACTACATCGTCGGTAACTTTTGAATTAAAGTTCGAAATGACACGAACCCAACGCTCACGTTATGCTAGCTCAATTTTCAATATTGTGACAAAAGTTAAAATCAAAGTAGCTATGAAAAAGCCTGCATGTATTACAATCTATCCCAAACTGTGTGATGTCATGCATTATGTTTCATTTATAAGCCTTTACTCAAGAAGCATGGATGATCAGATTGGAATGATCATTTTAACTACCTGATCAACTTGACATATCCGCACTAAATCGCCTTTAACTTTTGATTCAGAGCTCAAAATGACAGGTATTCAATGCCCAAGTTAATCTATCTAAATTTTCTATATTGTGACAAAGTTTAATGCCAAAATAGACAAGACAAAGCACCAAGTAATTCAATCTATTCCAAACTGCGTGATGCCATGCATTATGCTTCATTTATAAGTTTTACTCAAGAAGAAACAATGATTAGTTTAGAATGATAATTTTAACTAGCTGAATAACTTGACATGTCCGCACTAAATCGCCTTTAACTTTCGATTTAGAGCTCAAAATGACATGAGTCCAATGCCCACATAAAGCTAGCTAAATTTTCCATATTGTGATAACATTTGAGACCAAAAGAGTTACAAAAAAGCATACAAGTAATCCAATGGATCCCAAACTGCATGATGCCATGCATTATGCTTAATTTATAAGTCTTTACTCAATGAGAACCAATGATCAGTTTAGATTGATCATTTTAACTAGATGATCATCTTGATATGTCCGCACTAAATCGTCTTTAACTTTTTATTTAGAGCTCAAATTGACATGAACCCAATGCCCATGTTAAGCTAGCTCAATTTTTCATATTATGACAACATTTGAGATTGAAAGTGTTACGATAAAGCCTCCAAGTAATGATATGTACCCCAAACTGCGTGATGCCATGCATTATGCTTCATTTATTAGTATTTACTCAAGGAGCACCAATGATTAGATTACAATGATCATTTTAACTGTTTCATAAAATTGACATGTCTTCATTAAGTCGTGCGTAACTTTTGATTTAGAGTTCAAAATGATACCAATGCAATGCCTACGTTAAGCTAGCTCAATTTTCTGTATTGTGACAAAATTTAAGATCAAAAGAGCTATGAAAAACATCCAAGTAATCCAATTTGTCCCGAACTGCGTGATGCCATACATGATGCTTCATTTGTACGCCTTTACTCAAGGAGCAGCAATGATCAGTTTAGAATGATCAGTTTAACTGTCCGATCAACTTGGCATGTATGCCATAAATCGTCCGTAACTTTTTTTTTAGAGTTCAAAATGACACGAATCCAACGCCCACGTTAAACTAGCCCAGTTTTCTATATTGTGACAATATTTAAGACCAGAAGAGCTACGAAAAAGGCTACAAGCAATCAAATCTATCCCAAAGTGCGTGATGCCATGCATTATTATGCTTCTATTATAAGGCTTTACTCAAGGAGCACCAATGATCAGTTTAGAATGATCATTTTAACTAGCTGATTAGCTTGACATGTCCGCCGTAAATCGTCTTTAACTTTTGATTTAGAGCTCAAAATAACATGAGTCCAACGCCCACGTCAAGCTACCTCAATTTTCCATATTGTGACAACAATTAAGACTGAAAGAGCTACTACAAAGCTTCCAAATAATCCAATGTTTCCCGAACTAAGTGATGCCATGCATTATGCTTCATTTATAATCCTTTACTCAAGAAGCACCAATGATCTGTTTACAATGATCATTTTAACTAGCCGATCAACTTCACATATCCGCACTAAATTGCTTTTAATTTTTGATTTAGAGCTCAAAATGACATAAGTCAAACGCCCACGTCAAACTAGTTCAATTTTCCATATTGTGACAACATTTTAGAATGAAAGAGCTACAACAAAGTCACCAAGTAATCCAATGGATCCCAATCTGTGTTATGCGATGCATTATGCTTCATTTATAAGCATTTACTCAAGGAGCATCTTCTCAACCCAATTCAGGCCAGTTTAGTATGTTCTAATCCAACCACATTGGTTGTGATTCAAGCCACCTAAACCATACCAAGCAGGGTGCCTTGGATTGTTCTCTTTTTCCCTAGTCTTAGTTTTGTCCCAATGGGTTTTTTAAGATAGGTTTTTAATGAGGCAAGCCCAAGGTATTTTACCACAGCCTCTTGGTTAATCAAGGCCCTTTGAATCTCATCATCCACCAAATAAGTGAGGAAGAGTCAAGTCAAAACATTATTTACTTCTTATTCTTTGTCTTAGTTGTCTTTGTAATTCCCTAAGTATTTCCTTTAATGTTTTGGTAGAATTTTAGGAGTCATTTTCAGTTTCTTAGACTACTATAAGTACTCTCTTGTATCCTGCTTTCTGAATCATCAAAAATTTTAATAGCAAATCTCCTTCTTAAACTCGTTTGATCATCCTCTTGAATAAGGAATTTTAGAACACTTTCTCATTCCTCTTAAGAGCCCAAAGTCTAAGGGATCTTCATCACCCTTGGAAGTTTCAATTCGATTCATACCTTGCCCAACGTGCCTGGCCTTTGTCATTCACACAGAGCAAGCAGATAATCCAAGGATTTTCCACCATCCTTGAGAAGTATCATCCATTTCCCCTTGTTCTCGGTTCCATCCACTTAAGCGCTCACACATCCGCAAGTTACCCCATCATTTCACCCATTCCACCACTTCAATCAATTCATCCACTCTTCCAAAACCATTTGGAGTTTATTAGGGGCTTGATACTCATCAGGATCACATCAAGTTGTATCTCTACAAATCCGTTTGGACCCTCTCGTATTCTTGCAAAAACGTTTTGGAACCTTTCGCCTTCTTTTTGAGATTTGTTTTAAAATGTTTCTGGGTTTGTTACTTGTTTAAAATTTATCTTAGATCTTTGAAGAACCTTGAAATTAACTTGAAAATAGTTTTGAATCGATTTCTAAATGACAAAACTTGTGAAACACCCAATCGGCACCGTTGAGGTTCTAAGAAACTGTTTTTGTTAATCCGAGTTTATCACCTTTTGTTTGAATATTTTAGAGATTAAAACCTGAATGAAACTTGTTATTCAGACTTAATAGAACCAGGAATACCAATTCAGAACGTTTCAAAACGACTCTAAAGTTGTTAGAGTCACCCATTTTAAAACCGGAGTTCAAAGGGTATAGAACATGCTAGGGTTTGTCTTTGTTCTTGTTTCTTTGTTTCAGCGAATTTTTGTTTCATTTTCTGTGTTTTACTTTGAACTTTTTACTTGTTTAGTTGTCTGAATTTTTCAGGTACCATGGTTGGAACCAACAATAATGGATAAGAATCCTCAAACTCCAAGCCATGATGGATGAAAGTATGGCAACCATGAGAGCTGAAATAGAAAGATCCATCAATAACCGACTTAGGATAAAAAAGCCACCTTCTGATACTGAGCAATACTACAGTCACTCATCTAGGTCACAACACCCTTGGAGAAGGTGGCCAAGAGATGACCAACCGCATAGGAATAACCAACCCAATCCTCGCGACCCTTTGGCTGGCCTTAAAATCAAGTTTCCCTATTTCGATGGAAAGAATGACCCTAAGGAGTAGCTAGAGTAGGAAATGAAGATAGAAAAAGTCTTTGATTGTAGGGAATACACTCAGGATAGTAAGGTTGTTTAGCACCAACCGCTTTTAAAGATTATGCCTTAAGTTGGTGGGATCCATTAGTTACTTCTAGGAGAAGGGCTGGATATTTTCCTATAGATTCGTGGAACCAGATAAAAGCAATCATGAGGAAAAGGCTTATAGCTAGCCAATACCAAGGGGAACTTCACTTTAAGCTTAGAAACCTATCTCAAGGATCTAGAACCGTAGAGGAGCAATTTAAGGAGATGGAAAACTTATTGCTTAGGGCTGGTGTTCAAGAGGATAGTGAATCCACTATGGCTAGGTTTATGGGTGGCCTTAATTGGGAAATCATAGATAGGCTAGAGGTTAACCATTATGTCGAAATAGAAGAGCTTCTCCATAGGACTATCATGTTCGAAAAACAACTTAAGAGGAAAAACCCTAAACCAAGATTTAGTTCTACTAGGTTTAGCCAATCTAAGGAGGACAAGCCTAGCAAAGATTACAAGCTTTTCACTAAACCTAAGGTAGAAGATTCGAAACTTAAGGGAATGGATATGGGTTCTAGCACCAAAACTAGGGAAATTCAGTGTTTTAAGTGTAAGGGCTTTGCTCACTACTATAGGGAATTTACCAATAAGAGAGCCATAGTCATTAAGGCTGATGGTGAGGTAGAATCAGAGGATGATCATTCGGATGCTGAGTGCTTGGAAGAAAATGTAGACATGCCCCATGCTGGACAACTCTTAGTCACAAGGAGAGCTCTAAACTTACAAACCAGGACAGAAAAGAATGCGCAAAGAGAGAACCTATTCCACAGTCGCTGTCTAGTTAAGAGTAAGGTCTATAGCTTAGTGATTGATGGAGGTAGCTGTACCAATGTAGCTAGTGAGATTATGGTAGAGAAGCTAGGACTTGAGATTATTAAGAGGTCTAAACCCTATAAGTTGCAATGGCTTAATGATGAGGGTGAGCTAGAAGTAGAGAACAAGGTCTTAGTGCCTTTTTCCATAGTATGAAGATGAGGTTTTGTGTGATGTTTTACCCATGGATGCTGGTACATCTTGCTTGGTAGACCTTGGCATTCGGATAGTAGGGTTGTTCAGGATGGGCTTACTAATAGGTACTCATTTGAGTTTAAGGGAAAGAAACATATTTTAGTACCTTTATCCCCACAAGAGGTTCATTTAGATCAGATAGCTTTAAAGAAAAACAAAACCCAATCCGAACCCAAAAGAAAACCCCATGCCGACGGCACCGCCAAACCGCAAACCAGGGTACCAGCCAAACAACCGACTAATCTTATGATTAAGTCCAACCCAGGGAGTAACTTACTACACCTACTCTTTGTGCTTAAAGATTGATTTCATACTAACAAATCTATGCAGGACATTCCTAGCAAAATTAATCTTCTTTTGCAGGAATTTAAAGATGTGTTTCCGGAGGAGCAACCGCAAGGCTTACCACCAATCCGAGGAATTGGGCACCAAATTGACTTTCTACCAGGAGAATCTCTTTCCAACAAGCCAGCCTACAGAACCAACCCCCTGGAGACCAAGGAGCTTCAACAGCAAGTCAGTGAACTCGTGGAGAAAGGACATATCCGGGAAAGTATGAGCCCGTTTGCTGTACCTGATTCTGCTTGTCCCAAAAAAGGATGGAAGCTGGAGAATGTGTGTTGATTGCAGAGTCATCAACATATCACAGTAAAGTATCGCCATCTTATACCTAGATTAGATGATATGTTAGATGAATTGCATGGTTCTAGAATCTTCGATAAGGTAGATCTTAAGAGTGGTTATCACCAAATTAGGATGAAAGAAGGTGATGAGTGGAAAACTGCTTTTAAAACTAAACAAGGTTTATATGAGTGGTTAGAAATGCCTTTTGGCTTGACAAATGCATCTAGTTCCTTCATGAGATTGATGAACCATGTCCTTAGGGAATTCATAGGTCATTTTGTGGTATTATACTTTGATGACATTCTAGTTTTTAGCCGAACCTTAGATAGATGATCATGTAGAACACCTCAGAAAGGTTTTTGAAGTGCTTAGAAAGGAAACCTTATATGCCAATCTCAAAAAATGTACTTTTAGAACAGATAACCTTGTCTTCTTAGGTTTTGTTGTGAGTACAGATGGTATTAAGGTTGTTAATTAAAAGATAAAACCGATTAAGTAGTGGCCGTGTCCAAAGAATGTTGGAGAAGTAAGGAGCTTCCATGGCCTAGCTGGGTTTTGCCCGATATTTGTCATGGGCTTTAGCACTATAGCAGCTCCACTCACTGAGGTTATCAAAAAGAATATGGAATTTAAGTGGGACCAGGCGCAAGAGGAGGCATTCCAAACCTTGAAAGAAAAGCTCGCACACTTCACGGTGCTATCTCATCCTAATTTTGATAAAACTTTTTAAATTTAATGCGATGCCTCAGGAGTTGGTATTGGTGTTGTTCTTATGAAGGAAAGGAAGCCCATAGCCTAATTTAGTGAGAAATTTGGAGGGACCACACTCAATTACCAAACCTATGACAAAGAACTATATGCGCTTGTGAGGGCCTTGCAAACATGGCAACATTATCTTTGGCCCAAGGAGTTTGTCATCCATAACGACAATGAGTCACTCAAACATCTCAAAGGGCAACAAAAGCTGAACAAAATATATGATAGGTGGGTCGAATTCAATGAGACCTTTCCTTATGTGATTAAATACAAGAAAGGTAAAGAGAATGTAGTAGCTGATGCTCTTTCTCGGAGGTATGTGGTGATGAACTCTTTAGAAGTTAAACTGTTAGGGTTTGAGAAAATCAAAGAATTATATGCTACTGATGCTGATTTTAAGGATATTTATTCTTCTTGTGAGAATTTTAGTACTGAAAAATACTTTAAGAGTGAAGGCTTCTTGTTTTATGATAATCGGTTATTTGTACCTATCTCCTCTTTGCGAGACTTGTGTGTTAAGGAAGCACATTCAGGTGGTCTTATGGATCACTTTTCCGTGGTAAAGACATTAATTGTATTGCAGGAACACTTCTTTTGGCCACACATGAGGAGTGATGTTGAGAAAGCTTGCCAAAGATGTGTAACTTGCAAGCAAGCCAAATCCACAATCCAAAAGCACGGTTTGTATACCCCTCTTCCTATACCTTTGCAACCTTGGCATGATATTTCTATGGATTTTGTTGTTGGATTGCCGAGAAATAAGAGTGGAAAGGATTCTGTGTTTGTCGTAGTTGATAGGTTTTCCAAAATGGCTCACTTTATTCCTTTTCATAAGACGGATGATGCCGTTAACATTGCCGGATTATTATTTTAAGAGGTAGTTAGACTTCATGGCATGCCTAGGACCATAGTATCAGATAGAGACACAAAGTTTCTTTGTTACTTTTGGGAAACACTTGATCTAAGCTAGGAACTAAGCTTTGTTTCCCCACAACTTGTCACCCGCAATCGGATGGTCAAACTAAAATAGTTAATAGAACCTTGTGTTCTTTGTTAAGAGCTTTGATTAAAAAGAATCTTAGGACTTGGGAAAAATGCTTGCCTCATTTTGAATTCCCATATAATCACGCTAGGCATGCTGCTTCTGAGTACTAAGCATTCGAAATTGTTTATGGGTTCAATCCCATCTCACCTTTAGATCTAATGCCTTTACCTTTGAGTGAAAGGACAAGCTTTTGATGGAAAGAAAAAGGCTGAGTTGGTTAAAAAAAAATCATGAGAAGGCTTGGCTCGATATTAAAAATAAGACTAAGATGTATGATCAACAAGCCAACAAAGGCCGAAAGGAGTTAGCATTTGAGGAAGGAGACTTGGTGTGGATCCATTTGAGCAAAGATAGATTTCCGAGTGAAAGGAAATTCAAGCTAATGCCTAGGATTGATGGCCCATTTAAAATTCGTCAAGAAGATCAATGCCAATGCCTACCAGCTGGATCTTCAAGGTAAGTACCAAGTGAGTTCAAGCTTCAATATTACTGATTTGGTTCCATATTTTGCAGATGAAACAGATCTAAGGTCAAATCCTTCTCAACTGGTGGAGCAAGGAACCACAAGGTAAGGAGTAGCTTGAACCAGTGGAGGATGAATCCACTAAAGAAGATAAGGAGAAGCTAGAACCTGCGGATGTTGGAGATGAAAGCCTACAAATCTTCAATGGCCCCATTACCCGATCCAAGCAAACCAAACATAAGACAACACTACAACACCTTCTCAATACCATTCAGGCCAGTATAGTGTGTGCTAATCCAACCACATTGTTTGTGATTCAAACCACCTAAACCTCACCAAGAGAGGTGCCTTGGGTTGTACGATTTTTCCCTATTCTTAGGTTTGTCCCAATGGGTTTTCTAGGATAGGTTTTTAATGAGGCAAGCCCAGTGTACTTTACCACAACCTCTTGGTGAATGAAGGCCCATTCTATCTCATCATCCACGAAATAAGAGAAGAAGAATCAAGTCAAAACATTATTTACTTCTTAGTCTTTGTCCTAGTTGTCTTTGTTATTCCCTAAGTATTTCTTTTAATGTTTTGGTAGAATTTTAGGAATCATTTTCAATTTCCTACAGTACTATAAGTATTCTCTTGTTTCCTTCTTTTCTAAATCATTAAACATTTTAATAGCAAATCTTCTTCTTAAACTCGTTTGATCATTCTCTTGAATAAGGAATTTTAAAATACTTTCTCATTCCTCTCAAGAACCCAAAGTCTAAGTGATCTTCATCACCCTCGGAAGTTTCAATTCGATTCCCTTGCCCAACGTGCCTGGCCTTTGTCATTCACACAAAGCAAGCAGATAGTCCAAGGATTTTCCACCATCCTTGGAAGTATCATCCATTTCCCCTTGTTCTCGGTTCCAACAACTTAAGAGCTCACACATCCACAAGTTACACTATCGTTTTAACTGGCCGATCAACTTGACATGTCCGCACTAAATGGTCTTTAACATTTGATTTAGAGCACAAAATTCCATGAATCCAACACCTACGTTAAGTTAATTTAATTTTCAATGCTATGACAACATTTAGACTGAAAGAGTTACGACAAAGTAATCTAATGTATCCGAAACTGCGTGATGTCATGCATTATGCTTCATTTAATAAGCCTTTACTCAAGGAGCCCCAATGATCAGTTTAGACTGATCATTTTAACAGGCTGATCAAATTGACATGTTCAAACTAAATCATTTGTAAGTTTTGATTTAGAGTTCAGAATGATGTGTATCCAACGCCCGCATTATGCTTGCTCAATTTTCAAGACCGTGACAAAATTTAAGACCGAAATAGCTATCTCAAAGCCTCCAAGTAGTCCAATGTATCCCAAACTGCATGATGCCATGCATTATGCTGCATTTGTAATTATTGCTCAATGAGCACCAATGATTAGTTTAGAATGATCATTTTAACTAGATGATCAACTTGACATGTCCGCACTAAATCGTCTTTAACTTTTGATTAAGAGTTCAGAGTGACACGAATCCAACGCCCACGTTAAGCTAGCTCAATCTTCTATATTGTGACAAAATTTAAGAAAGAAATAGCTACGACAAAACCTTCAAGTAATCCAATCTATCACAAACTTCGTGATGTCATGCATTATGCTTCATTTTAAACCTTTGCTCAATGAGTTCCAGTGGTCAATTTAGAATGATCAATCTAACTAGTCGATAAACTTGACATGTCTGCACTAAATCATCCATAAGTTTTAGAGTTCAGAATGCTTCATGTATTATTATAAGCCTTTAGTCATGGAACACCAATTATCAGTTTAGAAGGGTTACTTTAGCTCCCCGATCAACTTCACATGTCCGCACTAAATAGTCCAGAACTTTTACTTTAGATTTCAGAATGACACGAATTCAACGCCGACGTTAAGCAAGCCCAATTATTATATTATGACAAAAAATTAAGACCGAAATAGCTACGATAAAGCCTCAAGTAAGCTAATCTATCCCAAACAGCGTGATGCCATGCATTATGCTTCATTTGTATATCATTGGTCAATGAGAACCAATGATCAGTTTAGAATGATCATTTTGACTAACTGATCAACTTGACATGTCCGCACTAAATCATCTTTAACTTTGATTCAGAGTTCAAAATGACACGAATCCAATGCCCACGTTAAGCTAGCTCAATTTCCTATATTGTGACTAAATTTAAAAATGAAACAGCTACGACAAAGCCTCCAAATAATCCAATCTATCCCAAACTGCGTGATGCCATACATTATGGTTCATTTGTAACTGAAGAAGCACTAATGATCAATTTTAAATGATCAGTTTAAAATGATCAGTTTAGAATGGTCACTTTAACTGGCCGATAAACTTGACATGCCCGTACTAAATCGTCTGAAACTTTTGATTTAGAGTTCAGAATGACACGAATAAAACGCCCATGTTAAGCTACCTCAATATTCTATATTGTGACAAAATTTAAGAATGAAATATCTATAACAAAGCCTCCAAGTAATCCAATATATCCCAAACTGCGTGATGCCATGCATTATGCTTCATTTGTAAACTTTTGGTCAATCAGCTCCAGTGATCAGTTTTGAATGATCAATTTAACTAGCCAATAAACTTGACATGTCCGCACTAAATCGTCCGTAAGTTTTGATTTATAGTTCAGAATGACATGAATCCAACGTCCACATTTAGTTAGCTCAATTTTTTATATTGTGAAAAAATTTAAAACCAAAATATCTACGACAAAACCTTCAACTAATTCAACGTATGCCAAACTGCATGATGCCATGCATGATGCTTCATTTATTAATATAAGCCTTAACTCAAGGAGCACCAATTATCAATTTAGAATGGTCACTTTAACTGGCCGATCAACTTCACATGTACGCACTAAATGGTCCGAAACTTTTAATTTTGATTTCAGAATGGTCAGACACTTTCAATTTTGATTTCAAAATGACATGAATTCAACGCCGATGTTAAGCTAGCTCAATTTTATATATTATAACAAAAAGTAAAACCAAATAGCTACGATAAAGCCTCCAAATAAGTCAATCTATCTCAAACTCCATGATGCCATGTATTATGCTTCATTTGTAAATCTTTGGTCAATGAGAACCAATGATCATTTTAACTAACTAATCAACTTGAGATGTCCGCACTAAATCGTATTCAACTTTTGATTCAGAGTTCAAAATGACACGAATCCAACGCCCACTTTAAGCTAGCTCAATTTTCTATATTGTGACAAAATTTAAGAACAAAATAGCTACGACCAAGCCTCCAAGTAATCCAATCTATCCCAAACTGTGTGTTGCCATGCATTATGCTTCATTTGTAAGTTTTTACTGAAGAAGCACTAATGATCATTTTGAATGATCAGTTTAGAATGATCAGTTTAGAATGGTCACTTTAACTAGCCGATAAACTTGACACGTCAGCACTAAATCGTCTGAAACTTTTGATTTGGAGTTCAGAATGACACGAATACAATGCTCAGGTTAATCTAGCTCAATTTTCTATATTGTGAAAAAGTTTAAGACTGAAATAGCTACTACAAAGCGTCCCAAGTAATCCAATCTATCCCAAACTGCGTGATGCAATGTATTATGCTTCATTTGTAAACCATTGCTTAATGAGCACCAATGATCATTTTAGTATGATCATTTTAACTAGCTGATCAACTTTACGTGCCCACACTAATTCGTCTTTAACTTTTGATTCAGAGTTCAAAAATGACACGAATCCAACACTCACGTTAAACTACCTCAATTTTCAATTTCCCAACAAAATTGAAGAACACAATAGCTACGATAAAGTCTCCAAGTAATCCAATCTTTCAAAAACTACGTAATGCCATGCATTATGCTTCATTTGTAAACTTTTGTTAAATGAGCATCAAGGATCAGTTTATAATGATCATTTTAACTAGATTTTAAATTTCACATGTCCACACTAAATGGCCTTAACTTTTGATTCAGAGTTCAGAATGACACGAATCCAACGCTCACGTTAAGGTAGCTCAATTTTCTATATTGTGACAAAATTTAAGACAACAATAGTTACGACAATGCCTCTAAGTAATCCAATCTATCCAAAACTGTGTGATGCCATGCATTATTCTTCATTTGTAAACAATTTTTCAATGAGCACCAATGATCATTGTAGAATGATCATTTTAACTAGCTGCTCAAATTTACATGTCCGCACTAATTCGACTTTAACTTTTGATTCAGAGTTCAAAATGACACGAATCCAACGCCCATGTTAAGGTAGCTAATTTTCAATATTGTGACAAAATTTAAAACTGAAATAGCTACGACAAAGCCTCCAAGTAATCCAATCTATCCCAAACTGTGTGATGCAATGTATTAGGCTTCATTTGTAAACCATTGCTTAATGAGCACCAATGTTCAGTTTAGAATGATCATTTTGACTAGCTGATCAACTTTACATGTCCACACAAATTCGTCTTTAACTTTTGATTCAGAGTTCAAAAATGACACGAATCCAACGCTCACGTTAAACTAGCTCAATTTTCCATATCCCGACACAATTAAAGAACGAAATAGCTACGATAAAGCCTACAAGTAATCCAATCTTTCCCAAAATACGTGATGTCATGCATTATGCTTCATTTCTAAACCATTGCTAAATGACCACCAAGGATCAGTTTAGAATGATGATTTTAACTAGATTTTAAACTTCGCATAACCACACTAAATGGCCTTAACTTTTGATTCAGAGTTCAAAATGACACGAATCCAACGCCCACGTTAAGCTAGCTGAATTTTTTATATTTTGACAAAATTTTAGACTAAAATAGCTACGACAATGCCTCCAAGTAATCCAATCTATCCCAAAATACGTGATGCCATGCATTATGCTTCATTTGTAAACCAGTTGTCCATGAGCACCAATGATCATTGTAGAATGATCATTTTAACTAGCTGATCAACTTTACATGCCGCACTTTAATTTTTGATTCAGAGTTCAAAATGACACGAATCCAACGCCCACGTTAAGGCAGCTCAATTTTCAATATTGTGACAAAATTTAAGAATAAAATAGCTACGACAAAGCCTCCAAGTAATCCAATCTATTCCAAATTGCGTGATGCAATGTATTAGGCTTCATTTGTAAACCATTGCTTAATGAGCACCAATGATCAGTTTAGAATGATCATTTTGACTAGCTGATCAACTTTACATGTCCCCACAAATTCGTCTTTAACTTTTGATTCAAAGTTCAAAAATGACACGAATCAAACGCCCACGTTAATCTAGCTCAATTTTCCATATCCCGAAAAAATTGAAAAACGAAATAGCTACGATAAAGCCTACAAGTAATCCAATCTTTCCCAAACTATGTGATGTCAGGCATTATGCTTCATTTGTATACCATTCCTCAATGAGCACCAATGATCAGTTTAGAATGATGATTTTAACTAGATTTTAAACTTCACATAACCACACTAAATGGCCTTAACTTTTGATTCAGAGTTCAAAATGACACGAATCCAACGCCCACGTTAAGGTAACTCAATTTTTCATATTGTGACAAAATTTAAGACTGAAATAGCTACGACAATGCCTCCAAGTAATCCAATCTATCCAAAACTGAGTGATGCCATGCATTATGCTTCATTTGTCAACCATTTGTCAATGAGCACCAATTATCATTGTAGAATGATCATTTTAACTAGCTGATCAACTTTACATGTCCACACTAATTCGACTTTAACTTTTGATTCAGAGTTCAAAATGACACAAATCCAACGCCTACGTTAAGGTAGCTCAATTTAACTATGCGATAAACTTGACATGTCTCCAATAAATCATCCGAAGCTTTTGATTTAGAGTTCATAATGACATGAATCCAACGCCCACATTAAGCTACCTCAATTTTTTGATATTGTGACAAAATGTAAGACCGAAATGGCTAGGACAAAGCCTCCAACTAATCAAATGTAACCCAAACTGCATGATGCTATGCCTTATGCTTCATTTAGAATTATAAGCCTTTACTCAAGGAGAACCAATGATCAGTTCAGAATGGTCACTTTAACTGGCCGATCAATTTTACATGTCCGCACTAAATCGTCTGTAACTTTTCATTTAGAGTTCAGAATAACATGAATCCAACACCCACGTTAAACTAGCTCAATTTCTATATTATGACAAAATTTAAGAACAAAATAGCTACGACAAAGCCTTCAAGTAATCCAACCTATCTCAAACTGCGTGATACCATGCATTATGTTTCATATGTAAACCATTGTTCAATTAGTTCGAGTGATTAGTTTTAGAATGATCAATTTAACTAGCTGATACATTTGACATGTGCCCACTAAATCGTCCGTAACTTTTGATTTAGAGTTCAGAATCTCACGAATCAAACGATTACGTTAATCTAGCTTTATTTTATATATTGTGACAAAATTTAAGAACAAATAGCTACAACAATGCCTTCAAGTAATCCAATCTCTGTCAATCTGGGTGATGACATGCATTATGCTTCATTTTTAAACCTTTGCTCAATGAGTTCCACTGATCAGTTTAGAATGATCAATTTAACTAGCCGATAAACTTGCGATGCATGCACTAAGTCATCCGTAACTTTTGATTTAGAGTTCAGAATGACATGAATCAAACACTCACGTTAAGGTAGCTCAATTTTCTATATTGTGACAAAATTTAAGAACAAAATAGCTATGACAAAGCCTCCTAGTAATCCAGTGTAACCCAAAATAAATGATGCTATCCCTCATGCTTCATTTATAATTATAAGCCTTTACTCAAGGAGCAACAATGATCAGTTCAGAATGGTCACTTTAACTGGCCGATGAACTTGACATGTCTGCACTAAATCATCTGAAACTTGTGATTAAGAGTTAAGAATGACACGAATCCAAAGCCCACGTTAAGCTATCTCAATTTTCTATATTGTGACAACATTTGAGATTGAAAGAACTACCACAAAGCCTTCAAATAATCCAATCTATCATAAACTTCGTGATGATATGCATTATGCTTCATTTATAAGTTTTTACTAAAGAAGCACTAATGATCAATTTAAAATGATCATTTTAGAATGACCAGTTTAGAATGGTAACTTTAACTCGCCGATCAACTTGACATGTCCACACTAAATCGTCAAAATCTTTTGATTTAGAGTTCAGACTCACACGAACCCAACGCCCATGTTAAGCTAGATCACTTTTATATATTGTGACAACATTTGATACTGAAAGAACCACCGTAGAGGCATCAAGTAATCCAATCTATCCTAAACTGCGTGATGAAATGCACTATGCTTCATTTATTAGTTTTCACTAAAGAAGCACAAATGATCAATTTAGAATGTTCAGTTTAGAATGGTCACTTTGACTGGCCGATCAACTTGACATGTCCGCACTAAAGTTTCCGAAACTTTTGATTTAGAGTTCAGAATGACACGAATCCAACGCCTGCGTTAAGCTAGCTCAATTTGCTATATTGTGACAACATTCGAGACTGAAAGAACTACCACAAAGGCTTGAAGTAATCAAATCTATCCTAAACTGTGTGAAGACATGCATTATGCTTCATTTATTAGTTTTTACTGAAGAAGCACTAATGATCAATTTAGAATGGTCAGTTTAGAATAATCAGTTAAGAATGATCAGTTTAGAATGATCACTTTAACTGGCCGATCAACTTAACATGTCTACACTAAATCGTCAGAAACTTTTGGTTTAGAGTTCAGAATGACATGAATCCAACGCCCATGTTAAGCTAGCTCAATTATCTATATTATGACAAAATTTAAGACTGAAATAGCTACGACAAAGCCTCCAAGGAATCCCATCTATCCCAAACTGTGTGATGCCATGAATTATGCTTCATTTGTAAACCATTGTTTAATGAGCACCAATGATCACTTTAGGATGATAATTTTAACTAGCTAATCAACTTGACATGGCTGCACTAAATCATCTTTAACTTTTGATTCAAAGTTCAAAATGACATGAATCCACCGACCACGTTAAACTAGCTCAAATTTCTATATCCTGACAAAATTTAAGAACAAATAGCTACAACAATGCCTTCAAGTAATCCAATCTATGTCAAACTGCGTGATGCCATGCATTATGCTCCATTTTTAAACCTTTGCTCAATGAGTTCCACTGATCAGTTTAGAATTATCAATTTAACTGGGCGATAAACTTGACTTGCATGCACTAAATCATTTGTAACTTTTGATTTAGAGTTCAGAATGACATGAATCCAACGCCCACGTTAAGCTAGCTCAATTTTCTATATTGTGAAAAATTTAAGACTGAAATAGCTATGACAAAGACTCCAAATAATCCAATGTATCCCTAAATACATGATGCTATGCGTTATGCTTCATTTATAATTATAAGCCTTTACTCAAGGAGCAACAATGATGGTTCAGAATGGTCACTTTAACTGTCCGATGAACTTGGCATCTCAGCACTAAATCGTCTGAAACTTGTGATTTAGTGTTCAGAATGACACGAATCCAACGCCCATGATAAGGTTGCTCAATTTTCTATATTGTGACAACATTTGAGATTGAAAGAACTACCACAAGTCCTTCAAATAATCCAATCTATCCTAAACTGCATGATGACATGCATTATTCTTCGTTTATAAGTTTTTACTAAAGAAGCACTAATGATCAATTTAGAATGATCATTTCAGAATGCTGAGTTTAGAATGGTCACTTTAACTCGCCGATCAACTTGACATGTCCGTAGTAAATCGTCAAAATCTTTTGATTTAGAGTTCAGAATCACAAGAATCCAACACCCACGTTAAGCTAGATCACTTTTATATATTGTGACAACATTGAGACTGAAAGAACTACCGCAAAGGTATCAAGTAATCCAATCTATCCTAAACTGTGTGATGAAATGCATTATGCTTCATTTATTAGTTTTTACTAAAGAAGCACTAATGATCAATTTAGAATGATCAGTTCAGAATGGTCACTGTAACTGGCCGATCAACTTGACATACCCGCACTAAAGGATCCAAAACTTTTGATTTAGAATTCAAAATGACACGAATCCAACGCCCACGTTAAGCTAGCTCAGTTTGCTATATTGTGACAACATTTGAGACTAAAAGAACTACCACAAAGTCTTGAAGTAATCAAATCTATCCTAAGGTGTGTGATGACATGCATTATGCTTCATTTATTAATTTTTACTGAAGAAGCACTAATGATCAATTTAGAATGGTCAGTTTAGAATGATCAGTTTTGAATGATCAGTTTAGAATGGTCACTTTAACTAGCCGATGAACTTGACATGTCAACACAAGATTGTCAGAAACTTTTGATTTAGAGTTCAGAATGACATGAATCCAACGCCCAAGTTAAACTAGCTCAATTCTCTATATTATGACAAAATTTAAGAATGAAATAGCTATGAAAAAGCCTCCAAGAAATCCCATCTATCCCAAACTGCGTGATGCCATGAATTATGCTTCATTTGTAAACCATTGCTCAATGAGCACCAATGATCACTTTAGGATGATAATTTTAACTAGCTGATCAACTTGACACGGCCGCAGTAAATCATCTTTAACTTTTGATTCAGAGTTCAAAATGACATGAATCCACCGGCCATGTTAAGCTAACTCCATTTTCTATATCCTGACAAAATTTAAGAACAAAATAGCTACGAAAAATCCTTCAAGTAATCCAATCTATCTCAAACTGCGTGATGCCATGTATTATACTTCATTTGTAAACCTTTGCCCAATGAGTTCTAGTGATCAGCTTAGAATGATCATTTAACTAGCTGATTAACTTGACATGTCTGCACTAAATCATTCTTAACTTTGATTTAGAGTTCATAATGACATGAATCCAACACCCACATTAATCTAGCGCAATTTTCTATACTGTGACAAAATTTAATACCAAAATAGCTACGACAAAGCCTTCAAGTAATACAATGTAACCCAAAATTCATGATACTATGCAGTATGGTTCATTTATAATTATAAGCCTTTACTCAAGGAGCACCAATGATCAGTTCAGAAGGGTCACTTTAACTGGCCGATCAACTTGGTATGTACTAAATCAGCTAAAACTTTTGATTTATAGTTTAGAATGACACGAATCCAATGCCCACGTTAACCTACCTCAATTTTCTATATTGTGACAAGATTTGAGACTGAAAGCCCTACTACAAAGGCTTCAAGTAATCCAACCTATCGTAAACTTCGTGATGAAATGCATTATGTTTCATTTATTAGTTTTTACTAAAGAAACAATAATGATCAATTTAGAATGATCAGTTTATAATGACAATTTTAACTGGCCGATAAACTTGACATGTTCACACTAAATCATCCGAAATTTTTGATTTAGATTTCAGAATGACACGAATCCAACGCCCACGTAAACCTAGCTCAATTTTTTATATTTTGACAACATTTGAGATTGAAATAACTACCACAAAGGCTTCAACTAATCCAATCTATCCCAAACTGCGTTATGACATGCATTATGCTTCATTTATTAGTTTTTACTGAAGAAGCTTTAATGATCAATTCAGAATGATCAGTTTTAGAATGATCAGTTTAGAATGGTCACTTTAACTGGCTGATCAACTTGACATGTACGCACTAAATCGTCAGAAGCTTTTGATTTAGAGTTCAAAATAACACAAATCCAACTTCCACGTTAAGCTGGCTCAATGTTCTATATTGTGACAAAATTTAAAATTGAAATAGCTACGACAAAGCCTCCAAGTAATGCAATCTATCCCAAACTGTGTGATGACATGCATTATACTTCATTTGTAAACCATTGCTCCATGAGCACCAATGATCAGTTTAGGATGATAATTTTAACTAGCTGATCAACTTGATACGTTCACACTAAATCATATTTAACTTTTGATTCAGAGTTCAAAATGACACGAATCCAATGGCCACGTTAAGCTAGCTCAATTTTCTATATCGTGACAAATTTAAGAACTAAATAGATACACCAAAGCCTCAAAGTATTCCAATCTATATCAAACGGCATGATACCATGCATTACGCTTCATTTTTATAATTTTGGTCAATGATCTCCACTGATCAGTTTGGATTGATCAATTTAACTAGCCGATAAACTTGACATGTCCGCACTAAGTCCTCCGTAACTTTTTATTTAGAGATCAGAATGATATGAATCCAACACCCACATTTACCTAGCTCAATTTTCTATATAGTGAAAAAATTTAAAACCGAAATAGCTACAACAAAGCCTCCAAATAATGCAATGTATCCCAAACTGTATGATGCCATGCATGATGCTTCATTTATAATTATAAGCCTTTACTCAAGGAGCACCAATAATCAGTTTAGAATGGTCACTTTAGGTGGCCAATCAACTTGACATGTCCGCACTAAATCGTCTGACCCTTTTTTACTTAGATTTCAGAATGACTTGAATCCAATGCCCAAGTTAAGCTAGCTTAATTTTCTATATTGTGGCGAAATTTAAAAACGAAATAGGTACGTCAAAACCTTCAAGTAATCCAATCTATCTCAAACTGCATGATGCCATGCATTATGCTTCATTTGTAAACCTTTGCTTAATGAGTTGTAGTGATCAGTTTAGAATCATCAATTTAACTAGCCGATAAAATTGACATGTCTGCACTAAATTGTCAGAAACTCTTGATTTATAGTTCAGAATGACACGAATCCTACGTCCACGTTAAACTAGCTCAATTTTCTATATTGTGAAAAACTTTAAGACTGAAATAGCTACGACAAAGCTTCCAAGTAATCAAATCTATCCCCAAACTGCTTGCTGCCATGCATTATGCTTCATTTGTAAACGTTTGCTCAATGAGCTCCAATGATCAGTTTAGAATGGTCACTTTAGCTGGCCGATCAACTTAACATGTCCGCACTAAATCATCCAAAACTTTTGATTTACAGTTCAGGATAACACGAATCCAACACCCACATTAAGCTAGCTCATTTTTCTATATTGTGACAAAGTTTAAGACCGAAATAGCTACGACAAAGCCTCCAAATAATCCAATCTATCCGAAACAGCATGATGCCAAGCATTATGATTTGTTTGTAAACCTTTGGTCAATGAGGACCAATGATCAATTTAGAATGATCATTTTAACTAACTGATCAAGTTGTCATGTTCGCAATAAATGTCCTTAACTTTTGATTCATAGTTCAGAATGACATAAATCCACTGCCCACGTGAATCTAGCTCAATTTTCTATATGGAGACAACATTTAAGAACGAAATAGCTATGAGAAAGCCTTCATGTAATCCAATATATCCCAAACTACGTGATGCCATGCATTATGTTTCATTTTAAACCTTTGCTCAATGAGTTCCACTGATCAGTTTAGAATAATCAATTTAACTAGCCGATAAACTTGACATGTCTGCACTAAATCATCCGTAATTTTTCATTTAGAGTTCAGAATAACATGAATCCAGCACCCACATTAAGCTACCTCAATTTTCTATATTGTGATAAAATTTAAAACCGAAATAGTTACGAAAACGCCTCCAAGTAATCCAATCTATCCCAATCTGCGTGATGCCATGCATTATGCTTCATTTGTAAACCTTTGCATTAACGATCATTTAAGAATAATCCATTTAACTAGCCGATAAATTTGACATGTACACATTATATCGTTGTAACTTTTCATTTAGAGTTCGGAATGACATGAATCCAATGCCCACATTAAGCTAACTCAATTTTCAATATTGTGACAACATTCGAGACTGAAAGAACTACCACAAAGCCTTCAAGTAATCCAATCTATCCTAAACTGAGTGAAGCGATGCATTATGCTTCATTTATAGGCGTTTACTCAAGGAGCACCAATGATCAGTTAAGAATAATAATTTTAATTGGCCGATCAATTTGACATGTCCGCACTAAATCGCCCGAAACTTTTGATTTAGTTTTCAAAATGACACGAATCCAACACCCACGTTAAGTTAGCACAATTTTCTATATTATGGCAACATTTGAGATTGAAAGAAACTACCAGAAAGCCGTCAAGTAATACAATCTATCGTAAACTGATGCAATGCATTATGCTTCATTTAGAGAAGGAGCACTAATGATCAGTTTAGAATGGCCACTTAAACTGACCGATCAACTTGGCATGTCCGCACCAAATCATCCAAAACTTTTGATTTAGAGCTTAGAATGACACGAATCCAATGCCGACGTTAAACTAGCACAATATTCTATATTGTGACAAATTTTAAGACCAAAATAGCTATGACAAAGCCTACAAGTGATCCATCCTATCCCAATTTGCCTGATCTCATGCATTATGCCTTACTTGTAAATGAAGCATAATGCATTGCTCAATGAGCACCAATGATCAATTTAGAATGATCATTTTAACTTGCTGATCAACTTGACATGTCCACACTAAATCATCTTTAACATTTGATTTAGAGTTCAAAATGACATGAATCCAACACCCACGTTAATCTAGCTCAATTTTCAATATTGTGACAAGATTTGAGACCGAAAGAGTTACGACAAAGCCTCCAAGTAATCCAATGTATCCCAAACTATGTGATGACATGCATTATCTTCCATTTATAAGCATTTACTCAAGGAGCACCAATGATCAGTTTAGGATGATCATTTTAACTGGCAGATCAATTTGATATGTCCACACCAAATCGTCCATAACTTTTGATTTGGAGTTTACAATGACATGAATCCAACGCCAACGCTAAGCTAGCTCGATTTTCTATATTGTGCAAAACTTTCCGACTGAAATAGCTTCGACAAATCCTCCAAGTAATCCAATTTTTCCAAAAATCCGTGATGCCATGCATTATGCTTCATTTGTAAACTTTTCCTCAATGAGCTCCAGTCATCATTTTAGAATGATCAATTTAACATCCCATGAAACTTGACATGTCAGCACTAAATCGTTCGTAACTTTTAACTTAGAGTTTAGAATGACATGAATCCAATGCCCACGTTAAGGTAGCTCAATATTTCGATATTGAGATAAAATTTAGGACTGAAATAGCTATGAAAAAGCCTCCAAGTAATCCAATCTATCCCAAACTGCGTGATACCTTGCATTACGCTTCATTTGTAAACTTTTACTCAGTCAGCACCAATGATTCCTGTAGAATGTTCAATTCAACTTGCCGATAAACTTGACATGTTAGCACTAAATCGTACATAACTTTTGATTTGGAGTTCAGAATGACATGAATCCAATGCCCACGTTAAGCTTTCTCAATTTCCTATATTGTGACAAAATTTATGACTGAAATAGCTACGACAAAGCCTCCCAGTAATCCAATGTATCCCAAACTACGTGATATCATGCATTATGCTTCATTTATAAGCCTTTACTCAAGAATAACCAATGATCAGTTTAAAATGATTATTTTAACTGGCCGATCAACTTGATATGTCCGCACTAAATTGTCCAAAATTTTTGATTTAGATTTCCGAATGATATGAATCCAACACCCACGTTAAGCTAGCTCAATATTCTATACTGTGGCAAAATTTTAGACTGAAATAGCTACGACAAAGCTTCCAAGTAATCCAATGTATACCAAACTGCATGATGCCATGGATTATGCTGCATTTATAAGCCTTTACTCCAGTAGAACAAATGATCTCTTTAGAATTATCATTTTAACTGGCCGATCAACTTGAAATGTCTGCACTAAATCGTCTCTAACTCTTGATTTAATGTTCTGAATGACACGAATCACATGCCCACGTTAAGGTAGCTCAATTTTCTATATTGTGATCAAATTGAAGACTGGAATAGATACGACAAACCCTCCAAGTAATCTCAGCTATTTGAAACTGCATGTTGCCATGCATTATGATTCATTTAAAAACATTTGCTCAATGAGCATTAACGATGAGTTTAGAAAGTTCAACTTAACTATCCAATAAACTTGACATGTCAGCACTAAATTGTCTGTAACTTTTAATTTAGAGTTCATAATGACATGAATCCAATACCCACGTTAAGATTTCTCAATTTTCTATTCTATGACAAAATTTCATACCAAAATAGCTACAACAAAGCCTCCAAGTAACCCAGTCTATCCCAAACTGCAAGATGTCATGCATTATGCTTCATTTGTAAGCGTTTGCTCAATGAGCACCAATGATCCGTTTAATATGATTATTTTAACTAGCTAATACTCTTGACGTGTCCACACTAAATCGTTTTTAACATTTGATTTAGAACTCAAAATGACATGAATCTAACGACCACGTTAATCGAGCTGAATTTTAAATATTGTGACAACATTTGAGACTCAAACAGCTATGATAAAGCCTCCAAGTAATGCAATCTATCCCAAACTGCGTGATGCCATGTATTATGCCACATTTTTAAACCTTTGCTCAATGACCACCAATGATCAGTTTAAAATGATCATTTTAACTAGCTGATCGACTTGACATGTCTGCACTAAATGGTCTTTAACATTTCATTTAGAGTTCCAAATGACATGAATCTAACACCCACGTTAAGCTAGCTCAATTTTTAATATTGTGACAACATTTGAGACTGAAAGAGCTACGGTAAAGCCACCAAGTAATCTAATGTATCCCAAACTGCGTGATGCCATGGATTATGCTCCATTTATAAGCCTTTAATCAAGGGGCACCAATGGTTAGTTTAAAATGATCATTTTAACTGGCCGATAAACTTGACATGTCCACACGAAATCGTTCGTAACTTTTGATCTAAAGTTCAGAATGACACGACTCCAACGCCCACATTAAGCTAGCTCAATTTTCTATATTGTGACAACATTTGAGATTCAAAGAGTTACGGAAAAGCCATCAAGTAATCCAATGTATCCCAAACTGCGTGATGCTATGCATTATGCTTCATTTATAACCCTTTACTCAAGGGGCACCAATGATTAGTTTAGAATGATCATTTTAACTGGTCGATCAACTTTACATGTCCACATGAAATTATCCGTAACTTTTGATTTAGAGTTCAGAATGACACGAATCCAACACCCACGTTAAACTAGCTCAATTTTCTATACTGTAATTAAAATTGAGATCAAAATAGCTACGACTAATCGTCCATGTAATCCAATCAATCCCAGACTGTGTGATGCCATGCCATATGCTTCATTTGTAAACCTTTGCTCAATGAGCACCAATGATCAGTTTAGAATGATGATTTTAACTAGGTGATCAACTTGACATATTTGCACTTAATCGTCTTCAACTTTTGAAGTGGAGCTCAAAATGACAAGAAATCCAACACGCACATTAATCTAGCTCAATTTTTCAATATAGTGACAACATTTGAGATTGTAAGAGCTACGACAAAGCCTTCAAGTAATTCAATGTATCACGAACTGCGTGATGCCATGTATTATGCTTCATTTGTAAATCTTTGCTCAATAAGCACCAATGATCAGCTTAGAATGATGGTTTTAACTAGCTGATTAACTTGACATATCCACACTAAATGGTCCATAACTTTTGATTTAGAATTCAGATTGACACGAATTCAACGCCCGCGTTAAGCTAGCTCGATTTTATTTACTGTGATAAAATTTAACACCGCAATGGCTACGACAAATCTCGAAGTAATCCGATCTATCCTAAATTGCATGATGCCTTGCATTATGCTTCATTGATAAGCCTTTACGCCAGGAGCACCAATGATTAGTTTAGAATGATCATTTTAACTGGCCGACCCACTTGACTTGTCCGCCGTAAATCATCCGTAACTTTTGATTTAAAGTTCAGAATGACACGAATCCAATGTCCACGTTAAGCTAGCTCCATTTTCTATATTCTGAAAAACTTTAAGCCCAAAATAGCTAAGAAAAAGCCTCCGAGTAATCCAATCTATCCTAAACTTCGTGATGCCATGCATTATGTTTCATTTATAAGCTTTTACTTAAGGAGCACCAATGATCAGTTTAGAATGATCATTTTAACTGGCCGATCGAGTTGACATGTCTGCACTAAATCGTCGGTAACTTTTAATTTAAAATTCTGAATGACACGAATCCAAGCACACGTTAAGCTAGCTGTTTTTCAATATTTTGACAACATTTGAGACTGATAGAGCTACGAAAAATCCTCCAAGTAATCCAATCTATCACAAACTCTGTGATGCCATGCATCACTTGTAAACCTTTGCTCAATGAGCACCAGTGATATGTTTAGAATGATGACTTTAACTAACTGATCAACTTGACATGTCTGTAGTAAATCGTCTTTAACTTTTGAAATAGACCTCAAAATGACATGAAATCCAATGCCTACATTAATCTAGCTCAATTTTCAATATTCTGACAACATTTGATATTGAAAGAGCTACAACAAAGCCTCGGAGTAATTCAATGTATCCCGAACTCCGAGATACCATGTACAATGCTACATTTGTAAACCTTTGCTCAATGAGCACCAATGATCAGTTTAGAATGATTGTTTTAACTAGCTTATTAACTTGACATGTCCAAACTAAATCGTCCGTAATTTTTGATTTAGAGTTCAGATTGACCCGAATCCCATGCCCGTGTTAAGCTAGCTCAATTTTATAATTTGTGATAAAATTTAACACCGCAATGGCTACGACAGTTCTCCAAGTAATACAATCTATCCTAAATTGTGTGATGCTATGCATTTTGCTTCACTGATAAGCCTTTACGCAAGGAGCACCAATGATCAGTTTAGAATGATCATTTTAACTGGCTGATCCACTTGACATGTATGCACTAAATCGTCTGTAACATTTGATTTAAGTTCAGAATGAAAAATCCAATGCCCACGTAAAGCTAGTTCAATTTTCTATATTGTGACATCATTTGAGACTGAACGAGCCACGATAAAGCCGCTGAGTATTCAATGTATCCCAAATTGTGTGATGTCATGCATTATGCTTCATTTATAACCCTTTACTCAAGGGGCACCAATGATCATTTTAACTGGCCGATCAACTTTACATGTCCACATCAAATCATTCGTAACTTTTGATTTAGAGTTCAGAATGACATGAATCCAACGCCCACGTTAAGCTAGCTTAATATTCAATATTGTGACCAAATTTTTGATCAAATTAGCTACAACTAATCTTCTAATTAATCCAATCTATCCCAGACAGTGTGATGCCATGCATTATGCTTCATTTGTAAATCTTTGCTCAGTGAGCACCAATGATCAGTTTAGAATGATGATTTTAACTATCTGATCAACTTGACAGGTTCGCACTTAATCGTGTTCAACTTTTGAAATGGAACTCAAAATGACATGAAATCCAACGCGCACATTAATCTAGCTCAATTTTTCAATAGTGACAACATTTGAGATTGAAAGAGCTACGACAAATCCTCCAATTAATTCAATGTATCCTGAACTGCATGATGCCATGTATTATGCTTCATTTGTAAACCTTTTCTCAATAAGCCACAATAATCAGTTTAGAATGATAATTTAAGTAGCTGATAAACTTGACATGTCCGCATTTAAATCATTCGTAACTTTTGATTTATAGTTCAGAATGACCCGAATCCAACGCCCACGTTAAGCTAGCTCAATTTCTATGTTGTGATAAAATTTAAGGCTGCAATAGCTACGACAAAGCCTCCAAGTGATCCAATCTATCCTAAACTATGTGATGCCATGCATTACGATTCATTTATAAGACTTTAGGCAAGGAGCACCAATGATCAGATTAGAATGATCATTTTAACTAGCCAACCCACTTGCCATGTCCACACTAAATCATCTGTAACTTTTAATTTAAAATTCACAATAACACGAATCCAACGCCCATGTTAAGCTTGCTCAATTTTCTAAATTGTGAAAAACATTTAGACCAAAATAGCTAAAACAAAGCCTCCAAACGATCCAATCCATCCCAAAATGCGTGATGCCATGCAAACCTTTTCTCAATGACCACCAATAATGAGTTTAGAATGATCATTTTAACTGGCCGATCGACTTAACATCTCCGCACTAACTCGTCTGTAACTTTTAATTTAAAGTTTAGAATGACACGAATCCAACGCGCACGTTAAGCTAGCTCAATTTTCAATATTTTGATAACATTTCAGACTGAAAGAGTTACGACAAATCCTCCAAGTAATCCAATCAATCCCATAAACTGTGATGCCATGCATTATGATTCACTTGTAAACGTTTGCTCAATGAGCACCAATAATCAGTTCAGAATGATGATTTTATCTACCTGATCAACTTGACATGTCCGCAGTAAGTCGTCTTTAACTTTTGAACTCAAAATCAAAATGACATGAAATCCAATGCTCACATTAATCTAGCTCAATTTTAAATATAGTGACAACATTTGGGATTTAAAAAACTACGACAAAACCACCAAGTAATTCAATGTATCCCGAACCGCGTGATGCCATGTACTATGCTTCATTTGTAACCTTTTGCTCAATGAGCACCAATGATCAGTTTAGAATGATGATTTTAACTAGCTTATTAACTTGTCATGTCTGAACTAAATCGTCCGTAACTTTTGATTTAGAGTTCAGATTGACACGAATCCAACACCCACATTAAGCTAGTTCAATTTTCTATATTGTGATAAAATTTAACACCACAATGGCTATGATAAATCTTGAAGTAATCCAATCTATCCTAAATTGCGTGATGCCATGCATTATGATTCATTGATAAGCCTTTACGAAAGGAGCACCAATGATCAGTTTAGAATGATCATTTAAACTTGTCATTCCACTTGACATGTCCGCACTAAATCGTCCGTATTTTTCTATTTAAAGTTCATATTGATACGAATCCAATGCCCATGTTAAGCTAGCTCAATTTTCTATATTTTGACAACATTTGAGACTGAAAAAGATACGATGAAGCCACCGAGTAATCCAATGTATCCCAAACTGCGTGATGCCATGCATTATGCTTCATCTATAACCCTTTACTCAAGGGGCACCAATGATCAGTTTAGAATAATTATTTTAACTGGCCGATCAACTTTACATGTCCATATCAAATCATCCTTAACTTTTGATTTACAGTTCAGAATGACACGAATCCAACGCCCACGTTAAACTAGCTCAAATTTCTATATTTTGACAAACTTTAATACCAAAATAGCTACAACAAATCCTTTAAGTAATCCAATCTATCCGAAAGTGCGTAATGGCATGCATTATGTTTCATTTCTAAACCTTTTCTCAATGAGCAGCAATGATCAATTTAGAATGATCATTTTAACTAGCTGATCAAATTGACATGTCTGCACTAAATCGTCTTTAACTTTTGATTTAGAGCTCAAAATGACATGAATCCAACGGCCATGTTAATATAGCTGAATTTTCAATATTGTGACAACATTTGAGACTGAAAGAGCTACAATAATGACTCCAAGTAATCTAATATATCACAAACTTCATGCATTTTGAATGATCATTATGTTTCATCTATAAGCCTTTACCCAAGTAACACCAATGATTAGTTTAGAATGATCATTGTAACTGGCCGATCAACATGACATTTCCACACTAAATCATCCCTAACTTTTTACTTAGTGTTCAGAAAGACATGAATCCAATGCCCACGTTAAGCTAGCACAATTTTCTATATCATGGTAAAATTTAAGATTGAAATAGCTACAAAAAAGCCTCCAAGTAATCCAATCTATCCCAAACTGCGTGATGCCATGTATTGTGTTTCATTTGTAAACCTTTTCTCAAGGACCACCAATTATCAGTTTAGAATGATCATTTTAACTAGCTGATCAACTTGACATGTCCGCACTAAATCGTCTTTAACATTGGATTTAGAGCTCAATGACATGAATCCAAGGACCACGGTAATCTAGCTCAATTTTCAATATTGTGACAACATTTGATACTGAAAGAGCTATGATAAAGCCTCCAATTAATCCAATGTATCCCAAATTGCGTGATGCCATGCATTGTGTTTCATTTATATGCCTTTACTCAAAGGAGCACCAATGATCAGCTTAGAATTATCATTTTAATTGGCCGATCAACTTGACATGTCCACAATAAATCGTCTGTAACATTTGATTTTGAGCTCAAAATGACATGAATCCAAAGGCCACATTAATCTAGCTCAATTTTCAATATTGTGACGAGATTTAAGACTAAAAGAGCTACGATAAAGCCTCCAAGTAATCGAATGTATTCCAAACTGCGTGATGCCATGTATTATGCTTTATCTATAACCATTTACTCAAAGGAGCACCAATGATCATTTTAGAATTATCATTTGCACTGGCCGATCAACTTGACATGTCCGCACTAAATCGTCCATAACATTTGATTTTGAGCTCAAAATGACATGAATCCACTGCCCCCGTTAATCATATTCCATTTTCAGTTTTGTGACAACATTTAAACTGAAAGAGCTACGACAAAGCTTCCAACTAATCCAATGTATCCCAAACTACGTCATGTCATGCATTATACTTCATTTATAAGCCTTTAATCAAGCAGCACCATTGATCAGTTTAGAGTTATCAATTTAACTAGCGGATCAACTTGGCATTACCGCACTCAATCGTCCGTAACATTTGACTTGGAGCTCAAAATGACATGAATCCAACGCCCACTTTAATCAAGCTCAATTTTCAGTATTGTGACAACATTTGAGACTTAAAGAGCTGTGACAAAGCCTCCAAATAATCCAATGTATCCCAAACAGCGTGATGCCATGCATTATGCTTCATTATAAGCTTTTTTACTCAAGGAACACCAATGATCAGTTTAGAATTATCATTTTACTGGCCGATCAACTTGACAAGTCCACACTAAATTGTCCGTAATTTTTGTTTTGGGGTTCAGAATAACACAAATCGAACGTCCATGTTAAAATAGCTCAATGTTGTATATTTTTACAAACTTTAAAACCGAAATAGCTACAACAAAGCCTTCAAGTAATCCAATCTATCCCAAAGTGCGTGATGGCATGCATTATGCTTCATTTGTAAACCTTTGCTCAATGAGCACCAATGATAAATTTAGAATTATCATTTTAAGTAGCTAATAACCTTGACATGTCCGCACTAAATCGTCTTTAACGTTTGATTTAGTGCTCAAAATAACACGAATCCAACATCCACGTTAAGCTAGCTCAATTTTCTATATTGTGAAAACCTTTGAGACTGAAAGAGCTACGATAAATACTCCAAGTAATCCAATGTATCCCAAACTGCGTGATGACAGCATTATGCTTCATTTATTAACCTTTACTCAAGGAACACCAATGATTAGTTTAGCATGATCATTTTAACTGGCCGATCAACATGACATGTCTACACTAAATCGTCCCTAACTTTTCATATAGTGTTCAGAAAGACATGAATCCAATGCACAAGTTAAGCTAGCTCAATTTTCTATGCTGTGGCAAAATTTAAGACTGAAATAGCCACGAAAGCCTCCAAGTAATCCAATGTATCCCAAAATGCGGGATGGCATATATTATGATTAATTTATAACCATTTACTCAAAGGAGCACCAATTCTCAGTTTAGAATTATCATTTTAACTGGCCGATCAACTTGATATGTCCGCACTAAATCGTTAGTAACATTTCATTTTGAGCTCAAAATGACACGGATCCACGGTCAACATTAATCTAGCTCTATTTTCAGTTTTATGACAACATTTGAGACTGAAAGAACTACGACAATGTTTTCAAGTAATCCAATGTATCCCACACTGCGTGATGCCATGCATTATTCTTCATTTATGAGCTTTTACTCAAGCAGCACCAATGATTAGCTTAGAATTATCATTTTAACTAGCGGGTTAACTCTATATGTACGCACTAAGTCGTCCGTAACATTTGACTTTGAGCTCAAAATGACATGAATCCAACACCCACCTTAATATAGCTCAAGTTTTAGTATTTTAACAACATTTGGGATTGAAAGAGGTACGCCAAAGCCTCCTAGTAATCCAATGTATCCCGAACTGCGTGATGCCATGCATTATGCTTCATTTAAAAGCCTTTACTCAAGAAGCACCAATGATCAGTTTAGAATTATCATTTTAACTAGTTGATCAACTTGACACATCCCCACTAATTTGTTTGTAACATTTGACTTTGAGCTCAAAATGACATGAATCCAATGCCCACTTTAATCTAGCTCAATTTTTAGTATTGTGACAACATTTGGGACTAAAAGAGCTACAACAAAGCCAGTAATCCAATTTATCCCAAAATGCGTAATGCCATGCATTATGCTTCATTTATAAGCATTTATTCAAGCAGCACCAATGATCTGTTTAGAATAATTACTTTAACTGGCCAGTCAATTTGACATGTCCGCACTAAATCATCCTTAACTTTTTATTTAGAGTTCATAATTACATGAATCCAACACCCACTTTAAGATAGCTCAATATTCTATACTTTGACAAATTTTAAGACCAAAATAGCTACAACAAAGCGTCCAACTATTCCAATCTATCCCGAACTACGTGATGCCATGCATTATGCTTCATTTGTAAACCTTTGCTCAATGAGCACCAATCATTAGTTTAACATGATCATTTTAACTAGCTAATCAACTTGACATGTCCACAGTAAATCATATTCAACATTTGATTTAGAGCTCCAAATGACATGAATCCAACGGCCACGTTAATCTACTACAATTTCAATATTGTGACAACATTTGCGACTAAAAGAGCTACGACAAAGTCTCTAAGTAATCCAATGTACACCAAACTTAGTGATGTCATGCATTATGCTTCAATTATAAGCTTTTACTGAAGGAGCACCAATGATCAGTTAGGAATTACCATTTTACTGGCTAATAAACTAGACATGTCGGCACTAAATTGTTCGTAATTTTTGATTTAGAGTTCAGAATTACAAGAATCCAATGTCCATGTTAAACTAGCTCAATTTTTTATATTTTGACAAACTTTAAAATCAAAATAGCTACAACAAAGCCTGCAAGTAATCCAATCTATCCAGAACTACCTAATGGCATGCATTATGCCACATTTGTAAACCTTTGCTAAATGAGCACCAATGATCAGTTTAGAATGATCATTTTAACTAGCTGATCAACTTGAAATGTCCGCAATAAATCATCTTTAACTTTTGAGTAAGAGATCAAAATGACAGGAATCCAACAGCCACGCTAATCTAGCTCAGTTTTCAATATTGTGACAACATTTCAGACTGAAAGAGCTATGATAAAGAGTCTAAGTATTTCAATGTATCCCAAACTGTGTGAAGCCATGCATTATGCTTCATTTATAAGCCTTTACTCAAGAAACACCAATGATTAATTTAGAATGATCAACTTGACATGTCCCCACTAAATCATCCATAACTTTTGATTTAGAGTTCGAAATTACATGAATCCAACGCCCACGTTAAGCTAGCTCAATATTCTATATTATTAAAAATGTAAGACTGAAATAGCTACAAAAAAGCATCCAGTTAATCCAATCTATACCAAACTGTGTGATGCCATGCATTATTCTTCATTTGTAAATCTTTGCTCAATGAGCACCAATAATCAGTTTAAAATCATCATTTTAACTAGCTGATAACCTTGATATGTCCGCACTAAATCATCCCTAACATATGATTTAGTGCTCAAAATGACATGAATCCAACGCCGACTTTAATCTAGCTCAATTTTCAATATTGTGACAATATTTGAGACTTAAAGAGCTATGCCAAAACCTCCAAGTAATCCAATATATCCCTAACTGTGTGACGCCATGTGTTATGCTTCATTTATATGTTTACTCAAGGAGCACCAATGATCAGTTTGGAATTATCATCTTAACTAGCCGATCAACTTCACATGTCTGCACTAAATCGTCTGTAACTTTTGATTTAGAGTTGAGAATGACACGAACGCAACACTCACATTAAGCTAGCTCAATATTGTATATTTTCACAAACTTTAAAACAGTTATAGCTACGACAAAGCCTCCATGTAATCCAATGTATCCCAAACTGCGTGATGTCATGCATTATACTTCTTTTGTAAACCTTTGCTCAATGAGTAGCAATGATCAGTTTAGAATGATCAATTTAACTAGCTGTTGATCTTGAAATGTCCGCACTAAATCGTCCGTAACATTTGATTTAAAGCTCAAAACGACATGAATCCAATGCCCACGTTACTCTACCTCAATTTTTTATATGTTCACAACAATTGAGATTAAAAGAGCTACGACAAAGCCTTCAAGTAATCCAATGTATCCCAAACTGCATGATGCCATGCATTATGCTTCATTTATAAGCCTTTACTCAAGGAGCACCAATGATCAGTTTAGAATAATCATTTCAACTAGTTGATCAACTTGACATGTCCACACTAAATCGTCCGTAACATTTGATTTTGAGTTCAAAATGACATGAATCCAACGCCAACTTTAATCTAGCTCAATTTTCAATATTATGGCAACATTTGATACTAAAAGAGCTAGGACAAAACTCTAAGTAATCCAATGTATCCCAAACTGCGTGATGCCATGCGTTTTGCTTCATTTATATGTCTTTACTCAAGGAACACAATTTATTTGTTTAGAATTATCATTTTAACTATCCGATCAATTTCACATGTCTGCACTAAATCATCCGTAACTTTTGATTAAGAGTTCAGAATGACACGAATCCAACACCCACGTTAAGCTAGCTTAATCCTCTTTGTTGTGGCAAAACTAAGACCAAAATAGCTATGAAAAAGCCTCCAAGTAATCCGATCTATCCCAAATTGTGTGATGGCATTCATTATGCTTCATTTCTAAACCTTTGTTCAGTGGGCACCAATGATAAGTTTAGAAGAATCATTTTAACTAGGTGATCAACTAGTAATATCCTCACTAAATCGTCTTTAACATCTGATTTTGAGGTCAAAATGACATGAATCCACTGCCCACGTTAATCTAGCTTAATTTTCAGTTTTGTGACAACATTTCGGACTAAAAGATTTATGACATAGCTTCCAAGTAATCCATTGTATCTCAAACTGCGTGATGTCATGCATTATGCTTCATTTATAAGCCTTTACTCAAGCAGCACCAGTGATCAGTTTAGAATAATCAATTTAACTAACGGATCAACTTGACATTTCTCCACTAAATCGTTCGTAACATTTGACTTTGAGCTCAAAATGACATGAATCCAATGCCCACTTTATTCTAACTCAATTTTCAGTATTGTGATAACATTTGATATTGAAATAGCTACGACAAAGCCTCCTACTAATCCAATGTATCCCAAACTGCGTGATGCCATGCATTATGCTTCATTTATAAGCCTTTACTCAAGGAGCACCAATGATCAGTTTAGAATAATCATTTTAACTGGCCGGTCAACTTGACATTTCCACACTAAATCGTCTGTAACTTTTGATTTAGAACTCAGAATGACACGAATCCAACACCCACATTAAGCTAACTCAATATTCTTTAAGACGAAAATAGCTACAACAAAGAGTCCACGTATTCCAATCTATCCCAAACTTCGTGATGCTATGCATTATGCTTCATTTGTAAACCTTTGCTCAATGAGCACCAATGCTCAGTTTAGAATTATCATTTTACTGGCCGATCAACTTGACATGTGATGCGAACCTCCCAAGGAATGCACTTGTGGATGCGGTTGAGATAGGCTTTGCACAGAATGAATCGAAATTCAGTCTGTTTAAAGGTTGTGGATTGAAGGGTCACACAGTAGCTGCGGAAAGACTACTGATTTACCTAAGATAGTAGCTTAGATATTACACACTAAGGCTACTAAATGTTGACTGAAGGATATTACACACCAACAATCAGATTAAGAAGAGAATCACTCTCAAACTTAAGAAAAGAAGTTGTTTTTATTTGAAAAGTTGAATGATCAAATTTACAACTGAAAGCCCCTATTTATACTATAAGGGGACGTAAATAGGAGGAGCATACAGAATTAAAATGGTTGAATTTACAAGGGAAGACATGACCAAAGACCTTGACCAAAGACCTTGACCAAAGACCTTGACTTCATTAACTCTTATTTTGACTATGAATGTACTAAAATCAGAGGGCTTTTAGGCACTTCTCCATTCAAGTTCAAGTGAATTTGTTGTGCATTCTCCTTGTTGAGCATGCTGCTGATTGCCTCTTTGATTTTCTTGGCCTTTGCTCGGGTTAATGGTCCAGCTGGTAGTGCAAGAGCTTCTTCATGTTCCACTGGTTCATTCCTATCCATGAGCTTTTCCTTTTTTGTGCATTCCATGCTCGTATCATCCCCCTCCTCTTGAAAAGGTTGTGACCTCAAATCTGGTTCATCTGCAATGAAAGGCACAAGATCAGAAACATTGAAGCCTGAACTCACATTGTACTTACCTTGAAGATCAATTTGGTAAGCGTTGTTGTTGATCTTCTGAAGTATCTTGAAAGGTCCATCTATTCTGGGCATCAGTTTGGATTTCCTTTCAGCTGGAAATATTTCTTTCCTCAAGTGAACCCACACAAGGTCTCCCACCTCAAATACCATTTCACGTCTTCCTTTGTTGGCCTTTCTTGCATATTGTTGGGTTCTGGCCTCAATATTCTTCCTTGCATTCTCATGGATCTGTTTAACAATCTCAGCTTTTCTTTTTCCATCAATACTAGCTATTTCACTTAAAGGCAAAGGGGTTAGATCCAAAGGAGACAAAGGATTAAAACCGTACACAATTTGAAAAGGAGAATACTTAGAAGCAGAATGTATAAAATGGTTATATGCAAATTCAGCATGTGGTAAACATTCTTCACATGTTCTAAGATTTCGTTTGATTAATGCACGCAATAAAGTAGACAAGGTTCTATTAACTACTTCAGTTTGACCATCCGTTTGTGGGTGACATGTTGTAGAGAATACCAACTTAGTTCCTAACTTATACCAAAGAGTTTTCCAAAAGTAACTCAAGAACTTAGTGTCTCTATCAGAAACTGTGGGCCGAGGCATTCCATGCAAGAGAACTACCTCCTTAAAGAAAAGATTGGCTATATGCAATGCATCATCAGTCTTGTGACATGCTATAAAATGAGCCATCTTAGAGAATCTATCAATCACAACAAAGACAGAATCCTTTCCTGTCTTAGTTCTAGGCAAACCAACCACAAAGTCTATTGATATGTCAATCCATGGATGAGTAGGAATGGGTAAAGGAGTGTACAAACCGTGGGGTTGAACCATAGACTTAGCCTGTTTGCATGTGGCACACTTTGCACTGATTCTTTCTACGTCTCTCTTCATGTGTGGCCAATGGAAATGATCTTGCATTACTTTAAGAGTTTTGGCAACTCCAAAATGCCCCATCAGTCCTCCTCCATGAGCTTCCCTAGCTAGCAAGTCTCGAATGGAACAGTTAGGCACACATAATCTATTATCATAAAATAGGAATCCTTCATGCCGATAGTATTTTCCTGAAGCAAAATTTTTGCTACCAATGTATACATCTCTAAATTCAGGATCAGTTTCATATAGCTCTTTAAGTTTTTCAAAACCTAACAACTTAGCATCAAGAGTAGAGATTAAGGCATACCTCTGTGACAATGCATCTGCCACAACATTCTCTTTACCTTGTTTGTATTTAATGACATACGGAAATGTTTCTATGAACTCAACCCACCATGCATGCCTTTTGTTCAGCTTCTGTTGGCCCTTTAAGTGCTTGAGTGGCTCATGATCAGTGTGAATCACGAACTCCTTAGGCCATAAGTAGTGTTGCCAAGTTTGCAAAGCATGGACCAAGGCGTACAATTCCTTGTCGTAGGTTGGATAGTTGAGGGTGGCTCCTCCAAGCTTCTCACTGAAATACGCTACAGGTTTCTTATCCTGCATCAAAACAACTCCAATACCTATACCAGAAGCATCGCATTCTATCTCAAAGGTTTTAAAAAAATCAGGTAAAGATAGAAGAGGTGCATGTGTAAGCTTTTCTTTCAAAGCTTGGAATGAGCTTTCTTGAGCTTGTCCCCATTTGAATCCTACGTCTTTCTTGATTACTTCAGTAAGTGGGGCAGCAATAGTGCTAAAATCCTTGACAAAGCGTCTATAGAAGCCAACTAGCCCATGGAAACTTCTCACTTCTCCTACTGTTTTTGGACTTGGCCATTCCTTAATAGCTTTGACCTTCTCCTCATCAACCTTAATACCAACTTCACTTATAACAAAGCCTAGGAACACAATGTTATCTGTACAAAATGTGCATTTCTTATGATTGGCATATAGTTTTTCTTTTCTAAGAACGCTTAGAACCGATGTCAAATGACTAGCATGCTCTTCTAGATTCTTGCTGTAGATTAAGATGTCATCAAAGTATTCTACAACAAAGACTCCTATGAATGCTCTAAGAACATGATTCATCAACCTCATGAAAGTACTAGGTGCATTTGTTAACCCAAATGGCATGACGAACCATTCATATAATCCATGCTTAGTTTTAAATGCAGTTTTCCATTCATCCCCTTCCTTCATGCGTATTTGATGGTACCCACTCTTAAGATCTATCTTAGAAAAGGTTCTGGAACTATGCAATTAATCAAGCATGTCATCTAACCTAGGGATTGGATGGAGATACTTTACCGTAATGTTGTTGATTGCTCTACAATCAACACACATGCGCCAGCTGCCATCTTTCTTTGGCACAAGTAGAACTGGCACAGCACAAGGACTCATACTCTCCCTGATGTAGCCCTTCTCCATTAGGTCATTAACTTGTCTTTGCAGCTCCTTAGTCTCAACGGGATTGGTTCTATAAGCTGGTCTATTCGGTAGTGAGGCTCCAGGTACAAAATCAATCTGATGTTCAATGCCTCTGATGGGTGGTAGCCCTTTTGGATTATCTTCTAAAAAGACATCTTCATAATCCTACAAAATAGAAGTCACTTCACTCGGTAATACCGGTGCAATGTTAGTTAAGCTCATGAGAGCTTCCTTATAGATAAACAAAAGAACAAATTGTTGTGAGAAGAGAGCCTTCTTAACTCCACCAGTTCTCACAAAGAAACTTGAGTGTTTCTTGTTCTTGTTCTCACAGCCTCTGTCACTTTTGGTGCTTATGGTTTCCTTTGAAGTTCCAGATGTTTTCCTTTGCTCCAACACGAGCTGATCTTGGTACACCTCCTGTGGTGTCATAGGAACAAGTGTGATCTTCTTACCTTTGTGTTCAAACGAGTGTTGGTTGGTGTAACCATCATGAATGACCTTTCGATCAAATTGCCATGGTCTTCCAAGCAGAATGTGGCCAGCCTCCATTGGTAAAACATCACAAAGGATCTCATTTTGGTACTTTCCAATGGTTATAGGTACCTTGACTTGGCTGCTTACCTTCATTTCGCCACACTCATTAAGCCATTGCAGCTTATACGGCTTTGGGTGCTTGAACATTTCTAGATCTAACTTTTTTACCATAGTTTCACTAGCCACATTAGTGCAGCTGCCTCCATCAATAATGATGCTGCAAACCTTTCCTTGGACGTAGCATCTTGAGTGAAACAGGTTCTCTCTTTGCTCATGTTCTTTGGTTTTGTTTTGTACGCTTAGGGTTCTTCTTGTTACCAACAATTCTCCTGTCATAGGAGGTACAAGATGCTCTTCTGAAGAATCAGAAAATACTTCTTCTTCCTCGGATTCTATTTCACCATTATCCAACAGAATCATGATCTTTTTGTTGGTGCATTCATTCGCATAATGCCCTCTTCCTTGGCATTTGAAACACTTCACATCTCTTGTTCTAGTAGATGTAGTAGCTTCAGATTTTCCCTTGACATCTTGAGTGGTTGTTGAAGGTTTGGAATCAACTTTAGCAATCTGTTTTCCTTCCATTTGGTAGCTAGGCTTATTGTTAGCTGCTCCATAGCTTGGCCTAGTATAACTTTTTCTTTTTAGCTGCTGTTCTACAAGTACAGCTTTGTGCAACATTTCCTCTAGCTCCACATAATGTTCCAGCTCCACTCTATCTTGAATGTCACGGTTAAGTCCTCCTAAAAATCTTGCCATAGTAGCTTCTCTATCTTCTGAAATGTCTGCCCAGATCATGAGGGTTTCCAACTCCTGGTAATAGTCCTCAACACTTCGGCTTCCTTGATTGAGTCTGATGAGGACATCAGGTAGCCAGGATATCATACTGGCGACCAGGAAGCTTGCCCGAGACAGCCGGCCATCTGGCACGCCTGCCGGCCCAAGCAGTACCGCCGGACCCTTGACCAATAGGACCAGACCAACCAGCATTGCCGGCGGAGAGGCCCAAGCTTCTGGCACACTTGGTGGCGACGTGGATGACACCGCCGGTCCCCTTGGTGATGCCACCGACTCCGGGATCAACTTGGCCGGTCCTGAAAGCATTCCGGCCAGTACCTCGCACATTCCAGCCGGTACAGCCGATCCAGCCGAGTGCACGAGCATTTCAACTTCTACACAAGGAAACTCGGACCAGATAAGCTACCAGCTTCAGGACATGCATCTAGAGTAAGTATCCACACCAGTAGTGCCACCAGGAGCAATGACAAGGAGTAGATCAAGAGCACTCTTCCACAAGTTCAGCTTATGGGTGGACAATCTCCTAGAGGAAGATCGACTAAGGACAATGGGCCAGAAGTACAAAGAAGAGTCCAAAGGCTTCTCAACAATGCAAGGAACTTCAGAAACTTGGGCTTTAGTGGCAAGAGAGGTCAGGGCCAAAAGATTCTTAACCCTACTCCAAGTCGAAGACTAGGAGCAAGGCGCATGCATGCCACAAGGACGGCCACCTTCCATTTCTTGGCCATGAGGTAAGTAAGGTAAGCTTCAATTCGAATATATGCCTCTTTCTGTTTTGCAGGGTAGGATCTAGATTCTTTACATTTTTGAGTCAAGAACATTTTAGGAATAGGTCCTTTTTCGGTCATACACTTTTGTATCTTTTCCATTTGTGCACTTTTGTAAACTTTCCTTTTCTTTATTTGAGTCGACCCTAGAAGGTCAAGCTGCCGAGCATATTAATAAGGCTCCTTCCAGCATTGTAGTTCGACAACCCTTTTGCTAATCAATAAAGATCAAATTTTCTTACAAGTTTTCTCTCAAGAATCTTGTGCGCTTAGAACCTAGTGAGACCAGCCCTCCTAGCTCTAAGTTTGTGATTTATCATGAGGTTCATCTCCCCTCGTGTGGTTCACTTCACCCTTACATCAAATATCAACCCAAAACCCCTATCCAAGAAGTCTAAGGTGGAGTTTCTCACCTTACCTTCTCCAAACAGCCCACGCGCATATAAGCCTTGAATCGAGGCTTGTATCAGAGTCTCCTTAACTTTTGGTGAAGCTCACGGTGGTAATGGCTGGGCACAAACCTTTTCCTCATTATGGCTTTCATCTCAGCCCATGTTTCTACTGGATACTCACCATTATGTCTTCTAGAAGTCACCAATTGATCCCACCAGCTGAGTGCATACTCATAAAACTCAGTAGCAGCTACGCGGACCTTGTTGAGCTCGGAATAGTGTTGACAATCAAGCACCAGCTCGATCTTCTTCTCCCACTCCAGGTAAGTGTCTGGATCATTTTTGCCATAGAATGATGGTATCTTAAGTTTAAGACATCCTAAGGTGTCATTAGGCTGACCCCTTTCTTCTCTTACACGCCTAGGCCTCCTTTGGGTTCTCCTACTTCCTTCACTGCCACGGCTATAGTAGGATTCTGTTTCTTCATTTTGGCCACGTCTTAAGGGATTCCTAGTTCTCCTTGGGACTCCTTCAGTGTTACTATTGTTCTGAACATCATCAAGCCGCAAATGAATGGCTTCCAGCTCTATTTGTAATGCTTTCTTCATTTCTGATACTAGAGCCTCCATTAACAAGTTCGGTGCTTCTGAAGTTTGATTTCCTCCTGACATTGCTACAAATGCACTTAACAAATATGTTAAAAATACATGTTCTGAAAAAATTTTTGATGGAAGATGAAGAGTTGGGAGTGTGTTATTTTCTAATCTGAAAATGCAATGGGTTGGGGTCGATTTTGATGTGATAAACTGATGTAATATTGGATAAAAACAGCAATGCAATTATATGAATAGGTTTTTTTGATTAATCAACTGATGCAAATCAATTCACACAAGCTGATGCAATCTAAGCAGATGGAAATGGAGAGATATAGAAATGAGGGATAGGGATAACCGTTCAGAAGTGTGCTCTGATACCAAATGATGCGAACCTACCAAGTAATGCACTTCTGGATGCGGTTGAGATAGGCTTTGCAACAGAATGAATCGAAATTCAATCTGTTCAAAGGTTGTGGATTGAAGGGTCACACAGTAGCTGCGGAAAGACTACTGATTTACCAAAGATAGTAGCTTAGATATTACACACTAAGGCTACTAAATGTTGACTGAAGGATATTACACACCAACAATAAGATTAAGAAGATAATCACTCTCAAACTTAAGAAAAGAAGCTGTTTTTATTTGAAAAGTTGAATCATCAAGTTTACAACTGAAAGCCCCTATTTATACTATAAGGGGACGTAAATAGGAGGAGCCTACAACATTTAAATGGTTGAATTTACAAGGGAAGACTCAACCAAAGACCTTGACCAAAGACCTTGACTTCATTAACTTTTATTTTGACTATGAATGTACACACATTCGCCCCCCCCCCTTTGATGACGACAATTTTGAACATTTTGAGTGAACTCCTTTTGAATTTAAACAAAAAATTGGGCTGGTTGTAATGTGATTCATTTGCCTCATTAAAAACCTTACCAAAAAACCCAATGGGAGAAAACTTGGATAAGGGAAATAGAGTACAAATGGATCACATACCCATTTGTATGCTTTCTTGAGCTTGTACTAAAATTAGAGGGCTTTTAGGCACTTCTCCATTCAAGCTCAAGTGAATTTGTTGTGCATTCTCCTTGTTGAGCATGCTGCTGATTGCATCTTTGAGTTTCTTGGCCTTTGCTCGGGTTAATGGTCCAGCTGGTAGTGCAAGAGCGTCTTCATGTTCCCCTGGTTCATTCCTATCCATGAGCTTTTCCTTTTGTGTGCTTTCCATTGCTCGTATCATTCCTTTAAGTTGTTCAAAACCTAATCATTTTAACTGGTCGGTCAACTTGACATTTCCACACTAAATCGTCTGTAACTTTTGATTTAGAATTCAGAATGACACGAATCCAACACCCAAATTAAGCTAGCTCAATATTCTTTAAGACGGAAATAGCTACAACAAAGAGTCCAAGTATTCCAATCTATCACAAACTGCGTGATGCTATGCATTATGCTTCGTTTGTAAACCTTTGCTCAATGAGCACCAATGCTCAGTTTAGAATTATCATTTTACTGGCCGATCAACTTGACATGTCCGCACCAAATTGTCCGTTATTTTTGTTTTGAAGTTCTTAATAACACTAATCCAACGTCCACGTTAAGCTAGCTTTATTTTCTATATTTTGACAAACTTCAAAACCGAAATAGCTACAACAAAGCCTTCAAGTAGTCCAATCTATCCCAAAGTGCGTGATGGCATGCATTATGCTTCATTTCTAAACCTTTGTTCAATGAGCACCAATGATCAATTTAGAATTATCATTTTAATCAGCTGATCAACGTGACATGTCCGCACTAAATCGTCTTTAACTTTTGATTTAGAGCTCAAAATGACATGAATCCAACGACCACATTAATCTAGCTCAATTTTCAATATTGTGGAAACATTTGACGCTGAAAGAGCTACGATAAAGACTCCAAGAAATCCAATGTATCCCAAACTGCGTGATGCCATGCGTTATGCTTTTTTTATAAACCTTTACTCAAGGAACACCAATTACTAGTTTAGAATGATCATTTTAACAGCCCGATCACAATGACATGTCCAAAATAAATTGTCCCTAACTTTTTATTTAGTGTTCATAAAAACATGAATCCAATGCCCATGTTAAACTAGCTCAATTTTCTATATCCTGGTAAAATTTAAAACAGAAATCCCTACAAAAAAGCCTCCAAGTAATCCAATGTATCCAAAACTGCGTGATGGCATGTATGATGATTCATTTATAATCCTTTACTCAAAAGAGCACCAATGATCTGTTTAGAATTATCATTTTAACTGGCCGATCAACTTAGAATTATCATTTTAACTGGCCGATCAACTTGACATATCCGCACTAAATCGTCCGTAACATTTCAGTTTGAGCTCAAAATGACATGAATTTACGGTTCACGTTAATCTAGCTCAATGTTTAGTTTTTTTACAACATTTGAGACCGAAAGAGCTACGACAAAGCTTCCAAGTAATCCAATATATCTCAAACTGCATGATGCCATGCATTATACTTCATTTATGAGCCTTTACTCAAGCAGCACTAATGATCAGTTTAGAATTATCATTTTAAATAGCGGATCAACTTGAGATGTCCGCACTAAATCGTCCCTAACATTTGACTTTGAGCTCAAAATGGCATGAATCCAATGCCCACTTTAATCTAGCTCAATTTTCAGTATTGTAACAACATTTGAGATTGAAAGAGCTATGACAAAGTCTCCAAGTAATCTAATATATCCCAAACTGCGTGATGCCATGCATAATGCTTCATTTATAAGCCTTTACTCAAAGAGCACCAATGATCAGTTTAGAATTATCATTTTAACTAGCTGATCAACTTGACATGTCCCCACTAATTCGTTTGTAACATTTTACTTTGAGCTCAAAATGACATGAATTCAACGCCCACTTTAATCTAGCTCAGTTTTCAGTATTGTGATAACATTTGGGACTAAAAGAGCTACGACAAAGCCTATAACTAATCTAATTTATCCCAAACTGCGTGATGCCATGCATTATGCTTCATTTATAAGCCTTTCTTCAATCAGCACCATTGATCAGTTTAGAATAATTATTTTAACTAGCCGATCAACTTGGCATGTCCGCTTTAAATCGTCCGTAACTTTTGATTTAGAGTTCAGAATAACATGAATCCAACACCCACATTAAGCTAGCTCAATATTCTATATTTTGAAAAACTTTAAGACCAAAATAGCTACAACAAAGCGTCCAAGTATTCCAATCTATCCCAAACTACGTGATGCCATGGATTATGGTTCATTTGTAAACCTTTGCTCAATGAGCACCAATGATTAGTTTAACATGATCATTTGAACTAGCTGATCAACTTGACCTCCGCACTAAATCGTCTTTAACATTTGATTTGGAGCTCAAAGTTACATGAATCCAACGGCCACGTTAATCTAGCACAATTTCAATATTGTGACAACATTTGAACTGAAAGAACTATGACACAGCCTCCAAGTACTGCAATGTATCCCAAACTGAGTGATGCCATGCATTATGCTTCAATTATAAGCTTTTACTCAAGCAGCACCAATGATCAGTTAAGAATTAACATTTTACAGGCCAATCAACTTGACATGTCCGCACTAAATCATTTGTAATTTTTGATTTGGAGTTCAGAATTACACGAATCCAACGTCCACGTTAAGCTAGCTCAATTTTCGATATTTTGACAAACTTTTAGATCGAAATAGCTACAACAAAGCCTTCAAGTAATCCAATCTATCCCAAACTACATGATGGCATGCATTATGCTTCAATTGTAAACCTTTGCTCAATGAGCACCAATTATCATTTTAGAATAGCTGATCAATTTGAAATGTCCGCACTAAAAAATCTTTAATTTTTGATTTAGAGCTCAAAATGAAATGAACCCAACGGTCACGCTAATCTAGCCTAATTTTCAATATTGTGACAACATTTCAAACTGAAAGAGCTACGATAAAGACTCCAAGTTATCCAATGTATCCCAAACTGTGTGATGTCATGCATTATGCTTCATTTATAAACCTTTACTCAAGGAACACCAATGATTAGTTTAGAATGATCATTTTAACTTACCGATCAACTTGACATGTCCCAACTAAATATCCAATAACTTTTGATTTATAGTTTAAAATGACACGAATCCAACGCCCACGTTAAGCTAGCTCAACATTCTATAATGTGACAAAATGTAAAACTGAAATAGTTAGGAAAAAGGATCCAAGTAATCCAATCTATCCCAAACTGCGTGATGCCATGCATTATGCTTCATTTGTAAATCTTTGCTCAATGAGCACCAATGATCAGTTTAGAATGATCATTTTCACTAGCTAATAACCTTGATATATCCGCACTAAATCATCTATAATATATGATTTAGTGTTCAAAATGACATGAATCCAAAGCCCTTGTTAATCTAGCCCAATTTTCAATAATGTGACAACATTTGAGACTGAAAGAGCTATGACAAAGTCTCCAAGTAATCCAATATATCCCAAACTTCCGTGATGCCATTCATTATCCTTCATTTATAAGCCTTTACTCAAGGAGCACCAATGATCAGTTTAGAATAATTATTTTAACTAGGTTATCAACTTGACATGTCTGCACTAAATCTACCATAACATTTGACTTTGAACTCAAAATGACATGAATCCTACGCCCACTTTAATGTGGTTCAATTTTCAGTATTGTAGCGATATTTGACATTGAAAGAGCTACGACAAAGCCTCCAAGTAATCCAATGTATCCCAAACTGCGTGATACCATGCATTATGCTTCATTTATAAGCCTTCATTCAAGGAGCACAAATGATCATTTTAGAATTATCATTTTAACTAGATGATCAACTTGACATGTCCCCACCAATTGGTCTTCCACATTTGATTTAGAGCTCAAAATGACATGAATCCAACAGCCACGTTAATCTAGCACAATTTCAATATTGTGACAACATTTGAGACTGAAAGAGCTACGACAAAGCCTCTAAGTAATCCAATGTATGCAAAAATGAGTGATGCCATGCATTATGATTCAATTCTAAGCTTTTATTCAAGGAGCACCAATGATCAGTTAAGAATTATCATTTTACTGGCCAATCAACTTGACATGTCCGCACTAAATCGTTTATAATTTTTGATTTAGAGTTCAGAATAACACGAATCCAACGTCCACGTTAAGCTAGATCAATTTTCTATATTTTGACAAACTTTAACACCGAAAGAGCTACAACAAAGCCGTCAAGTAATCCAATCTATCCCAAACTACGTGATGGCATGCATTATGATTCATTTGTAAACCTTTGCTCTTTGAGCACCAATGATCAGTTTAGAATGATAATTTTAACTAACTGATCAACTTGACATATCCGCACTAAATCGTATTTAACTTTTGATTTAGAGCACAAAATGACATGAATCAAACGGCCACGCTTATCTAGCACAATTTTCAATATTGTGACAATATTTAAGATTGAAAGAGCTAGGATAAAGATTCCAAGTAATCCAATATATCCCAAAGTGCTACACAAAGCATCAAAATAATGCAATCTATCCCATAATGCGTGATGTCATGCTTTATGCTTTATTTATAAGCCTTTACTCAAGAAACACCAATGATTAGTTTAGAATGATCATTTTAACTGACCAATCAACTTGATATGTCCCCACTAAATCATCCATAACTTTTGATTTAGAGTTTAAAATGACACGAATCCAACACCCACGTTAATCTAGCTCAATATTCTACATTGTGAAAAAATTTAAGATTGAAATAGCTACGAAAAAGCATCCAAGTGTTCCAATCTATCCCAAACTGCGTGATACCATGCATTATGCTCAATTTGTATATCTTTGCTCAATGAGCACCAATGATCAGTTTAGAATGATCATTTTAACTAGCTGATAACCTTGATATGTCCGCACTAAATGATCCGTAACATATGATTTAGTGCTCAAAATGACATGAATCCAACGCCCTTGTTTATCTAGCTCATTTTTTAATATTGTGACATTATTCGAGACTGAAAGAGCTACGAGAAAGCCGCCAAGTAATCCAATCTATCCCAAAATTGCGTGATGCCATGCATTATGCTTCATTTATAAGCTTTTACTCAATGAGCACCATTGATCAGTTTAGAAGAATCATTTTAACTAGATGATCAACTTGACATGTCCGCACAAAGTCGTTCATCACATTTGATTTTTAGCTCAAAATGAGATGAATCCAACGCCCACTTTAATCTAGCTCAATTTTCAATATTGTGACAACATTTGAGACCTAAAGAGCTATGATAAAACCTCCAAGTAATCCAATGTATCTCCAACTGCGTGATGCCATGCGTTATGCTTCATTTATATGCTTACTCAAGGAGCACCAATGATCAGTTTAGAATTATCATTTTAACTAGCCGATCAACTTCACATGTCTGCACTAATTGTTTGTAACTTTTGATTTAGAGTTTAGAATGACACGAATCCAACACCCATATAAAGCTAACTCAATATTCTATATTTTCACAAACTTTAAAACAGTTATATAGCTATGACAAAGTGATGAGGGCATGAGATCGTCTGGCTGGCCAGAAGACTAGAATGGCTGACCAGAATGGTTGCCCGAGACAGCTGGGCCATCTGGCGCGTCTGCCTGCCCACGCGGTACCGCCGGCCCTACGACCATCCAGGCCAGGCCGATCAACATTTCCGGTAAGGAGGCCCAAACCTCCTGCCCAAATGGCCGCGACTTTAATGACACCGCCGGCCCAAGTGGTGACACCGCCGGCTCAGGAATCAATCTGGCCGGCTCCGATGACAACTCGGCCAGCTCCTCGCACAGTCCAGCCCATCCAGCCGATTGCACCACCATTTCCACATCTACACAAGGGGACTCGGATCAGCTAAGCTACCAGCTTCAAGGCATGAACCTGGATGAATTTTTGACACCAGTGGTGCCACCAGGAGCCAGGACAAGGAGCAGAACAAGGGCACTCTTCCACAAGTTCAGTTTGTGAGTAGACAAGCTCCTAGAAGATGATCGACAACGAGCATTGGGCCAAGAGTACAAGGAAGAGTCCAAAGGCTTCTCAACATTGCAAAGGATTCCAGAGACTTGGGCTTTCGTGGCAAAAGAGGCCAGGGCCCAACAATTCATTACCCTACTCCAAGTCGAAAAATAGGAGCTAGGCGCATGCATGCCACAAGATCGTCCACCTTCCATTTCTTGGCCGAAAGATAAGAATTGTAAGTTTTCATTTATATACTTGCCTTTTCTGTTTTGTGGGGTAGGAATTAGAAGTTTTACATTTTTGAGTCAAGAAAAATTTAGGTAGTTGTTCTTTTTCGATTATTTCCTTTTTGTAATTTTCCTTGTGCACTTTTGTAATTTTCCTTTTGCACTTTTGTAATTTTCCACTTTTCTAATTTGGGTCGACCCTAGAATGTCAAGTTGCCAACTATATTATTAAGTCTCCTTCAGAATTGTAGTTCGACAACTTTTTGATATTAATAAAGATAGAACTTTCTTCCTACGAGTATTCTCTCAAAAAAACTGTTGCGCTTAGAACCCTAGTCGAGACCAGCTCTCCTAGCTTTTAAGTTGTGATTTATCACGAGGTTCACCACCTTTTGTGTGGTTCACTTCACCTCTCCATACAATATCCACCAAAAAACTCCTATCCAAAAGCCTAATGTCGAGTTTCTCACCTAATCTTCTCCAAGCATCCCACGCGTGTTACGGCCTTCATTCAAGGCTTGTATCATTTTGGTATCAGAGCTTAAAGCTCCTAAACCCAAGTTGTTTCTATCCTTTACTTAGTCTTATTTCCAGTTCGTGCATTAGTTAAAATTTCATTCAAAAAAATAAAAAAAATAACATCTAAGTTCAAACCGAGTGCATCTAGCTCCTACGTGCATCACTAGGGTTTAGATACATTCTTTGCATTGCAATTTCGTTTTTCCTTTTGTTAAAAGAATATTTCCATTCTTCATTAAGTTAAATTAAAAAGAAATTAAAATAGAAAACTACCAAGAAAAATCGACCAAAAGAATCTAGGATCTTTCACATTAATTGTTAGAAAAGTTTCCATTTTTTCTACACTTTCCTTTTTCTCAGATTTTTTCTTTTCTTCTATTTGCCTCTTTTACTATAAAAGAAAACTCTCCTAATAAATTTAAGAGCAAATTAACTTGTGTTTTTTCTTCTTGTACCATTAATTGTTAGAAAAGTTTCCATTTTTCTACTATTTCTTTTTTCTCAGATTTTTCTTTTTCTTCTATTTGCCTCTTTTATTATAAAAGAAAACTCTCCTAATAAATTTAGGAGCAAATTAACTTATGTTTTTTCTTCTTGTAGCACATGATGGCTGAAGGAAACCAAGATGCAACCGAGGCCATGATGGCCATGTTCACCATCCTCCAAACACAACTCGCATCAATCGGCCAGAGGTTGGAGCGTGTGGAGAGGCCGGTGAGATTCCAGGCCATAAGGCACGTGAGGGCTGACCAAGACCCTTCTAAAGGTCCTGATCACCCTAGGACACGGCCAGAACAAGAGGAGCCCCAGCCGGATGGAGATGAGGACGCACAGACTCACGGCTATCACCCTAGGCCAAGAGGACCTCCACGGCAACCAGAAGCAGAGGGCAATGGCTACGATCCCTATGCTCATCACCAGAGACCCAGGATGCCCCCAAGACATCATGAGGATGGAGATGACTACGCCTACAATCGGGTAAATGGTCATGATGTTAAACTAACACCTCCTAGTTTTGCAGGAAAAGTAGAGCCCGAGGCCTACCTAGATTGGGAGAGGAGGATGGATCACATCTTCGATCATTACAACCAACCAGACCCTAGGAGAGTCTCCATGGCAGTAGCACAACTCACGGATAATGCCCTCATCAGGTGGGATCGTGAGGCTTCTGACTGAAGGAGGAGGAGATTGAGACCCGTAGACTCTTGGGTCAACATGAAAGATCTCATGAGGCAAAGGTTTGTTCCACCTTATTTCCATAGAGATTTGCAACGACGTTTTCGTACTCTTAAGCAGGGCATCAGATCAGTAGAAGAGTACTACGGGGAGTTTGAAAGGCTAAGGAACAGGCTGGAGCTCAATGACGATGACGAGGCATTGATGGTTCAATTCTTGGATGGATTGCAAGAGAGGATCAGCCGAAAAGTGAGAGACAAATCTACAATGACTTCAAGGACTTGTTCCACCTCTCTGTCCAAGCTGAGCAGCACATCAGGCACAAGAGCCAAGACCTACGTAGCAAGCCTAGCCTTGGGCACCAAGCAATAGCCCCAAGCCCGTATACAAAGGCAAGAGCATAGAGATTGAATCAAGGTTCAAGAGCAAGCCTCCTGAGCAACCCCGTGACCAGAGAGAGCCTACTAAGTCTTCTAACCCTCAGAGATCACGTGACATCACTTGTTTTAAGTGTAGGGGTCGCGGTCACATCTCAATGGAGTGCCCAAACAACCGAGTCATGCTGATCACAGAAGCTGGAGAGTATGAGTCTCAAGATGAAGAGGACTTTTAACCAGAAGGGGAATACGGTGACATTGTCTACCCTGATGTGGGGGAAGTGCTGGTCACTAGACGTATCCTCAGTGCAATGGTAGATCCCTCTGAGACCATACAAAAGGAGAACATCTTCCACAGCCGGTGCACCATCAAGGGCAAGGTATGTAACCTCATCATAGATGGTGGTTCTTGCACTAATGTGGCTAGTGCGTATATGGTTGATAAGCTAGGTCTAGAGAAGACAAGGCATCCTCGACCATATAGACTGAGATGGCTGGATGACAAAGTGGAGCTCAAGATCCATGAGCAAGTCACTGTGCCATTGAGTGTGGGCAAGTACCACGACCAAGTCGTGTGCGACGTGGTGCCCATGCAAGCTGGCCATCTTCTGCTAGAAAGACCATGTCAGTTTGACAAAGAGACCAGGCATGATGGCCGAACCAATCTCTACACTTTTGTGCATGACAAAAGAAAGGTCAGCTTGGCCCCTCTTACACCTGCCCAGGTACACGATCTACAACTCCAAATGAGTAAGAAAAAGAAACTTATCAAGTCTAATTTTCTTATTCAACCAAGCCATGTCCGGAGAGCTTTAGCCTCGAAGGATTTAATGTTACTAATGGTCTTCAAAGAAGTTTTGAGTATAGAACAGGGACAGGTAGAGCTACCTCCTGAAGTAGCAACTCTCCTCAACAAGTTCCAGGATGTGTTTCCGGAGGAGATACCAGCAGACTTGCCTCTTTTACGTGGCATAGAACACCAGATCGACCTAGTGCCCGGAGAAGCCCTGCCCAACCGGGCAGCCTACCGGATGACTCCAGAGGAGTCCAAGGAGCTTGAGAAGCAAGTCAAGGAGCTCCTGGAGAAAGGATATGTTTGAGAGAGCCTCAGTCCATGTGCCGTACCAGTGCTACTAGTGCCCAAGAAGGATGGGACTTGGCGCATGTGCGTGGACTGCCGAGCAATCAACAACATCACAGTCAAGTACCGACATCCAATACCACGGCTGGATGACATGCTAGATGAGCTGAGTGGAGCCACGGTCTTCTCCAAGATAGACCTCAAAAGTGGATACCACCAGGTAAGGATGAAGGAAGGTGATGAGTGGAAGACTGCTTTCAAGACAAAGCAAGGGCTCTACGAGTGGACAGTCATGCCATTTGGCTTGACTAATGCCCCAAGCACCTTCATGCGCCTTATGAACCAAGTTCTTAGGGCGTACATCAGTAAGTTTGTAGTAGTTTACTTCATGACATATTGGTTTATAGTAAGTGCCTACGGGAACACCTCACACATCTTGAGATGGTACTTAAAACCCTTCGACAAGAAGAGCTTTATGCCAATCTCAAGAAGTGCATCTTTTGTACTGATAAACTTGTCTTTTTAGATTTTGTTGTAAGTTCACAGGGCCTACAGGTTGATGAAGAGAAGATTCGAGCCATACAAGAATGGCCAACACCAGGCAACATCAGCCAAGTAAGGAGCTTCCACGGATTGGCCAGCTTCTATAGGAGATCCGTGCCCAACTTCAGCAGTATTGCCTCACCATTGACGGCAGTAGTGAAGAAGAACGTGGGATTCAGCTGGGGAGAAGCTCAGGAGAAGGCATTCCAGGCTTTGAAGGACAGCCTTACACATGCACCAGTGCTAGTCCTGCCCGACTTCAACAAGACGTTTGAAGTGGAGTGTGATGCCTCTGGAATAGGTGTAGGAGCAGTGCTAACCCAAGGAGGGAGACCAGTGGCATACTTCAGTGAGAAGCTAGGTGGTGCCTCACTGAACTACCCCACTTATGACAAGGAGCTCTATGTCCTTGTCCGAGCATTGGAGACTTGGCAGCATTACTTGCTGTCCAAGGAGTTTGTGATCCACACTGATCACGAGACTCTCAAACACCTCAGAGGGCAAACCAATCTCAAGAGGAGACATGCCAGGTGGATGGAGTTCATAGAGACCTTCCCGTACATCATCAAGTACAAGAAGGGCAAAGATAATGTGGTAGCCGATGCACTATCAAGGAGGTTTGCCTTGATATCAACCATGGAGGCAAAGGTCCTAGGATTCGAGCACATCAAGGATCTATACAAGGATGATCCTGACCTTGCTGAGAGCTACAAGGAGTGTAGCACAGGGAGTCATGGCAAATTCTACGTCCATGAGGGATTCTTGTTCCGAGAAAGAAGGCTGTGCATACCACAGGGATCACTAAGGGAGCTTATCATCCGAGAAGCTCATGGAGGAGGACTCATGGGCCACTTTGGTGTCGACAAGACTCTATCAGTGGTCAAGGAGCACTTCTACTGGCCACACATCAAGAGGACAGTAGAAGCTCATTGTGCAAGATGCATCACTTGCAAGAAGGCAAAGTCCCGAGTGCAACCTCACGGGTTGTATCTCCCACTGCCCATACCTACACATCCATGGGTGGACATCCCAATGGACTTCGTTCTAGGTCTAACCAAGATCAACCACAAAGATGCAATCTCTGTAGTGGTGGACAGATTCTGCAAGATGGCACACTTCATTCCATGTGCCAATGTCAATGATGCCACACAAACAGCTGAGCTGTTCTTCAGGGAGATAGTACGGCTTCATGGAGTGCTAGGAACCATCGTATCAGACAGGGACACCAAGTTCCTCAGGCATTTCTGGAGGACCCTTTGGAGAAAGCTAGGGACAAAACTACTCTTCTCTACCACCTGCCATCCTCAAACCGATGGCCAAACTGAAGTTGTCAACAGGACACTATCAACCCTTCTCAGGACTACACTAGGGAAGAACCTAAAGACTTGGGTGGAGTGCCTGCCATTCATAGAGGTCGCTTACAACCGAGCCGTGCACTCAGCAACCAAGAAGACACCATTTGAAGTAGTATATGGCTTCAACCCTCTCACCCCATTGGAGCAAACGCCACTACCACCAGCTGAGATGACCAACCTAAACAGAGCATCCAAGGCAGAGTTCATAAGGAGGTTACACCAGAAGGTAGCAGAAAACTTGGAGAAGAGGACCGGACAGTACGTGACTCATGCCAACAAGGGAAGAAAGGAGGTGATCTTTCAACCAGACGATTGGGTGTGGCTACACCTACGGCAGGAGAGGTTCCCAAACCTAAGGAGTTCCAAGCTAGCACCAAGAGGAGATGGACCATTCAGAGTGCTCGAGAGGATCAATAACAACGCCTACCAGATCGAGCTCCCAGGTGAGTTTAATGTGTCCAATACGTTCAATGTTACTGACTTAGCCCCTTTCCATGCAGATGAACCAGTTTTGAGGACAAAACCTACTGAAGAGGGAGGGGATGATGAGGACATCAGGTCGTACATCGAGCCAGGAGACCATACTGGCCGACCAGGAAGCTTGCCCGAGACAGCCGGACCATCTGGCACGCCTGCCGGCCCAAGCAGTACCGCCGGACCCTCGACCACAAGGACCAGAGCAACCAGCATTGCCGGCGGAGAGGCCCAAGCTTCCGGCACACTTGGTGGCGACGTGGATGACACCGCCGGTCCCTCTGGTGATGCCGCCAACTCCGGGATCAACTTGGCCGGTCCTGAAGGCATTCCGGCCAGTACAGTCCAGCCGGTACAGCCGATCCAGCCGAGTACACGCGCATTTCCACTTCTACACAAGAATACTCGGACCAAATGAGCTACCAGCTCCAGGACATGCACCTAGACGAAGTCTCTACACCAGTGGTACCTCAAGGAGCAATGACAAGAAGCAGATCAAGGGCACTCTTCCACAAATTCAGCTTATGGGTCGACAAGCTCCTAGAGGAAGATCGACTAAGGACAATGGGCCAAAAGTGCAAGGAAGAGTCCAATGGCTTCTCAACAACACAAGGGACATCAGAGACTTGGGCTTTAGTGGCAAGAGAGGTCAGGGCCCAAAGATTCTTAACCCTTCTCCAAGTCGAAGACTAGGAGCAAGGCGCGTGCATGCCACAAGGACGGCCACCTTCCATTTCTTGGCCATGAGGTAAGTTTCAATTCGAATATATGCCTCTTTCTGTTTTGCATGGTAGGATCTAGAATATTTACTTTTATTTAGTCAAAGACATTTTAGGAATATGTCCTGTTTCGGTTATGCACTTTTGTATCTTTTCCATTTGTGCACTTTTGTAAACTTTCCTTTTCTTTATTTGAGTCGACCCTAGAAGGTCAAGCTGTCGAGCATATTAATAAGGCTCCTTCCAGCATTGTAGTTCGACAACCTTTTTGATATTAATAAAGATAGAACTTTTTCCCCAACAAGTTATTCTCTCAAGAGACTTGTGCCCTTACAACCTAGTTGAGACCAGCCCTCCTAGCTCTAAGTTTGTGATTTATCACAAGGTTCATCACCCCTCGTGTGGTTCACTTCACGTTTCCATCGAATACCAACCCAAAAACCCCTATCCAAGAAGTCTAAGGTCGAGTTTCTCATCTAAACTTCTCCAAACAGCCCACGCGCATGCATCCTTGAATCAAGGCTTGCATCAGAGAGGCTCAGGAGAAAGCATTCCAGGCCTTGAAGGACAACCTCACTCATGCACCAGTGCTAGTCCTGCCCGACTTCAACAAGACATTTGAAGTGGAGTGTGATGCCTCTGGAATAGGCATAGGAGAAGTGGTGAACCAAGGAGGAAGGCCAGTGGTATATTTCAGTGAGAAGTTAGGTGGGGCCTCACTGAACTACCCGACCTACGACAAAGAGCTCTATGCCCTAGTCCGAGCTTTGGAGACTTGGCAACATTACTTGTTGTCCAAGGAGTTTGTGATCCACACTGATCACGAGACTCTCAAACACCTTAGAGGGTAAACCAATCTCAAGAGGAGACATGCCAGGTGGATTGAGTTTATAGAAACCTTCCCTTACGTCATCAAGTACAAGAAGGGCAAGGATAATGTGGTAGCCGATGCACTATCAAGAAGATTTGCTTTGATATCTACAATGGAAGCAAAGGTCTTAGGATTCGAGCACATCAATGACCTGTATAAGGATGATCCTGACTTTTCTGAGAGCTACAAGGAGTGTGGCACAGGGAGTCATGGCAAGTTCAACACCCGTGTTGGGTTCTTGTTCCGGGAAAGAAGGCTGTGCATACCACAAGGATCTCTACGAGAGCTTATCACCCGAGAAGCTCATGGAGAAGGTCTTATGGGTCACTTTGGTGTTGACAAGACACTAGCAGTGGTCAAGGAACACTTCTACTGGCCACATATCAAGAGGTCAGTAGAATCCCATTGTGCAAGGTGCATCACGTGCAAGAAGGCGAAGTCCCGAGTGCACCCTCACGGGTTGTATCTCCCTCTGCCCATACCTACACATCCATGGATGGACATTACCATGGACTTCGTTCTAGGTCTGCCCAAGATCAACCACAAAGATGCTATTCTTGTAGTGGTGGACCGATTTTCCAAGATGGCACATTTCATCCCATGTGCCAATGTTAATGATGCCACGCAAACAACTGAACTGTTCTTCAGGGAGATAGTACGGCTTCATGGAGTGCCAAGGACCATCGTGGCAGATAGAGACACCAAGTTTCTCAGCCACTTCTTGAGGATCCTCTGGAGAAAGCTAGGCACAAAGCTGCTCTTCTCTACTACCTGCCATCCTCAAACCGATGGCCAAACTGAAGTAGTCAACCGGACGTTGTCAACTCTTCTCATGATCACGCTAGGGAAGAACTTCATGACATGGGTGGAGTGCCTGCCATTCATAGAGTTTGCGTACAACCGAGCAGTGCATTCAACCACGAAGAAGACCTCCTTTGAAGTGGTCTACAGTTTCAACCCTCAAATCCCCCTAGAGCAAACACCACTGCCACCAGCAGAAATGACCAACATCAATGGAGCATCCAAGGCAGAATTCATCAAGAAGATACACCAGAAGGTAGCAGAGAACCTGGAGAAGAGGACCGGGCAGTACGTGACTCACGCCAACAAGGGGAGAAGAGAGATGATTTTTCAACCAGGCAATTGGGTGTGGCTACACCTACGGCAAGAGAGATTTCCCAATCTAAGTAGTTCCAAGCTGGCCCCAGGAGGAGATGGACCATTCAGAGTGTTGGAGAGGATCAACAACAACGCCAACCGGATTGAACTTCTAGGTGAGTTTAATGTGTCTATCACATTCAATGTAACTGATTTAGCTCCTTTCCTTACAGATGAGCCAGTTTTGAGGTCAAACCTACTGAAGGGGGAGGGGATGATGAGGGCATCAGATTGTCTGGCCAGTCAGAAGACCAGAATGGCCGACCAGAATGCTTGCCCGAGACAGCCGGGCCATTTGGCACGTCTGCCGGCCCAAACGGTACTGCCGGCCCTATGATCAGCCGGGCCGGGCCGGCCAACTTTTCCGGCGAAGAGGCCCAAACCTCCGGCCCAACTGGCGGCGACATGAACAACACCGCCGGCCTAACTGGTGATGCCGCCGGTTCACAAAATGATCTGGCCGGCTCCGATGACAACTCAGCCAGCTCCTCGTACCATCAAGCCAATCCAGCCGATTGCACCACCATTTCCACATCTACACAAGGAGATTCGGATCAACTAAGCTACCAGTTTCAAGGCATGAACCTGGATGAAGTCTCTACACCAGTGGTGCCACCAGGAGCAATGACAAGGAGCAGAACAAGGGCACTCTTCCACAAGTTCAGTTTGTGGAAAGAAAACCTCCTTGAAGATCATCGACAAGGAGCATTGGGCCAAGAGTACAAGGAAGAGTCCAAAGGCTTCTCAACATTGTAAAGGACTCCAGAGACTTGGGCTTTCGTGGCAAAAGTGGTTAGGACCCAACAATTCATAACCCTACTCCAAGTCAAAGACTAGGAGCTAGGCGCATGCATGCCACAAGGTCGGCCACCTTCCATTTCTTGGCCGAAAGGTAAGAATGGTAAGTTTACAATTATACACTTGCCTTTTCTGTTTTGCAGGGTAGGAATTAGTAGTTTTATATTTTTGAGTCAAGAACAATTTAGGTACTTGTCCTTTTTCGGTTATTTCCTTTTTGTAATTTACCTTGTGCACTTTTGTAACTTTTCCATTTTTATTTTGAGTCGACCCTAGAAGGTCAAGGCTGCCGAGCATATTAATAAGGCTGCCGAACAACTTTTTGATATTAATAAAGATCGAACTTTCTTCCTAAGAGTTTTCTCCTAAAGCTCTTGATTAGAACCCTAGTTCAGACCAGCCCTCCTAGCTTCAAAGTTGTGATTTATCACGAGGTTCATCACCCCTCGTGTGGTTCACTTCATCTCTCCATCCCATACTGGTGAGGACATCAGGCCGTATGTCCGGCCAGGAGACCAGACTGGCCGACTAGGAAGCTTGCCCGAGACAGCCGGGCCATTTGGCATGTCTGCCGGCCAAAGCGGTACCGCCGGACCCTCGACCAACAGGACCGGACCGATCAGCATTGCCGGCGGGGAGGCCCAAACCTCTGGCACAATTGGTGGTGACGTGGGTGACACCGCCGGTCCCATTGGTGATGCCGCCGACTCCGGGATCAACTTGGCCGGTCCAGAAGGCATTCCTGCCAGTACCTCGCACAGTCCAGCCGGTACAGCCGATCCAGCCGAGTACACGAGCATTTCAACTTCTACACAAGGAGACTCGGAAGAGATAAGCTACCAGCTTCAGGACATGCATCTAGAGGAAGTCTCTAGACCAGTAGTGCCACCAGGAGCAATGACAAGGAGCAGATAAAGAGCACTCGTCCACAAGTTCAGCTTATGGGTCGACAAGCTCCTAGAGGAAGATCAACTAAAGAAAATGGGCCAGAAGTGCAAAGAAGAGTCCAAAGGCTTCTCAACAATGCAAGGGACCTCAGAGACTTGGGCTTTAGTGGCAAAAGAGGTCAGGGCCTAAAGATTTCTAACCCTACTCCAAGTCGAAGACTAGGAGCAAGGCGTGCGCATGCCACAAGGACGGCCACCTTCCATTTCTTGGCCGTGAGGTAAGTAAGGTAAGTTTCAATTCGAATATATGCCTCTTTCTGTTTTGCAGGATAGGATCTAGATTGTTTACATTTTTGAGTCAAAGACATTTTAGAAATACGTCCTTTTTCGGTTATGCACTTTTGTATATTTTCCATTTGTGCACTTTTGTAAACTTTCCTTTTCTTTCTTTGAGTCGACCCTAGAAGGTCAACTGTCGAGCATATTAATAAGGCTCCTTCCAGCATCGTAGTTCGTCAACCTTTTTGATATTAATAAAGTGCAAATTTTCTTACAAGTTTTCTCTCTAAGAATCTTGTGCGCTTAGAACCTAGTTTAGACCAGCCCTCCTAGCTCTAAGTTTGTGATTTATCACGAGGTTCATCACCCCTCGTGTGGTTCACTTCACCCTTCCATCGAATACCAACCCAAAAACCCCTATCTAAGAAATCTAAGGTCGAGTTTCTCACCTAACCTTCTCCAAACAGCCCACGCGCATATAAGCCTTGAATCGAGGCTTGTATCACATACCCACCAGAAAACTCCCATCCAGAAGCTTAAGGCTAAGTTTCTCATCTAATCTTCTCCAAGCAGTCAACGCATGTTACGACCTTGATTCAAGTCTTGTATCAACTGGCCTTTAGACAAAGGCGAAGAGATATTCTCCTATCGAATACCTAAGAACCTAGAGTCGATTGGGGCTCTATTCGAACCTGAAAAAACTGTTCAAAATGAATTAAGTGTTTTATCTCTGCATATTTTCAAATATGGTAAGTCCTTCATGCGCTCTGTAGGTCACAACCATCTTTATGATATGTCTTTTTGATGAAAAATAAAGTCGCGACTCTTTCAAGTTTTAAAGGAGCCACTTGATGGAGCTTGACCGTAGTGATTCTTAGGCCTCGTTCCCTTTATTTGGGTCGCATTGTTTAACTGGGAAGCACATAGCTCTTTGGGCCTCCCCACCTATTCTTTGGGTGTTAACCCCCTGATAATCATGGTTTTTTTCATTGTTTCACCCTGCATTTCATGATCATTTTATTTATTTTCATTAGCATTTTAGGACATTCATTCTCATATAGCATTGTATTCTGTAGCTTAGGGCATGCATTTCGACTTTTACATGTTTTCTCGAATGCTTTTAGGTACATTGTGCAAAATGGGAAAATTGGAGCTTGGCCATAGGCAACCAAAGATTGGAGAATGAGATAGAACAAGTGAGATGACCATCTGTGTGCCGCCTAATGGAGTTCACACGATTGGATTGTTGGCCGATCACCCAGGTAGATCTCCAAGCCCTACCTGCTGGCCTAGCGATCGCCCAGTTGGCCAGTCGCCTAGGCTGATTGCCCAGGTAGATCGACCAGTCCTTCCTGCTCACCCAGAGATCGGCCCAACAGCCAATTTCCCTGTCCTGCTTGCTCGCCTAGCGATCGGCCAGTTAACCGATTGCCCAAGCTGATCACCCATGTAGACTGCCATACCTGTGTGCTCACCCAGCGATCAGGCCAACGATCGATAGCCCAGGCCGTTGACGGCCAATCTCGTGCCTATGCGAGTTTCTTAGGGATACGATATAAACCCTTATAGATCACAATTAACCTAAGTTTTCACTTCTCTTATTTCTCTTTGCCGAGTTTTAGGAGTCTCTTTGCAACTTTGATTTTTGTTCTTGCAACTTTTCAATTCCAGTGAAAAATTCCTTATCCCTATCTCTTACTTTATGTTTTGTTATCTTATTTCGTTGTTTTTGTTGTTTCTATGATTATGTGTGAGTAGGTGTACCTATATGGGTTGTGGTTAAGGTAGATTAGGGGATTAGATGTTCATTATTGATGCTTAGATTGATTAGATTACAATTCCTCATGATTAAGATGTGCTTAATGGTAGGACTGAAGTAGATAATCAATTCCTAGAGTTACGATATTTTGCGACCCAAAGATGTTTAACAAAAATTTTAGGTAAAGCCTAATCATGCTTTTCACATCCAACGAGAGTTGATATTTAAGGTGATTAGTAGACTAAGATAGACTTGAACTTAAACATTACTACCCAATTGGTTACTGTTCAAAAGATTTGATTAATCAATAGACTAGTACAAGTCTATTTGTCACGAGAGTGGATTAATCTATTAGAAAGTGTTCTATGTCTTATGGTTATATTTAATTGAGCACGTAGCATTTTTAATTAGCAGATAATCACCCTGAGTCGAATGCCTTGCCCATGGTCCGTATGCTTTGATCATTGAATTAAACTTGTTAATATTTTCTCTATAGTTAGATAACTAGGAAAACTACTTAAATTTTGGTGTTCCCTGTATTCCTAATGTGGTATTGTATCTTCCCTTTGGATTTGATACCCAAATACTACTTTCATTGTTATGCACTTGACGTTGTATAGGGATTAAAATTTAAAACCCCATCACCCCAGTCTGACTAGTTCGGGTTAGAGTCTCCTTATTAGATGTTCAAGGTCTTTGTGATCCTTCATGTTTATTATATTCTCTAATGACTGTGTTTAAATTGTGCCTTACCCTCCTTATGCTTGTTCGGGTCATTAGTGGGTTCTCAGGATCGGCACTTGGGTGATGTTGTGCTCGCAGGCCGGGCTTTTTGGGTTGAGTTCTTCCTCTTCACCTCCCTATTGAAGAGGTTTTGAAAGTAGAAGTTGTTTACCTACATGGAAATGAGCTAAATCATAAACATTAAAAGTCCAGGAGATGTTTAACTCACTCGACAGTTCAAGGCCGTAGGAGTTTTCCATAATGCATTCCAAGATGGTCCATCTCCTCTTGGTGTTATCTTGGATTTCCTTTGGTTAGGGAACCTTTTAGTCCTTTTATGTAACCATATGTAATCGCTGAGTCAAAAGATAACTTCTTTGCGTCATTTGTCCCTTGAGAGTTTGTATTGTATGCTCCTTTTCTCTGTGTTCTCCTTAACATTCTAATGTAGTTTGGTGATGGCCTTAGCCTTGATGACTGCGTCTATGTTGGAGTGCTCCGAATGTGCCTATGGTGAGAGGTCCAATGGTGTGATTTGCTTAAAACCATAACTCTCAAAAGGTGAAAACTTAGTAGGATAGTGTCTTGTACAATTATAACCAAATTTAACAAAAGATAGGCTCTCTGTTGGAGTACCCCGAATGTGGTAATGGTGAGAGGTCCAATGGTGTGATTGGTCTAAAACCATAACTCTCAAAAGGTGAAAACTTAGTAGGATAGTGTCTTATACAATTATAACCAAATTTAACAAAAGATATACAATCCAACTAATTTTTAAATTGTTACTAATCGTGGCCCTCAAAAGGATTGATAACGTTTAGTTGACAACATTGGTTTGGTCATTTTTTTGGAGGTGACAAGTGGTGGAGAAAAGCAGTTTGGTGCCTAGTTTTCTTCAAACGGTCCTCAAAAAATGACTCAGGAACTTAGTGTCCATGTACAACACAATGGACTCGGGCAAGCCATGTAGACGGACCACTTGTGTGACAAATATTTCGGCAGTTTGTGTGGCATCATTGGTCTCTGAACATGGTATGAAGTTGGACGTCTTTGAAAATCAGGCCACCATAACAAGTACAAAATCCTTATGCTGCGGTTTGGGTGAACTTAGTACAAAATCCATGGATACACATACCCTAAGCATGTTAGCAGTAGGTAAAGGCATATATAAACCATAAGGATAGGACATAGATTTTTCTTTTAGACATGTTATGCATCTTGAGCAAAATCGTGCCACATTACTTTTGAGGTTTGGCCAAAAGAAGTGTTTACTAAGGATACTCAATGTCTTACCAATTCTGAAATTACCCATTAAGCTTTCTCCATGAGACTCTTGGATGAGTAGTTCTCGCATGGAACCTCGAGGAATGCATAGCCAGTAGTCTCAAAAAAATAGCATTCATGTTGATAGAACTAGCCCGAGGCAACTTGGGCACAGTCATGGTAAAGGTTGCAAAAGTCCATATATTTTGCATATTAGCCCTTGAGATGCTAAAATCCCATGAATTTTGCCTCCTGAGTGGAAATGTCTTTGTGTACTCTGGCCATCTTGCATGCCTACTTTTCAGTGTTGTTTGACCTCGGGATGCATCAAGGTTTCATGGTCTGTGTGTATGACGAGTTCTTTGGCCAAAATTAGTGTTTCCAAATTTGGAGTGTCCTTACAACGGTGTAGCTACTTGTCGTAGGTCGATAGTTGAGGTCGACACCATTTTATTGTAGGAACAAAATATTTTTACTCTAGCTCATATATCAAAAAAGAGAACTCCGATAATAAGTTTTTGGAGAAACTAACCATTTTATTGTAAGAAACTATGGCTGAATCAAACAGTCAAGAGCAGAACAAGGCCACGATGGCCATGATCACAACACTCCAGGCCCAATTTACTTCGATTGGAGAAAGACTAGAAAGGGTGGAGCGACCAGGAAGCTTGCAGGCCATATGGAACATACGGCTCGATAAACCCAGCATGAACAAGGGCACGCCGAGGATTTTAACAACACCAGGCCATGGCCGGATAAGAAAGATCGCTACACAGAGGAAGAAGCTGATCACCAACAGTACGGCCAAGACACGAGGCTTATAGCACCCCCACGACACTTAACGGATGACGAGGATATAGCCACGGCTAACACGCCACATAACACTGATGTGGAAAAGGTTTGTACAACAATATTTCCATATAGAATTACAGCATTGGTTTCAAGCTCTTAAGCATCAATCAACGTGCGTAGAAGAATACTATGAATAATTTCAGAAGCTTTTGAACCAGTTAGAACTCAATGACGATCAAATGGTCCTAGTGGCCCAGTTTTTAGACAGCTTGCAAGAAAGGATCAGAGTTAAGGTAGAGAGGCAATTGTACAATGGTTTCAAGAACTTATTCTACCTTTCCGTACAGGCAGAACAACTTATCAATTGTAAGACCAATGATCTACGTAACCGTCCTAAGACTGATTAGGTACCAAGTAAAGGCAGCAACAAGGCAGTAGGCAAGGGAAAGATGATTGAAATCAAGTCACGGTTCAAAGGAAAGACCATTAAGCCAGCCCGAGACCGCAGGACCAAGGCAGCTAAGCTCTTAAACCATCAACTTTCCTGAGATATCACATGTTTTAAGTGTAGGGGACGTGGGCATACATCAGGAGGATGCCCAAACCAACGAGTCTTGTTGTTCACGGAGTCCAGAGAGTATGAGTCTCAATGATGAGAAAGAGGCCGAGCCAGAAGGTGAATATATAGATACATAGAATACCACAACATAGGATAAATCTTGGTGACATGCTGCCTCTTAAATGCCACGGTCTATCCCATCCAGATCTTAGAAATAGAGAACATATTTGAAGATGCTAGAAAAATGGAAACAGCTGTGTAGACGGTGGCAAAAAGGAAACACATTCAAAGGAATCCACAAAATAGAAACAACATCAGACTAATCAACCAAAATGGAATGGAAACATGATCAAGCGTGATCAGAAACTTCCTATTAACAGCAAAAATGGGAAGTTTCCAACCAAGGATGTTGGATTCGCTTATAAAAGAAGTCTTGGAGCAAATGACCTACGTATCCGAGAAAAAGGCGTCAAGAGAGTTAGAGAAGTTCTTGAATTTAATCTATTGAGATAGAGCTGCATAAGACCCAACATTGAGTTTAGTTTGTAATAATTAACTTAAAGATATTCTACTGAATAAGAAATATTTTTTGGTGAATTGGATTTGCGAGTATTTCACATTTTCAATATTCCACAATCGTTGCACCATAAAATGGAAGGTATTTAATCTCATTATTGACGGAGAATCTTTAACTAATGTTGCAAGTGCATACATGGTCGAGATGTTAGGCATTGAGAGAACTAAAGACCCCCGACCATAACGGCTAAGGTGGCTCGATGACAATATAAAACTCAAAATCCATGAACAAGTAATGGTACCTTTTAGTGTGGGCCGTTATCAAGACCATGTGCGACGTGGTACCGATGCAAACAGGGCACCTCTTGCTAGGAAGGCCGTGGAGTTTTAATCGGAAAACTAGGCATGATGGCCAAACAAATTTATATATCTTTGTGCATGAAAAAAGTAAGATTAGTCCAGCTTCCCTTACTGTTGTGCAAGTTCATGAATTACAACTACAAACGAGTAAGAAAAAAAACAACATCACACCTATTTTCCTTCTTCAACCTTGTTATGTCCAAAAAGCCTTGGCCTCGAAGGACTCAATGCTACTAATGATCTCTAAGGAAGTTTTGAGTGCAGGAAAATAATATGTGAAGGTAGCCGTAGAAGTGGCCGACCTTCTCAACTGGTTCAAAGATTTCTCAACTGATTTCAAATATTAATGGCTGGCCTACCCCCACTCTGCGGTATGGAACATCAAATTGGTCTTTTCCTCGGGACTTCCCTACCGAACCAGCCAGCATATAGGTGAGTCCAGAAGAGTCTTATGAGCCTCAAAAGCAAGTTGAGGAACTCTTGTACGAAGGATATGTGCGGTAGAGCCTGATATTTTGTTCTATACTGGTACTTATAGTACGCAAGAAGGAAAGTAACATGGAGGATGTGTGTGGACTGCCGGGCCAATAAACAACATTACCATCAAGTATAGGTATCAAATATCACGGCTGGATGACATTTTGGATTACTTGAGTGGGCAACAATCTTTTCAAGATTGATCGTAAAATTGGGTACCACGAAGTACGCATGAAAGAAGGAGACGAGTGGAAAACCATCTTCAAAACCAAAAAAGAGATGTAAGAGTAGACAGTCATGTCTTTCGGCCATACCAATTGATGGGGGCATCAGGTCATATGGCCGGCCAGGAGACCAGACTGGCCGACCAGGGAGCTTGCCCAAGACAGCCGGGCCATTTGGCACGTCTGCCGGCCCAAGCGGTACTGCCAGACCCTCGACCAACAGGACCGGACCGATCAGCATTGCGGGCGGAGAGGGCCAAACCTCCGGCACAATTGGTGGCGACGTGGATGACACCGCTGGTCCCCTTGGTGACGCCGTCGACTCCGGGATCAACTTGGCCGGTCCAGAAGGCATTCCGGCCAGCACCTCGCACAGTCCAGCCGGTACAGACGATCCAGCCGAGTACACGGCCATTTCAGCATCTACACAAGGAGACTCGGACAAGATAAGCTACCAGCTTCAGGACATGCATCTAGTGGAAGTCTCTACACCAGTGGTGCCACCAGGAGCAATGACAAGGAGCAGATCAAGAGCACTCTTCCACAAGTTCAGCTTATGGGTCGACAAGCTCCTAGAGGAAGATCGACTAAGGACAGTGGGCCAGAAGTGCAAAGAAGAGTCCAAAGGCTTCTCAACAATGCAAGGGACTTCAGAGACTTGGGCATTAGTGGCAAGAGAGGTCAGGGCCCAAAGATTCCTAACCCTACTCCAAGTCGAAGACTAGGAGCAAGGCGCGTGCATGCCACAAGGATGGCCACCTTCCATTTCTTGGCCGTGAGGTAAGAAAGGTAAGTTGTCAATTCGAATATATTCCTCTTTCTGTTTTGTAGGGTAGGATCTAGATTGTTTAGATTTTTGAGTCAAAAAATTTTTAGGAATAGGTCCGTTTTCGGTTATGCACTTTTGTACCTTTTCCATTTGTGCACTTTTGTAAAATTTCCTTTTCTTTCTTTGAGTCGACCCTAGAAGGTCAAGCTGTCGAGCATATTAATAAGGCTCCTTCCAGCATTGTAGTTCAACAACCTTTTTGATATTAATAAAGTAGAACTTTCTTCCTACAAGCTTTCTCTCAAAAGAGACTTGTGCGCTTAGAACCTAGTTGAGACCAGCCCTCCTAGCTCTAAGTTGGTGATTTATCACGAGGTTCATCACCCCTCGTGTGGTTCACTTCACCCTTCCATCAAATACCAACCCAAAAACCCCTATCCAAGAAGTCTAAGGTCGAGTTTCTCACCTAACCTTCTCCAAACAGCCCATGCGCATATAATCCTTGAATCGAGGCTTGTATCACCAATGCCCCTAGAACCTTATGCACCTCATGAACTATGCTCTGAGGATGTATATAAGTAAGTTTGCGGTGGTTTTTTTTTATGTTACACTCATCTACAGTAAGTATTTGAATGATCATGTCTTGCAACTTGATATGGTGCTAAAAACACTTTGCCAAGAAGAGCTTTAGGCCAATCTCAACAAGTGCACCTTTTGGACTAATAAACTAGTTTTTAAGGTTTTGTTGTACATTTACGGGGTGTACAGGTAAATCAAGAGAAGGTCTGAGCCATTCTAGAATGGCCGACGCCGAAGAACCTCAGCCAAGTATGGAGCGTCCATGGAAAGACCAGCTTCTACCAGCAGTTTGTTCTAAACATTCAGCAGCATAGTCTCCCCTTTGACGGCCATAGCAAAGAAGAACATGGGATTTAGATTGGGATAGGCCCAAGATAAGGCGTTATAGGCCCTAAATTACAGCCTAACACATGCACTCATTCTAGTCCTGCCCGCTTTCAACAAGATCTTCGAGGTTAAGTGTAGATGCTTTAGGCTCTCGTGGTCAGTATGGATCACAAACTCCTTAAACATCAAGTAACGTTGCCACGTTTCCATGGTTTGAACAAAGGCGTAAGAGTTTTTTTCGTAGGTCGGATAGTTGAGAGAAGCTCCACCTGTCTTCTCATTGAAATATGCAACAGGTCGGCCTTCTGTAGTTTGTACCGTGGTATGCCAGATGGATGGAATATATCGAGACCTTTCCATCTGTCAACAGGTATAAGAAGGGTAAAGAAAATGTCTTGGCTGAGTCACTATCAAGAACATATGCCCTAATCTCAACCATGGAGGCAAATATCTTAGGGTTCTAGAACATCAAGGACTTGTCAAAAGATGGTACGGACCTCACCAAAAGTTACAATGAATGTGGCAAAGGGAATCATGGCAAGTTCTATCTTCATGATGGATTCCTATTTTGGGAAAGGAGGCTATGCATTTCTCAATGATCTCTACGAGAGTTGATCATACTTGAAGCATATGGGGGCCGTCTCATGAGCCATTTTATAGCAGTTAAGACACTTTCTATGGTCCCCGAACATTTCTACTAGCTGTCGATTAAGAACTCAGTTGAAGACCTATGTGCAAGGTGCGTGATCTGTAAGAGACCAAAGTCTAGGGTGCACCTTCACGGGTTGTACCTTCCTATGCCCATACCAACACACCCATGGGTAGCAATCTCAATAGATTTTATCCTCGGCCTACCCAAAAATAACCAAAAAGAAGACATATTTGTTCTAGTTGACCGGTTCTCAAAGATGGCCCACTTTATACCATCCCCCATTGTGAACGATGCAACCCAAGCGGCGTAGTCATTATTCAAGGAGATAATCCGGATACATGGCGTGCCCAAGACTATTGTGTCTCTTGAGAAACCAAATTCTTGAGAGACTTCTGGAGGTCTCTTTGGAGAAATCTAGCCACCAACCTTTTGTTCTCCACCACTCGCTACCTTCAAACCGATGGCCAGACCGAGGTGGTCAACTGGACCTTATCCACTCTACTTACAACCACCCTTGCGAAAAATCTCAAGAAGTGGGTGGAGGGCCTATATTTTATTGAATTCGCTTACAACCAAGCTGTATACTGGCCACCAAGAAGAATCCCTTTGAAGTCATCTATGGCCTAAAAACGCCTTTGGAGTAAGCACCATTACCATGAGCCAAGATGGTCAACCAAAATTAAGAACCTAAGGCATAATTTTTCAAGAAGTTGCATCAAAAGGTCATAGAGAATTCGGAGAAAAGAACCGAGAAATACATGACCCATGCAAACAAAGGTATAAAAGATATGATCTTTCAACTCAAAGATTGTGTGTGGCTACACCTAAAGCAAGAACAATTCCCCACTTAAGAATCTCCAAGCTAGCTCCCAGTGGAGATGGGTCATTGCTAGGAGTAAGACTTACCCCTATTACAAATTGCAGAGTAATCGAAGTAGTAGTTCAGGTATCAAATCAACAAGGAAGAGAGCATAATGCACTAGAAATACATGAAACACTTAATTTAAGTAAATTCAAATTGGGTTTTGGCTGATTTTATTGTTGACTAATTTTTAAAGAAATAGAATGACAAGTTTAAATCAATGATAAATGTATATGGACGATGGGCAAGACATTCGAATCAAGATGATTATCTGCTAATTAACAATGTTAAATGGTCCATTAAATATATTCATAACACATAGAAAACTTCCTAATGAATTAACCCACTCCCATGATAAAATCTCATATACTAGTCTATTTATTAGTTAAATCATGAGAACTGCAAATCAGTCAGCTAGTAATCCTTACGTTCAAGTCTATATTAGTCGACTAATCACTTTAAACATCGACTCTCATAGGCTAAAATTTGAAAAGCATGCTTAGGCTTTACATACACATTTTTTCAAACACCTCTCGGCCACAAAAAATCATAAGTCTGAGAATTGATTAGCTATTTCAATCCTATCATTAAGCATATCATAATCATGAGGATTTGTAGTCTAATCAACCTAAGTATCACTAATCAATATCTAATCTCCCTAATCTACCGTACCCATAATCCATTAAGAGAACTACTCACACATGGTGATTGCAATAACAAAAACAATCAAATACACAAAGCAAAACATAAGTAAGCGATAGGGAAAGAAAACTATTCAATAGAATTGACAAAAATTTCAAAAACAAGTCTCTAAAGTTCCAACAGAGAAATGAAAATCTTCCGGAATTAAAGTAAGGTCATGTTGTGACCTAAGGGGGTTTTATAGTCTCCCAAAAGTAACTGGATCAAGTCCGGAATAATCCATATAAAAACAGATGAAAGAGGGCCGATGGGCATGCGGATGGGCATGCGAATGGCCAGCGGGATTGGTTGGTGGGCTGATCGCTGGGCGACCCAGTAGGTGTGCGGTACTTTCTGCACGGACGGCTGGTGCAATCGGTCGATGGGCTGATTGCTGGAACTTCATGGATTTCAGCACGCACCTCTGGTGGAGCGAAAGGCCGGTCCGATTGACCAACAGGCCAATCGTTGGAACTTTAGAGATTCAAGGTATACGTTTGGACGAGTGTCCTGGGGGACCAGCCGATTGGGCGATCGCTTTGATTCCAGCAATAAATGGCGTGCGTCTGGGGGAGCGGCTGGACCGATTGGCCCATAGTCCATTCACTGCAATTCCACGCAGTTGGCAATTTCCCTCGACCGATCTGCCAATGCCAATGGCCAGGGGGCCGATGGCAACTCTCCTAGGGTCTTTCTTCCTTCTCCAATTCGAGCATTCTCTATTTCCAAGTTCCAATCTCTACTTCGTCATATTTTACCTTAAAACCATTTGAGAAAACGTGTAAGGATGCAAAATGTATGTCCTATGCTATAAAATGCATGCATATGAGAGTGCTTGTCAAATAGTGGATAAATGATCTAAAATCCTTGTGAAGGCAAGGAAAATGGTGGTAGAATGCAAGGTGAAACAATGCAAAAACCATGATTATCAACTCCTATACTTGCCTTTTACTCGTTCTCGAGGAAAACAAGCAAATACAAACCGAAGAAGAGGTTTGAAAACTGTACCTCCAAACCACAACTATGTACAAAGAATTAAATGCAAAATACTTAATGATGAGGACATCAGGTCGTACATCCAGCCAGGAGACCAAAATGGCCGACCAGGAAGCTTGCCCGAGACAGCAGGACCATCTGGCACGTCTGCCGGACCAGGCAGTACCGCCGGACCCTCGACCTATAGGACCAGACCGGTCAGCATCGCCGGCGGAGAGGCCCAAGCTTCCGGCACACTTGGTGGGGACGTGAATGACACCGCCGGTCCCCCTGATGACACCGCCGACTCCGGGATTAACTTGGCCGGTCCTGAAGTCATTCCGGCCAGTACCGCGCACAGTCCAGCCGGTACAGGCGATCCAGCCGAGTACACGCGCACTTCCACTTCTACACAAGAGGACTCGGACCAAATGAGCTACCAGCTCCAGGACATGCACCTAGAAGAAGTATATACACCAGTAGTACCTCAAGGAGCAATGACAAGAAGCAGATCAATGGCACTCTTCCACAAATTCAGCTTATGGGTCGACAAGCTCCTAGAGGAAGATCAGCTAAGGAAAATGGGCCAGAAGAGCAAAGTAGAGTCCAAAGGCTTCTCAAAAACACAAGGAACATCAGAGACTTGGGCTTTAGTGGCAAGAGAGGTCAGGGCCCAAAGATTTTTAACCCTACTCCAAGTCGAAGACTAGGAGCAAGGCGCGTGCATGCCACAAGGACGGCCACCTTCCATTTCTTGGCCGTGAGGTAAGTTAAGGTAAGTTTCAATTCGAATATATGCCTCTTTCTGTTTTGCAGGGTAGGATCTAGATGCTTTACATTTTTGAGTCAAGAACATTTTAGGAATAGGTCCTTTTTCGGTTATACACTTTTGTATCTTTTCCTTTTGTGCACTTTTGTAAACTTTCCTTTTCTTTGTTTGAGTCGACCCTAGAAGTTCAAGCTGTCGAGCATATTAATAAGGCTCCTTCCAGCATTGTAGTTTGACAGCCTTTTTGATATTAATAAAGATAGAACTTTTTCCCAAACAAGTTTTCTCTCAAGAATCTTGTGCGCTTAGAATCTAGTTGAGACCAGCCCTCCTAGCTCTAATTTTGTGATTTATCACGAGGTTCATCACCCCTCGTGTGGTTCACTTCACCCTTCCATCTTTTACCAACCAGAAAACCCCCATCCAGAAGCCTAAGGTCGAGTTTCTCACCTAATCTTCTACAAACAGCCCACGCGCATACATCCTTGAATCAAGGCTTGTATCATTTTGGTATCAGAGCTTAAAGCTCCTAAACAAGGTTGTTTATATCCTTTTGCTTGTTTTGTTTTTAGTTCTTGCATTAGTTTAAGTCGCATTCAAGAAAAATCAAAAAAATAACCTCAAACTCCAAACCGAGTGCATCTAGCCTTCTACGTGTATCACTAGGGTTTAGATTCACTTTTGCATTGCCATTCACGTTTTCCTTTTTATTTAATTCATATTTCCATTAATTTTAAGTTAAATTAAAAAGAAAACAAAAAGAAAAGAAAAGAAAATAGGAAAATACCCAAAAGATTTCGACTTGGACAGCTAGCACAAGTTGTCTAGGAAGTTTCATTATCCTTTTATTCGAATTTCCTTTCTTTAGGATTTTTCCTTTTTGCATTTTTTTGAACCCCTTATAAAAAGAAAACCCTCCTAACAATTTAGGAGCATCCTAACTTGTCTTCTTTCTTTGTAGCACACCATGGGAGAAGAAAATAGAGAAGCAACCGAAGCCATGATGGCCATGTTCACCACACTCCAAACACAACTCGCATCCATAGGTGAGAGGTTGGAGCGTGTGGAAAGACCGGTGAGATTCCAGGCTATAAGGCACGTGAGAGCTGAGCAAGACCGTCCTGAGGGTCCTGAGCACCTTAGGACACGGCACGAACAGGAGGAACCCCAGCCAGATGGAGATGAGGACACACAACCTCATAACTATCACCATAGGCCGAGAGGACCTCCACGGCAACCAGAGGCAGAAGATGATGGCTTTGAGCCATAGGGTCTTCACCAGAGACCAAGAATGCCTCCTAGGCATCATGAGGATGGAGATGAACACACCTACAACCGGGTAATTCATCCTGATGTTAAACTAACTCCCCCAAGTTTTGCAGGAAAAGTAGACCCCGAGGCTTACCTAGATTGGGAGAGGAGAATGGATCATATCTTTGATCACTACAACCAACCAGGACCTAGGAGAGTCTCAATGGCAGTAGCACAACTCACGGACAATGCCCTCATCTGGTGGGATCGTGAGGTATCTGACAGAAGGAGGAAGAGAATGAGGCCCATAGACTCATGGGTCGACATGAAAGACCTCATGCGACAAAGGTTTGTTCCACCTTACTTTCATAGAGATTTGCAACGTCGTTTTCGTACTCTTAAGCAGGGTACCAGATCAGTAGAGGAGTACTATGAAGAGTTCGAGAAGCTAAGGAACAGATTGGAGCTCAATGATGATGAAGAAGCCTTGATAGCACAATTCTTGGATGGACTCCAAGAAAGGATCAGCCGCAAGGTGGAAAGGCAAATCTACAATGACTTCAAGGACTTGTTCCACCTATCTGTGCAAGCTGAGCAGCACATCAAACGTAAGAGCCAAGACATCCGCAGCAAGCCTAAGACACCTTGGACACCAAGCAACATGCCCAAGACCGTAGACAAAGGCAAAAGCATAGAGATCGAGTCAAGGTTCAAGAGCAAGCCTCCTGAACCTACCCGTGACCAGAGAGAGCCTAGTAAGTCTTCTAACCCTCAAAGATCACGTGACATAACTTGTTTCAAGTGCAGGGGACGTGGACACATCTCAAGGGAGTGCCCAAACAACCGAGTCATGCTGATTACGGAGGCAGGAGAGTATGAGTCCCAAGATGAAGAGGACTATGAGCCAGAAGGAGAGTATGGTGACATTGAGTACCCTGATGTGGGGGAAGTGCTGGTCACTAGACGTATCCTCAGTGCAATGGTAGATCCCTCTGAGACCATACAAAAGGAGAACATCTTCCACAGCCGGTGCACCATCAAGGGCAAGGTATGTAACCTCATCATAGATGGTGGTTCTTGCACTAACATTGCTAGTGCATATATGGTTGATAAGCTAGGTCTAGTGATACAAGCCTTGATTCAAGGATGTATGCGCGTGGGCTGTTTGTAGAAGATTAGGTGAGAAACTCGACCTTAGGCGTCTGGATGGGGGTTTTCTGGTTGGTAAAAGATGGAAGGGTGAAGTGAACCACACGAGGGGTGATGAACCTCGTGATAAATCACAAACTTAGAGCTAGGAGGGCTGGTCTCAACTAGGTTCTAAGCGCACAAGTCTCTTTTGAGAGAAAGCTTGTAGGAAGAAAGTTCTACTTTATTAATATCAAAAAGGTTGTTGAACTACAATGCTGGAAGGAGCCTTATTAATATGCTCGACAGCTTGACCTTCTAGGGTCGACTCAAACAAAGAAAAGGAAAGTTTACAAAAGTGCACAAAAGGAAAAGATACAAAAGTGTATAACCGAAAAAGGACCTATTCCTAAAATGTTCTTGACTCAAAAATGTAAAGCATCTAGATCCTACCCTGCAAAACAGAAAGAGGCATATATTCGAATTGAAACTTACCTTAACTTACCTCACGGCCAAGAAATGGAAGGTGGCCGTCCTTGTGGCATGCACGCGCCTTGCTCCTAGTCTTCGACTTGGAGTAGGGTTAAAAATCTTTGGGCCCTGACCTCTCTTGCCACTAAAGCCCAAGTCTCTGATGTTCCTTGTGTTGTTGAGAAGCCTTTGGACTCTAATTTGCTCTTCTGGCCCATTGTCCTTAGCTGCTCTTCCTCTAGAAGCTTGCCGACCCATAAGCTGAATTTGTGGAAGAGTGCTCTTGATCTGCTTCTTGTCATTGCTCCTGGAAGTACCACTGGTGTAGATACTTCCTCTAAGTGCATGTCCTGGAGCTGGTAGCTCATTTGGTCCGAGTCCTCTTGTGTAGAAGTGGAAGTGCGCGTGTACTCGGCTGGATCGCCTGTACCGGCTGGACTGTGCGCGGTACTGGCCGGAATGACTTCAGGACCGGCCAAGTTAATCCCGGAGTCGGCGGTGTCATCAGGGGGACCGGCGGTGTCATTCACGTCCCCACCAAGTGTGCCGGAAGCTTGGGCCTCTCCGCCGGCGATGTTGACCGGTCTGGTCCTATAGGTCGAGGGTCCGGCGGTACTGTATGGTCCGGCAGGCGCGCCAGATGGTCCTGCTGTCTCGGGCAAGCTTCCTGGTCGGCCAGTCTGGTCTCCTGGCTGGATGTACGACCTGATGTCCTCATCATTCCCTCCCTCTTCAGTAGGTTTTGTCCTCAAAACTGGATCATCTGCATGGAAAGGGCCAAGTCAGTAACATTGAACGTATTGGACACATTAAACTCACCTGGAAGCTCGATCCGGTAGGCGTTGTTGTTGATCCTCTCGAGCACTCTGAATGGTCCATCTCCTCTTGGTGCTAGCTTGGAACTCCTTAGGTTTGGGAACCTCTCCTGCCGTAGGTGTAGCACTGCTCCTATGCCTATTCCAGAGGCATCACACTCCACTTCAAACGTCTTGTTGAAGTCGGGAAGGACTAGCACTGGTGCGTGTGTAAGGCTGTCCTTCAAGGCCTGGAATGCCTTCTCATGAGCTTCTCCCCAGCTGAATCCCACGTTCTTCTTCACTACTGCCGTCAGTGGTGAGGCAATACTGCTGAAGTTGGGCACGAATCTCCTATAGAAGCTGGCCAGTCCGTGGAAGCTCCTTACTTGGCTGATGTTTCCTGGTGTTGGCCATTCTTGTATGGCTCGAATCTTCTCTTCATCAACCTGTAGGCCCTGTGAACTCACAACAAAACCTAAAAAGACAAGCTTATCAGTACAAAAGGTGCACTTCTTGAGATTGGCATAAAGCTCTTCTTGTCGAAGGGTTTTAAGTACCATCTCAAGATGTGTGAGGTGTTCCCGTAGGCACTTACTATAAACCAAAATGTCATCAAAGTAAAGTACTACGAACTTACTGATGTACGCCCTAAGAACTTGGTTCATAAGGCGCATGAAGGTGCTTGGGGCATTAGTCAAGCCAAATGGCATGACTGTCCACTCGTAGAGCCCTTGCTTTGTCTTGAAAGCAGTCTTCCACTCATCACCTTCCTTCATTCTTACCTGGTGGTATCCACTTTTGAGGTCTATCTTGGAGAAGACCGTGGCTCCACTCAGCTCATCTAGCATGTCATCCAGTCGTGGTATTGGATGCCTATACTTGACTGTGATGTTGTTGATTGCTCGGCAGTCCACACATGCCAAGTCCCATCCTTCTTGGGCACTAGTAGCACTGGTACGGCACATGGACTAAGGCTCTCTCGAACATAGCCTTTCTCCAGGAGCTCCTTGACTTGCTTCTCAAGCTCCTTGGACTCCTCTGGACTCATCCGGTAGGCTGGCCGGTTGGGCAGGGCTGCTCTGGGCACTAGATCGATCTGGTGTTCTATGCCACGTAAGGAGGCAAGCCCGCTGGTATCTCCTCTGGAAACACATCCTGGAACTTGTTGAGGAGTGTTGCTACTTCAGGAGGCAGCTCTACCTGTTCTTTCTCTATATTCAACACTTCTTTGAAAACCATTAGTAGCACTAGATCCTTCGAGGCTAAAGCTCTCCGGACATGACTAGGTTGAATAAGAAAGTTAGACTTGACAAGTTTCTTTTCCTTACTCATTTGGAGTTGTAGCTCATGTACTTGGGCAGGTGTAAGAGGAGCTAGGCTGACCTTTCTCTTGTCATGCACGAAGGTGTATAGATTGGTTCGGCCATCATGCCTGGTCTCTTTGTCAAACTGCCATGGTCTTCCTAGCAGAAGATGGCCAGCTTGCATGGGCACCACGTCGCACTCGACCTGGTCTTGGTACTTGCCCACACTGAAGGGCACAGTGACTTGCTCATGAATCTTGAGCTCCACTTTGTCATCGAGCCATCTCAGTCTATATGGCCGAGGATGCCGTGTCCTCTCTAGACCTAGCTTATCAACCATATACGCACTAGCAACGTTAGTGCAAGAACCACCATCTATGATGAGGTTACATACATTTCCCTTGATGGTGCAACGGCTGTGGAAGATGTTCTCCTTTGGATGGTCTCTGAAGGATCCACCATTGCACTGAGGATACACCTAGTGACCAGCACTTCCCCCACATCAGGGTACTCAATGTCACCATATTCTCCTTCTGGTTCATAGTCCTCTTCATCTTGGGACTCATATTCTCCTGCCTTCGTAATCAGCATGACTCGGTTGTTTGGGCACTCCCTTGAGATGTGTCCACGTCCCCTGCACTTGAAACAAGTTATGTCACGTGATCTTTGAGGGTTAGAAGACTTACCAGGCTCTCTCTGGTCACGGGTGGGTTCAGGAGGCTTGCTCTTGAACCTTGACGATCTCACGCTTTTGCCTTTGTCTACGGTCTTAGGCATGTTGCTTGGTTCCCAAGGTGTCTTAGGCTTGCTGCGGATGTCTTGGCTCTTACGTTTGATGTGCTGTTCAGCTTGCACAGATAGGTGGAACAAGTCCTTGAAGTCGTCGTAGATTTGCCTTTCCACCTTGCAGCTGATCCTTTCTTGGAGTCCATCCAAGAATTGCGCCATCAATGCTTCTTCATCATCATTGGGCTCCAATCTGTTCCTTAACCTTCTCGAACTCTTCATAGTACTCCTCTACTGATCTGGTACCCTGCTTAAGAGTACGAAAACGTCGTTGCAAATCCCTATGAAAGTAAGGTGGAACATACCTTTGTCGCATGAGGTCTTTCATGTCGACCCATGAGTCTACGGGTCTCATTCTCTTCCTCCTTCTGTCAGATACCTCACGATCCCACCAGATGAGGGCATTGTCCGTGAGTTGTGCTACTGCCATTGAGACTCTCCTAGGTCCTGGTTGGTTGTAGTGATCAAAGATATGATCCATTCGCTTCTCCCAATCTAGGTAAGCCTCGGGGTCTACTTTTCCTGCAAAAGTTGGAGGAGTTAGTTTAACATCAGGATGAATTACCCGGTTATAGGTGTGTTCATCTCCATCCTCATGACGTCTAGGAGGCATTCTTGGTCTCTGGTGAAGACCATATGGCTCAAAGCCATCATCTTCTGCCTCTGGTTGCCGTGGAGGTCCTCTCGGCCTATGGTGATAGTTATGAGGTGTCCTCATCTCCATCTGGCTGGGGTTCCTCCTGTGTGCGTGTCCTAAGGTACTCAGGACCCTCAGGACGATCTGGCTCAGCTCTCACGTGCCTTATGGCCTGGAATCTTACTGGTCTCTCCACGCGCTCCAACCTCTCGCCTATGGATGCGAGTTGTGTTTGGAGTGTGGTGAACATGACCATCATGGCTTCAGCTGCGTCTCTATTCTCTTCTCCCATGGTGTGCTACAAAGAAAGAAGATAATTAGGGTGCTCCTAAATTATTAGGAGAGTTTCTTTTATATGGGATTTGAAAAAATGCAAAAAGGAAAATCCTAAGGAAAGGAAATTCGAAAAAAAGGAAACTTCCTAGACAACTTGTGCTAGCTGTCCAATTCGAATTCTTTTGTGTATTTTCCTATTTTCTTTTCTTTTCTTTTTGTTTTCTTTTTAATTTAACTTAAAACTAATGGAAATATGAATTAAACAAAAAGGAAAACGTGGATGCAATGCAAAAAGTGAATCTAAACCCTAGTGATACACGTAGGAGGCTAGATGCACTCGGTTTGGAGTTTGAAGTTATTTTTTTGATTTTTCTTGAATGCGACTTAAACTAATGCAAGAACACAAAACAAAACAAGCAAAAGGATAGAAACAACCTGGTTTAGGAGCTTTAAGCTCTGATACCAAAATGATACAAGCCTTGATTCAAGGATGTATGCGGTGGGCTGTTTGTAGAAGATTAGGTGAGAAACTCAACCTTAGGCTTCTGGATAGGGGTTTTCTGGTTGGTAAACGATGGAAGGGTGAAGTGAACCACACGAGGGGTGATGAACCTCGTGATAAATCACAAACTTAGAGCTAGGAGGGCTGGTCTCAACTAGGTTCTAAGCGCACAAGATTCTTAGAGAGAAAACTTGTTGGGAAAAAGTTCTACTTTATTAATAATCAAAAAGGTTGTCGAACTACAATGCTGGAAGGAGCCTTATTAATATGCTCGACAGCTTGACAGCTTGATCTATTCCTAAAATGTTCTTGACTCAAAAATGTAAAACAACTAGATCCTACCCTGCAAAACAGAAAGAGGCATATATTCGAATGTAAACTTACCTTAACTCACCTCACGGCCAAGAAATGGAAGGTGGCCGTCCTTGTGGCATGCACGCCTTGCTCCTAGTCTTCGACTTGGAGTAGGGGTTAAATATCTTTGGGCCCTGACCTCTCTTGCCACTAAAGCCCAAGTCTCTGATGTTCCTTGTGTTGTTGAGAAGCCTTTGGACTCTAATTTGCTCTTCTGGCCCATTGTCCTTAGCTGCTCTTCCTCTAGAAGCTTGTCGACCCATAAGCTGAATTTGTGGAAGAGTGCTCTTGATCTGCTTCTTGTCATTGCTCCTGGAAGTACCACTGGTGTAGATACTTCCTCTAAGTGCATGTCCTGGAGCTGGTAGCTCATTTGGTCCGAGTCCTCTTGTGTAGAAGTGGAAGTGCGCGTGTACTCGGCTGGATCGCCTGTACCGGCTGGACTGTGCGCGGTACTGGCCGGAATGACTTCAGGACCGGCCAAGTTGATCCCGGAGTCGGCGGTGTCATCAGGGGGACCGGCGGTGTCATTCACGTCCCCACCAAGTGTGCCGGAAGCTTGGGCCTCTCCGCCGGCGATGTTGACCGGTCTGGTCCTATAGGTCGAGGGTCCGGCGGTACTGTATGGTCCGGCAGGCGCGCCAGATGGTCCTGCTGTCTCGGGCAAGCTTCCTGGTCGGCCAGTCTGGTCTCCTAGCTGGATGTACGACCTGATGTCCTCATCATCTAGAGAAGACAAAGCATCCTCGACCATATAGACTGAGATGGCTCGATGACAAAGTGGAGCTCAAGATCCATGAACAAGTCACTGTGCCATTCAGTGTGGGCAAGTACCAAGACCAAGTCGTTTGCGACGTGGTGCTCATGCAAGCTGGACATCTTCTACTAGAAAGACCATGGCAGTTTGACAAAGAGACCAGGCATGATGGCCGGACCAATCTCTACACCTTCGTGCATGACAAGAGAAAGGTCAGCCTAGCTCCTCTTACACCTGCTCAGGTACACGAGCTACAACTCCAAATGAGTAAGGAAAAGAAACTTATCAAGTCTAATTTTCTTATTCAACCAAGCCATGTCCGGAGAGCTTTAGCCTCGAAGGATTTAATGTTACTAATGGTCTTCAAAGAAGTTTTGAGTGTAGAACAGGGACAGGTAGAACTACCTCCTGAAGTAGCAACTCTCCTCAACAAGTTCCAGGATGTATTTGCAGAGGAGATACCAGCAGGCTTGCCTCCTTTACGTGGCATAGAACACCAGATTGATCTAGTGCCCGGAGCAGCCCTGCCCAACCGGTCAGCCTACCGGATGAGTCCAGAGGAGTCCAAGGAGCTTGAGAAACAAGTCAAGGAGCTCCTGGAGAAGGGATATGTTCGAGAGAGCCTCAGTCCATGTGCTGTACCAGTGCTACTAGTGCCCAAGAAGGATGGGACTTGGCGCATGTGCGTGGACTGCCGAGCAATCAACAACATCACAGTCAAGTACAGGAATCCAATACCACGACTGGATGACATGCTAGATGAGCTGAGTGGAGCCACGGTCTTCTCCAAGATAGACCTCAAAAGTGGATACCACCAGGTAAGAATGAAGGAAGGTGATGAGTTGAAGACTGCTTTCAAGACAAAGCAAGGACTCTACGAGTAGACAGTCATGCCATTCGGCTTGACTAATGCCCCAAGCACCTTCATGCACCTTATGAACCAAGTTCTTAGGGCGTACATCAGTAAGTTTGTGGTAGTTTATTTTGATGATATACTAGTTTATAGTAAGTGCCTACGGGAACACCTCACACATCTTGAGATGGTACTTAAAACCCTTCGACAAGAAGAGCTTTATACCAATCTCAAGAAGTGCACCTTTTGTACTGATAAACTTGTCTTTTTAGATTTTGTTGTGAGTTCACAGGGCCTACAGGTTGCTGAAGAGAAGATTCGAGCCATACAAGAATGGCCAACACCAGGAAACATCAGCCAAGTGAGGAGCTTCCACGGACTGGCCAGCTTCTATAGGAGATTCGTGCCCAACTTCAGCAGTATTGCCTCACCATTGACGGCAGTAGTGAAGAAGAACGTGGGATTCAGCTGGGGAGAAGCTTAGGAGAAGGCATTCCAGGCCTTGAAGGACAGCCTTACACATGCACCAGTGCTAGTCCTTCCCGACTTCAACAAGACGTTTGAAGTAGAGTGTGATGCCTCTGGAATAGGCATAGGAGCAGTGCTAACCCAAGGAGGGAGACCAGTGGCATACTTCAGTGAGAAGCTAGGTGGTGCCTCACTGAACTACCCCACTTATGACAAGGAGCTCTATGCCCTTGTCCGAGCATTGGAGACTTGGCAGCATTACTTGCTGTCCAAGGAGTTTGTGATCCACACTGATCATGAGACTCTCAAACACCTCAGAGGGCAAACCAATCTCAAGAGGAGACATGCCAGGTGGATGGAATTCATTGAGACCTTCCCGTACGTCATCAAGTACAAGAAGGGCAAAGATAATGTGGTAGCCGAAGCACTATCAAGGAGGTTTGCCTTGATATCAACCATGGAGGCAAAGGTCCTAGGGTTCGAGCACATCAAGGACCTATACAAGGATGATCCTGACTTTGCTGAGAGCTACAAGGAGTGTGGCACCGGGAGTCATGGGAAGTTCTACATCCATGAGGGGTTCTTGTTCCGAGAAATAAGGCTGTGCATACCACAAGGATCATTAAGGGAGCTTATCATCCGAGAAGCTCATGGAGGAGGACTCATGGGCCACTTTGGTGTCGACAAGACTCTAGCAGGGGTCAAGGAGCACTTCTACTGGCCACACATCAAAAGATCAGTAGAAGCTCATTGTGCAAGGTGCATCACTTGCAAAAAGGCGAAGTCCCGAGTGCACCCTCATGGGTTGTATCTCCCACTGCCCATACCCACACATCCATGGGTAGACATCTCAATGGACTTCGTTCTAGGTCTGCCCAAGATCAACCACAAAGATGCAATCTTTGTAGTGGTGGACAGATTCTCCAAGATGGTACATTTCATTCCATGTGCCAATGTCAATGATGCCACGCAAACAGCCGAGCTGTTCTTCAGGGAGATAGTACGGCTTCATGGAGTGCCAAGGACAATCGTATCAGACAGGGACACCAAGTTCCTCAGCCATTTCTGGAGGACCCTTTGGAGAAAGCTAGGCACGAAGCTACTCTTCTCTACCACCTGCCATCCTCAAACCGATGGCCAAACTGAAGTTGTCAACAGGACACTATCAACTCTTCTCAGAACTACACTAGGGAAGAACCTAAAGACTTGGGTGGAGTGCCTGCCATTCATAGAGTTCGCTTACAACCGAGCCGTGCACTCAGCAACCAAGAAGACACCATTTGAAGTGGTATACGGCTTCAACCCTCTCAGCCCATTGGAGCAAACACCACTACCACCAGCTGAGATGACCAACCTCAACGGAGCATCCAAGGCAGAGTTCATAAGGAGATTACACCAGAAGGTAGCAGAAAACTTGGAGAAGAGGACCAGACAGTACGTTACTCATGCCAACAAGGGAAGAAAGGAGGTGATCTTTCAACCAGGCAATTGGGTGTGGCTACACCTACGGCAGGAGAGGTTCCCAAACCTAAGGAGTTCCCAGCTAGCACCAAGAGGAGATGGACCATTCAGACTGCTCGAGAGGATCAACAACAACGCCTACCGGATCGAGCTGCCAGGTGAGTTTAATGTGTCCAATACGTTCAATGTTACTGACTTAGCCCCTTTCCATGCAGATGAACCAGTTTTGAGGACAAAACCTACTGAAGAGGGAGGGAATGATGAGGACATCAGGTCGTACATCCAGCCAGGAGACCAGACTGGCCGACCAGGAAGCTTGCCCGAGACAGCAGGACCATCTGGCGCGCCTGCCGGACCATACAGTACCGCCGGACCCTCGACCTATAGGACCAGACCGGTCAACATCGCCGGCGGAGAGGCCCAAGCTTCCGGCACACTTGGTGGGGACGTGGATGACACCGCCGGTCCCTCTGGTGATGCCGCCAACTCTGGGATCAACTTGGCTGGTCCTGAAGGCATCCCGGCCAGTACCACGCACAATCCAGCCAGTACAGCCGATCCAGCCGAGTACACGCGCATTTTCACTTCCACACAAGAGGACTCGGACCAAATGAGCTACCAGCTCCAGGACATGCACTTAGAGGAAGTATCTACACCAGTGGTACTTCCAGGAGCAATGACAAGAAGCAGATCAAGAGCACTCTTCCACAAATTCAGCTTATGGGTCGACAAGCTTCTAGAGGAAGAGCAGCTAAGGACAATGGGCCAGAAGAGCAAATTAGAGTCCAAAGGCTTCTCAACAACACAAGGAACATCAGAGACTTGGGCTTTAGTGGCAAGAGAGGTCAGGGCCCAAAGATTTTTAACCCTACTCCAAGTCGAAGACTAGGAGCAAGGCGCGTGCATGCCACAAGGATGGCCACCTTCCATTTCTTGGCCGTGAGGTAAGAAAGGTAAGTTGTCAATTCGAATATATTCCTCTTTCTGTTTTGTAGGGTAGGATCTAGATTGTTTAGATTTTTGAGTCAAAAAATTTTTAGGAATAGGTCCGTTTTCGGTTATGCACTTTTGTACCTTTTCCATTTGTGCACTTTTGTAAAATTTCCTTTTCTTTCTTTGAGTCGACCCTAGAAGGTCAAGCTGTCGAGCATATTAATAAGGCTCCTTCCAGCATTGTAGTTCGACAACCTTTTTGATATTAATAAAGATAGAACTTTTTCCCCAACAAGTTTTCTCTCAAGAATCTTGTGCGCTTAGAATCTAGTTGAGACCAGCCTTCCTAGCTCTAAGTTTGTGATTTATCACGAGGTTCATCACCCCTCGTGTGGTTCACTTCACCCTTCCATCTTTTACCAACCAGAAAACCCCCATCCAGACGCCTAAGGTCGAGTTTCTCACCTAATCTTCTACAAACAGCCCACGCGCATACATCCTTGAATCTAGGCTTGTATCACTTAACCAAAAGTATTATGATGTCTGAATCAAACCTACTTCCCAATAATCTCTCACACATGCCAGAATGTCAAGCTCAAGTCTTGCTATGCACAATCAAATCCCCTAACTCCTTAACATTCAATTAAGCACATAGTTGAACCTTACAATGCATCAATCATGAGTTCATTTGGGGTGGGAGAAATTGTTTTAAAGCTGAGATCAGTTGTTTCAATCAAGCACAAAGGTTCTCTTAAAAGGAATGAAACTTTAACAAAATGTTAAGATTCAAAAACAATGATGCATACAAGGTAAGACTTCAATCTACCCATGCCCTAGTTCTTAAACTCCATGGTAAGCCTAAATCAATCCCATCCTAGGAGACTTCTACCCTTTGAAGGCATTTGGCGTTTATTCACCCTTTTCTCACTTCTAACCTCTTTTTTAGGCACTTAGGGAACATAAACTTAGGCATATGAGAATCATTTTCTAGCTCTTTTCATGTTTTTCTTCTCAATTCTTTCATGAATGATATATGTTTTTGGTTTTCTCAAACACTTAGAAGAACCAGACTTAAACACTTAGAACTATGATTTCCAAATTTCATAAACCGATTCTCATGCCTTATGCATATTCCCCAAACAATCCCTTTTTTGTTTCCTCTCGTTCCTTTTTTAATCATTTTCTTTTCGACTCAATACCCGAACAACCTAAGCTACCCAACCTAAGCTACATATGCTAAGCTTGTGATGTGAAACTAGCTTCTACATGAAATTCCTAACCTTTTCTTTTTCAAAACTCGACATGTTTTGCAAAGTAAGCATTCAAGAGACAGGCCTCACATAATCAATCACAAACAAGAGTAAATTTGGCTTCAAAGAAAGGTTAGCGAAGGGTTATAAAAGGATGAAAGAAAACACGAATGTGTATAATCGTATTAATGAACAAGCTCTAGAGATGCAAAGCAAGATAAATTCAAGTCCAATTAATGTTCAAGTTCATGGGGTTTGGTTCAAAGCTAACACATTTCAGGACAACAGAATGATCTGCCAAGGTGGTTGTGGCACAATGCGAAATTTCCCAAGTTCTAAAATTGTGCAAGCATCAGAGTACTCTTAGAAAATGTTCCAATCCTATACATAAGTGCAAGTTTGCAAGGTAGTCTAATCATTGGTCCATATCCAAATGCAAATAAAATCCTATATGATTCTGGACTCGATCCTAATTCAAGAAATGAAAATGCAACTATACATGGCTTTTTTTTGAAATTTTTGTTTTTATTTGTAGATTTTTTGTGTTTTTCTATTGCATAAATATATGTGCCATGCAAATGATGCAAATGCGATCGTTAGTGTCCTCATTCTCGGACTTATCTAACACCCTCTTGGTGAGAAAATAAATATGAAAGAGAGAGAAAATATAATAAATAAATGAAAATGCGATATTACAAATAGAGTGACTGATACCTTTTATTATTTAGATGAGCTTGGTTCTCCCCATCTTTTCCTCTTGCCTTGGCAGGGAAACTCTGTTGTTGAATCATTCTCCTTGTTATCTGCTCCTCCTATTACCTCCTCTTCTTTTAATTTTCCATCGTTTTCCTTTGTCATAGTGCTCCTCAATTTCTTGCTCTAGCTCCCCCTCAGGTGAGACATACCGAGGTGTTTTCCTCAATTTACTATGCAGCTTCTCAAGAAGTTTTCTGGTTTTTAAACCTCCTTGGAAATACAAATTTTGGCTTGTAGGGAGGTGGAGTGAATGGTGATTCTTCTCCATCTGCTACCTCACTAGCCTTTGGAGTGGTTTTCTCATTCTCCATCTGCTTTTGGTGAGCGTCCTTTCTTTCAACCTTCTTTGCGAAATCAGCTTCAACCTCTTTCTCAACATGCTAAACCTCTACTATTTCATCATCGATGGGAGTTCCTTTCCACTACTTAGTGTGGTTTCTGGAAAGTATTCTTGCGGATTAGTTTCAGGTTTACCCAGAAAATTTCCCTTAGGGCCAGATAATATAGAAAATATTTGAGATACATGGTTGTCTAGTGCTTTACGTGAGATGATAGTTGCTCATATTTTGCACTGAGATCCCCAAAATCTCCGCCGACCCTGCTGTTTATCTCAATCATTTTCTTGTTCATTTAAATTGTTTCATTTCCCTGCCTTTGCAAAATTTTATGCAGTAAGGCTTTCATGTCATCATCTTGACTTTTTTTTGGTGCAGGGGAGTATGAAGTTAAAGGAGCTACTGAGGATGGTTATACGCCATTTTTAGATTGAAATCCTTGATGGTAAAATGTTTGGTCTCGCAGTATACCCTTGCTTAAAGCCTTAAGCTTGACGCTTGTAGGACTGAAAGCCTTGGTCTTGAGGTTTGCAAGGTTTGTAACTAAGATCTTGTGGGTTTTCTACATTGATGCCCCTAGTAAAGAAGTTGGGATTGTTTCTGTAGTTCTAACTGAATCCTTTCTGGAAAACTAGATGCCCATGATACCAATCAAACTCTCCTACAAAGTTAACTACTCATTTAGAGACTTGCAATACCCTATCCAGCTTCTGATTCGGCGCTTTTATTTCCCTTCTTTGCTTGTCCTCATAGTCTCTACCTACTCACAAAGATCGACCATAGTGTCACCTATAGTTTCCATCACTTTGTGCTGATTCTCAACAAGAATCATTCCATTCTCAACTTCTTCCCCCAGAAAATTTCCATTGCTCGCAGTATACAATAGCATGTGGATTCTTGGGAGCACTCCTTGGTATAGGGTGCTTAGAATGGACTCATTTAAGAACCCATGGTAAAGACATTGCTATGTGTAGCTCTTACATCTTTCCCATGCCTCAAAAAAAGTTTCATTGTCATGCTGCACGAAGCTTGAGATCTCATTTCTCAACCTCACAGTCCATGTTGATAAAAATTTAGCTAAAAATACCCGCTTACATTTATCCCATGAGGTGATGGTGTCCTATGGCAGGCTCTTTTTCCAACTTTTGTGTCATATCTCCTACAGGAAATGGGAAAAACCGCAATCTGAAGGTGTCTTCGGAGATCCGTTGATCTTGGCGGTTTCACAAAACCTATCAAGCTGATCCTATTGGTCGAGCGGATCCTCCATTGGTAGAGCGTGGAATTTTCTTCCTTGCACCATATTAATAAAGCTTCCTTCGGTTTTGAAACTGTTATTCTCCACAGCAGGTGGACGAATTCCAGTGCAACTTCAATAAACATTTGGTTCATCAAAAGTTCCAATGACTCTATGGGGTCTTTGCTGGTGCATCGGACCTCTTGCTCCACGCATTCTAGTTTTCCATGCAAGCTCTTTGGACTTCATTTTGTAGATTTTGGGGAAAATATGACCAATAATGCTTTATTTCCAAACATCTTCTGAATTGATACAAGCACTCTCTCTTACCTCTTGATGTTTCCCTTTCCAACTGTTGAACGTCGACTTCGCTTAATTGCATGTTTATTTTTCCTTTGCTTCTCGTGATCATGCACCACAGGACCCAAGGAATTCACTTAGTTGCATGTTTATTTTTCCTTCGCTTCTCGTGTTCATGCACCTCAGGACCCAAGGAATCATAGATAGAAACAAAAAAAAAAGTAAAAAAAACTTTGTCTCTAATATAATCAAAATCATAATGGCTGTTGCTTTCTTTCTGGCAACGGCGCCAAAAATTTGATTGGTATAAATTTTATTCCTAATACAACTCCAAGTGCAAAGCAATATAAACAGTAGTTTGGGTATCGAATGCATAGGGACAAAGAGAATAACGCACTACTAATACATGAAACACCAAAATCTAAAGTAAATTCAAACTGTGTTTTGGTTGGTTTTCTAATTGTCTAATTTCCAAAAAACTTTAGAATGACAAGTTAAATTCAATGCTAAAAGCATATGCACAATAGAAAAGACATTCGACTCGGGGCGAATGTCAGCTAATTAAAAATGCTACATGCTCAATTTAATATATTTGTAAGACATAGAACAATTCCTAAGAGTCTAATACACTCTCATGACAATAGCTCATTTACTAGTCTATTGATTAATCAACTTTTGTGAACCGTAATATCAACTAGTAATCCTTAAGTTCAAAACTACTTTAGTCTACTAATCACCTTAAACAACAATTCTCTTTGGCTAAGATTTAAAAAGCATGATTAGGCTTTACATACACATTTTATCAAACACCTCTTTGGCAAAAAATATGATAAGTGTTGAACTGATTACCTACTTCAATCCAAGCATTAAACACATCTTAATCATGAGCAACTGTAATCAAATCAACCCAAGAATCATTAATCAACATCTAATCCCTTAATCTACCTTAACCAAAATCCATAAAGGGAATTACTCACACATGGTGATTACGATAACAAAATTAATCATATACACAAAGCAAATAACAGACAGGGATATAAACTTCATCACTAAAATTGAAAATATTCTCAAGAACAAGTCTCAAAAGTTGCAACAGAGAAATGAAAATTTTCCAGAGTAAAACTTAGGTCATTTTGTGACCTAAGGGGATTTTTATAGTCTCTGAACCTCAGACAAACTGGGTCAAAATGTATGAAAACAAATGAAAAACAGCAGATGAGCGTGCGAACGGCCGGTGCAATCGGCCGATGGACCAATCACTGAGACTCCAGGGATTCGAGCATGCAGGGGCGATCAAGAGAGCGGCTGGTGCGATTGGACAATGCGTTGATCCCTATAACTCCAAAGATTCGAGGCGTGCGTGTGCGCGATCGGCCAATCGGCCAATCGCTGCGATTCCAGGGATTTGGAGCATATGCGATGAAGGCTCCTAATCAGCTGCCCCGCCCGAGAAACCTGATCAAGAGACTGGCCGACCAAAAGACTTGGACGATACAGCTGATTCAAGCAGTAACATGGCCGGATCAAGCGGCGACATGGCTGTATCAAGCGGCAACATGGCTGGATCAAGTGGAACACATGAAGACTCGGCCCAACTGACTAACCAGCTTGAAGACATGGAGTTAGAGAAGATCACAACCCCTATGGTGATTATAATAGAAATGACAAGTAGTAGGATCAACACACTCTACACCAAATTCAGCTTGTTCGTAGAGGAGCTTCTAAACTAAGAAGGCCATAGAAACTTGGCCAGGGGCAAGAAGATCACCAGTGGCCTCAGTCCACAAGAAACTTCACCAAAAACATGGACTCTAGTTGCAAATGAGGTCAAGGCCCAACGGTTTGTTACTTACCCAAACCAAGCAAGCCAAAGAAACTTGGCCAGGAGTTAGAAGATCACCAATGGCCTAAGTCCGCTATAAACTTAAACAGAAATATGGGCCCTAGTCGCAAAGGAGGTCAAGGCCCAATGGTTTGTTAACCTACCTGAAGTTCAAGAGTTAGGGCAAAGCACATGATCCAAGACGAGGTGGCAACTTCCCTTTCTCTTGGCTGTAGGTAAGAAAGATAAGTTTCATATTTTAATTATTCTAACATCTTATATCTTGCCTTGTGTCTATCTTGCTTTGCAGATTACAAAGATTTTAGTAGTTTTTTATGGTTATACCTAGTGTGTTCACCTCAGCCCACCACCCTAATTCCATCCCAAAATCGATCTAAAGAACCCCAAGGCCGAGTTTCTCGTCAAGGACTCCTCGTATCGGGTAAAGATTTCTACAACCATGATCCGAAACTTGTATTATTTTTGGTATCAGATTTAAGATCCTTAAACCATATGGCTGAGACAAACAACTAGGATTCAACTGAGGCCTTAATGGCCATGTTTACCACGCTCCAAGCTCAACTCACATCTATTGGAGAAAGGCTTGAATGAGCGGAGCAGCTGGCAAGGTTCCCAGCAACAAGGAATGTTCGGGTCGAGAGGGCTGGCAATGATCAAGGCATGCCGAAGTCTTTAACCACCGTAGAGAAAGAAGGCCACTACCTAGAGGAATATGTCGACTATCGGCCACACGACTAAAACAGTAGGCCGATAGCACCCCCACGGCATCATGACGAGGATGAGGAGTACATGACCAACCGGCCACCTCACAGTGATGTGAAACCAACACCTCCTAGTTTTGCACGAAAAGTAGATCCTAGAGGCTATCTAGTTTGCAGCGTAGGATGGATCATATTTTTGATCACTGCAACCAACCAGGGCCAAAGAGAATCTCCATGGTCGTGGATCAGCTCACGGACAACACCTTGATATAATGGGACCAAGATGTCTCTGATCATAGGAGGAAGAGGCTAAGGCCTGACTCATGGGTAAAACATGAACGATCTCAAGCGACAAATGTTTGTACCATCTTATTTCCATAAAAACTTACAACGTCGTTTTAAAACTCTTAAACAGGGAACAAAGTCGGTAGAAGTGTACTATGAAGAGTTCAAAAATCTAAGAACCGGCTAGAACTCAATGAAGAACAGGAGGCGCTAAGGCCCAATTTTTGGATTGTTTCCAAGAAAGAGTCAGCTGTAAGCTGGAGAGACAAATCTAAAACGATTGCAAGGATCTCTTTAACCTATATGTTCGGGCTGAGCAGCACATATACCATAATAAAAAAAGACCTACACAATTGGCCTAAAACACCGTGGGCACCAAAAAATGGCATGCAAAGAACATAGACAAGGGTAAAGGGATTGAGATAGAATCTTGGATCAAAAGCAATGCGACTGAACCAGCTTGGGGTACCCTCGAGCCGAGGCAGGTAAGTCATTCAATCCCCACCGTTCCCAAGACATTATATGCTTAGGTGTAGGGAATGCGACCACATCCCAAGGATGTGTCCAAATCAAGAGGTCATGCTGATCACATAGGCTGGAGAGTACAAATCTTAAGATGAGGATGAGGCTGAACCAGAAGGAGAATATGAAGACATAGAGTACCCTGACATAGGATAAGTATTGGTAAGATGACGCATAGTAAGTACTATGGTTGATCCAGCCAAGACCATTAAAGGTGAAAAAATATTCCATAGCTGGTGCACCCAAAAGGAAAGGTATGTAATATCATTATTAATGGTGGATCTTCCACTAACGTGGCAAGCCCACACTAAATGGCACCACGATTCATGGATCTAGGCTGGAGAGTACGAATCTCAAGATGAGGATGAGGCTGAACCAGAAGGAGAATATGGAGACATAGATTACCCTCATGTAGGATAAGTATTGGTGACACGAAACATAGTAAGTACTATGGTCGATCTAGCCAAGACCATTAAAGGTGAAAACATATTCCACAGCTGGTACACCCCTAAAGGCAAGGTATGTAATATCATTATTAATGGTGGACCTTCCACTAACGTGGCAAATGCCTATATGGTCAAAAAGCTACGTCTTGAGAGGACTAATCACCCTCGGCCGAGCCGGCTAAGATGACTCGATGACAAGGTTTAGATAAAGATCCATGAACAAATGGTGGTACAATTTAGTTTGAGATTTTACCAAGATCAGGTCATGTGAGATGTAGTACCGATGGAAGCTGGGCACCTCCTATTAGGAAGGCCATGGCAATTTCATCGGGAAACCAAAAATGATGGCTGGACCATCTTGTACGCTTTTGTACATGACCAGAGAAAAGTTAGTCTTGCTCCCCCTACCCCTGCCCAAGTTCAGAGATTACAGATTTAAACGAGTAACGAAAACAACCTTACCAAATCTAACCTTCTTGCCCAACAAAGCCATGTCCTACGAGCTTTGGCCTCTAAGTACTTAATGCTACTAATGATCTTAAAAGATGTTATGAGTGAAGGAAAGGATGATATAGAGGTACCCCAAGAAGTGTCTGACCTTTTTAGCTAGTTCAAGGATGTCTTCCAGAAGATATACCGGCCGACATAGCTCCATTGTGCTGTATTAGCACTAGATTGATCTCATGCCCAAGGTTGTGTTACCCAACCGGCCTGCCTATAGAATAAGTCCATAGTATTCCAAGAAGTTTTAAAAGCAAGTGAAGGAGCTCATGGACAAAAGATATGTACGGGAGAGCCTTAGTCCATCTGCCCTACCAGTACTTCTACTACCTAAGAAGGATGGAACGTGGTTAATGTGCGTAGACTGTCGGGCTATAACAACATCACCGTCAAGAACCAGAACCCCATACCATAGGTTGATGATATGTTAGATAAACTAAGTGGAGCCACCATCTTTTCAAATATCGACCTCAAAAGAGGGTACCACCAAGCAAATAAAAAAAATAAGTGGAAAACCGCCTTTAAAACCAAACAAGGGATATACCAATGGAAAATCATGTCTTTCGGCTTGACCAACAACTCTATTACCTTCATGCGCCTTATGAACAAAATTCTAAAGACATACATCAGTAAGTTTGTCGTAGTCAACTTTGATGATATACTAGTAAAACATGTTTATATGATCAGTTATCACATCTTGAGATGGTGTTAAATACACATCAACAAGAAGCTTTACTCCAATCTCAAGAAATGCATATTTTGTACTGATAAGCAGATTTTTCTAGATTTTGTTGTGAGCCCACAAGCCCTACATTTTGATGTGGAGAAGATCCGAGCCATTCAAGAATGGCCAACACCTAGAAACATCTGCCAAGTCAAGAGCTCCCATGGATTGACAAGCTTCTACCGGCGGTTTTAGCAGCAAAACTTCTCTGTTGGCAGCAGTTTTGAAAACAAATGTAGGATTTAGTTGGGGAGAAACCTAAAAAAAGTTGTTCAAAGCTTTAAAGAATAGCTTTACTATGCTCTAGTATTAGTATTGCCCCATTTCAACAAAACCTTTGAAATAAATTGTGATGGTTCAAAAATTGGCATAAATGAAGTCCTAATCCAAGTAGGTTGGTCTGTCGCATACTTCACTGAAAAATTAGGTGGTTACTCACTTACCACAAGGATTTCTATGCCTTGGTTATGACAAGTAAGTTATATCAAAGATGAATGTTAAAAGTTATATACCGGAAATGAAATGGTAATTAATATTAGTATTTCACGTTAATGGATCATTCAACTTATAATTACTGGTACTGAGATAAAAACTTTATTAAATGTAACGTGAATTCGTAACTCATATTATTAAAATCCAATTAGAATGGTGAAAATATAATATATTATTGATGATAAAGTAAAATTCAAATCGACCAAGAAAATATATATATCAACATGGATGCTTAGGTTAATTACTACAACATCGAACATGAAATGAGAGCTTAGTATTACAATAGTGATGAGCTAACACATTTATATCCAATTAGTTTTGACTTTTAACTGATTTCAATGAGTTTAACACATTTATTAGGTTTGAAAAACTTAATAAATGTTGCCAACAAACCTTAATAATAAATGCTTTCGAATCTGACTTATATCCATGACCGGTTAATAGTAGCCACACTGATTTTTTTTTTTTTTCAAAATCCTTTATATCTTAGGGCCCACGTTAGCCTTTTATATGATGTGAAAACATATATTTACAGAGATTTGAGTTAGTAATTAATATGCATATATGTTAGCCGGGCTTGCCTTATATCGACTGACTTGAAATTTGAAGTATGGTGTTTGGCTGTTTGAACATGGAAAAACGTTAATATACGAGCGATTAGTTTTATAAAAAATAATTATATTTTTTAAATCACACTACGATGAATAATATATTGGGTTAGGACTGCGCCTAACATAATTCAAATACATACCGACCTTGTTTTAAAATATTGGGCGTTGAAGACATGGCAACACTAATTGAATTCCAAAGAATTTGTGATCCATACCAATCACGAGATCCCTAATCACCTAGAAATATAATCCAACCTCACAGGCAACATGCCAATAGATAGAATACATCGAGACGTTTTCATTTGTTATAAAATACAAGAAAGACAAAGACAATATCGGAGTTGATGCCCTATCAAGAAGGCATGTGATAACCATGGTTTTTGCATTGTTTCACCATTCATTTCACCATATTTTTCTTGTGTTTATTAGCATTTTAGGCATTATATCTGTGCATTTATATTCATTTACATTTGGCATTTTATTTTATAGGTTAGCAAATGCATTTTATTTTATCTTGCATACCTTTTCAATGTTTTCAGTTATAATGAGAAGTTAGATATGATCAAGTGATGGAAAAATGGCAAAACGTCTCCTACAGGGCACGAAATCGGCCATCCTACAGATCTTGGAAGGCCGAGCCACACACCCATCACCTACTCATGCAATCAGCCATCTGGTCGATTGTACATGCATGATCATCGAGACCTGCCGAGCTAGCCCATCTGCTCCTGCTCATATGATCGGCCATCTGGCCGATCGTACCTGCCAATCTTGCCAATACATATGAGCAAGCTCACAACCAATCATGAGATTGGCTATCAGGTCGATCTCGGACCTAGAAGGTCAAGGATTATGAGCATATTCAGAAGGCTCCTTCATCATTGTAGTTCAACAACTTTTTCTTTCATATCAGTATCGAATCAAATTTTATTTCAAAGAGTATTTTCGCACAAAGTGTATCATAACCCTTCTTAAACACATTTAACCTAAATTTTATTCTAGTTTTTGGCTGTGGTCGTTTTTTGGGGAAGAGATTAAGCTCTCAAGCTTTTGTTCTTGAACTCTTGATTTCTAGTGAAGAATTCATGTACTCTACCTCTTCTTTTATGTTGCATTGCTTCTATTTCATTATGCTCGCTGTTTATTTGAATATGTTTGAGTAATTTTTTCGTGGGTAAGGTAGATTAGGAGAATTTGATATTGACTTAAGGTTTTTTAGATATATTAGATGACAAATCCGTGATGTTAGGGCATGCTTAATATTAGGGATTGAAGTAGCTAACCAATCTAGATCGATGATGTTTTGCTCTTGATAAGTGTAGATAGAACATGTAGGTAGGCCTGAACATGCTTATTGCATATTATCCAACGAGAATTGATGTCTAATGCGATAGGTGGACTAGATTAGATGCGACTCAATGATTGCTAGCCGACAGATTGTTGTACAAAAGACTTGTAGTCTATAGGCTGGTGAATGAGCTGCTACCACAAGAGTGGATCACTCTAGTAGATATTGTTCTAAGTTTTAGGGATTTATCTAATCGAACCTGCGGAATCATTAGTCAATGGAAGATTCCCCCAATCGGATGTCTTGCCCACTGTCCATATATTTTCTTTATTGAATTTAACTCGTCTTTATTTTTTCTGAAATTAGATTATTAGAAAACGAATCAAAAACCTAATCAGTATCTACATAGACTTAAGTGTTTCATGTATTCCTACTGTGTTAATCTTACATTCCTGAGTATTCGATACCAACTACTACTCAATTTCCTCTCCACTTGGAGTTGTATTAGGGACTAAAACTTAAAACTCCATCAGTATGCCTTGATATCAACCAAGGAATCTAAGATTAGGATTTTAAAACATTAAAGACCTCTACAATATTGATCCATATTTTGCCGAAATTACATTGAATGTGGCAAAGGCAATCAGTGCAAGTTCTATTTACATGATGGGTTCCTACTCCGGAAAAGGAGATTGTGCATCCTTCAAAGATCACTAAGAGAATAGATCATACGTGAAACTCAATGTAGAGATCTTATGGGAAATTTTGGCGTAGACTAAACATTTGTCATCGTAAAGAAAAACTTCTACTGTCCACACATCGAGAAGGCTGTAAAAGGCCATTGCGCAAGGTGTGTGACGGGCAAAACGGCTAAGTCTAGGGTGCACCCTCATGGGTTGTACCTTTCTCTGTCCATACCAACACATCCATGGGTACACATCTCAATTGACTTTGTCCTAGCCCTGCCCAAAATCAACCAAAAGGATACCATCTTTGTTGTAGTAGACCGCTTCTCAAAGATGGCCCACTTTATACCTTGTGCCAATATCAACGGTGCCACCGAAAAGGCTGAGTTGTTTTTCAGAGTAATAGGTTGTATTCGTGGCATACGAGGTCCATTATGTATGCCTAAGCTACTAAGTTTTTGAGACATTTTTGGAAGAAGCTAAGCCAAAGCTCTTCGTATCCACCACATTTCACACTCAAACAAATGGCGAAAACGAGGTGGTCAACCGAACCATTTCTACCCTCCCTAGGACCACAATTGGAAAGAACATCAAGACATGGGTGGAGTGCATATCATTCATAGAATTCTCTTACAACTGAGCCATGCTGATGAGGACCACGGTACTGATCACAGACCAGAGCCATGTCCCGCGGTACGAGAAGCGCCTGCCACACAGTCCAGGAGAAAACAACTGAGGAGCAGGTTCAATCTCGCCATAGAGAACTACTTCAAATACCATGGCCTTGAGGTAATGACATGGCCTGAGACCTGTCGGACCATTGCTGGAACCGGTACCACCGACGAAGATGGCCCACCGGCCATGATACATCGACCAGACAAAGATCTTGCCCAAATCTTCGGCCAAATGACCATTGGAAACGGCCATGAAAATCTAATTCCAAGTATATCTTCTGCCTTTAGATGTAAATCAACTTCTATAACTTGGTTTACAGGGTTAGAGCTCACAAGGGACCCGAGGTGCCCACCAAAGACAAGAAACGGTCAGAACAACGCCCACGGACGAAGAACTTCAAGATGGACAAAAACAATTGAAAGAGCTTCAAGAACAAGACCGTGAAGCATCAAGTGAAGACTTAGAAGAATTTAAAATCCAAGGTCATGACCTAAGATACTCCATGCCTAAAACACACACGGAACAAATGGCCCTAACAACAGCCCAACATGATCCCAATTCAAACTTAGGCCCCTCACCGCACACACAACTTGCAACTTTCCTTTTTATTATTTATGAACTTTTCCTTTTTATGTGTTGTTGCCCTTTCCTTTGTTTGTGATTTTCTTGTTGCATTTCTTTCATTTAATTCGGCCACTAGGTCAAGCTGAAGAACCCTTATATAAGGTTCCCCTGTAGCCTTGTAATATTTTAATCTTTTTTATATTAATAAAGATTCAATTTTCTTCAAGGGGAAAGAAACCCCTTTGCGAGTTCAATCAAGAGAGAGCCGGCGCCTCCTTGCTTGAACTCCTCATGTTGTATCAAAGAGTTTCCACCCTATTTGTGGTGCACCTCAACTCCCCCATCACTGCCCCAACCTTAATCCCACGAGAGAGAGAGAGAGAGCGACCACCAGCTCGTTAGATCCCCACCCCTATCCATTGGTTATACACTACAAGAAAACATGCGATTTGCGACTATACATTTGGTCACAAAGTGGTCGAAAATTCTTCGTCGCCAATTAATGTGGTCGCAAATTTGCGACTATTTTACAACCACGGTAATAGTTGTATATTGCGACCAATTAGCGACCACGGCGTGGTCACAGAAATTGCGACTAATTTGCCACTCCATTGTAGTTACAAACTTTGCGACCAATTTTCCACTACGACTTGTGGTCTCAAAAATTATGGTCCCAAATTGATCACAAATTATCGTCATCTCAAGATGAAATATTACACTGAAATTCATCTTCTACTCGGCATCTCCAACATTGAAATCAATTTCCTCGTTTTGAGGACTATATCAACCAAACGAACACTCCTATATCATCAACCACTGGTAGCTTTTCATCATTTTCTTGTTACAAAAGAATCTCGTCTTTGTTTTTCTAGTTTCCCAAAATATTAGATCTTGGGTTAATTTTAAAAACACTAATCAATGTTTGTTTTCATGATGATTTGGTGTGGGGATAAACAATATAACAAACTTGATCTGGTTGAGATATTGTGATACATCATATAATGAAACATAAATTAGTTAATGATATAAACAAATTTATAGAAATTTACATAATATATATATATATATACATGTATATATATTTAAATTAACATTACTTAATAATCAGTTATTTAGAAATTATACGTACATAAAATAAACGGTTCGTATTTGCAGTATTTCTCTGATTGTAAGAGATCAACGACGTCATTTTTCGATTTTCGAGTTCCTTTCGAAATCGTAGGATCGTAGCATTCACATTTAGAAAGAGTGGTCTTCAAATTTAGGAGTCCAACATACTCAAATTGAATGATATCTGTTAAAATCCCATAAAATCAGCTTCATCAGATGCATTTGAGTAATTGTCTCTTTTAACACAAATGTTGTAGTTACATGTCTTTCTTCTATGTCCATGTTTCTTTATGTAGAACATATAACCTCTTGTAAAATAGATCAGCCAAGTTGTTGCTTTGGTCATAGGACCTTGCACTAATTCTTGAACCCATATCGGAAAGTCCAGTGCATCTGTTGAAGTGGTTGCATTGACCTATGATCATATATATACTCATGAATTAGTATTTCAAAATTAAAAACAATATAAACGACATAAATTATATGTATACATAATCGTGAATGCATATATCTAATTATTATTCTTTTTCGATGAAATGTCATCTTCCAAAAGATATGGATACGTACAACAAAATTGATCTTCAAACATGCTATAAAATTAAATATGAAAATATAATATATATTGGTTAATTAGAATGAAATTGCAATGTAATAAGTTAAACTGTTTACATCATAACTCCTTACCTCTCAAGTGGACAAAAAAATTCGCAATTTCGCAAAACATATGTATGTGTATATTTATATTCTTTTTCATGGAGTCATATTTCTTTACTTTTACCACTTGTACAACCCATGTGAGTAACACACCTGGCACTCCAGGATTCGGATACACATGGACGTCACTTTCATCGAATCTAGTAGACATGTATATATATTATACACGATTCAGCACGAAAAGTTAATTAATTAAATATATAAATAAAATAATTGATATACATAATAATTTATAATAACTACATGGTTTTTGGTGCGTATATGGGCAGCAAAGTAATGCTAGAAGAAGTAAGATATCTCATCATTGACATATGATTCAACAATCAACCCTGTAACATATCATTTGCTCTTCGTCTTGCTTTTCAATTTTTTAGAAAACTTTTAAAATGGATACATCCACCTATATTACACAAGTCCACCCAATTCAGCTTCCTATAACAGATGTATAGGTAGGTGCATGACGTCGAAAAATGCAGGTGAAAAGATCTTCACCAAATTGCACAAAATTATGACTATGTTTTTCTTCAGAATTCGGACATGATTTTGTTGCAATGATCTGGAGCATATATCGTAGAAAAATCCTCCAATCCCTTTATTACTCAAATTTTAATCAAGTAATTAATACATACAATTATAATTATTTTATATATGTAGAAAATAAAATATGTTTAATTCGATATACCTTATAATGTTAGATGAACGTTTCGTGATAAAAATTCTGCAAATATAAAAGGTAGAAGCCTCTCCATAAAAACATGGCAGTCATGTCTTTTCATGCCCGACAATTTTGGTCCATCTATATCCACACAATTTGCTAAATCTGCCGCGTAGCTATCTAAAAATTTAACCTCATTTTTTATACATTCCAATAAGCGTTTTTGTCAATCTAAATATACGGAATGAAGCATTACCCCGACCATCCACATGCAACTCTTTTCGAGAACAAAAATTTACAACATCTAACCTTGACTTAAGTGTATCTTTTGATTTATCCTTGATATTCATAACAATATATATGATGTTATCGAAAAAAATGTTCTCTATATGAATCACATCAAGATTATGTCATAGTTTCAGATCCGTACAGTACGACAACTCTCAAAATATGCTTTCTTTGTGCTAATTATGCCAGTTTTCATACCCTTCCTGTTTTGTTTCATGATCGTTTCCACCGCAATCTCATGTTCTTAAAGGATTGACAGATTTTATTCGCTCGTATAAAACTTGTTTGCCTATCAATGATTGTGGAGGATAGTCATTCAAAGCGTGTTTGCCCTTTAAAAATTTTGTTTTATTTTTTCGTAACAGAAGACCCTTAGGAAGAAACCATCTGTGATAATCAAACCAACACGTTTTTCTACCATTTCGTAATTGAAATGCCTTGATATCATGCATACAAATTGGACAAGGCAGTCTACCATGCATTTTCCATCCTGACAATATTCCATACGCTGGAAAATCGCTTATCGTCCACAGTAACACAACTTTTAAATTGAAATTTTGCTTCAAAAACACATCGTATGCCTCAACTCCTGGAGAACACAAATTTTCAACTCAACAATCAAAGGTCGGATAAATATATCAAGACTAGTACGCGGATGATTTGGCCCCGAATTCAGAATTGTAAGAAACAAGTACACTTTCTTCACACACATATGAGGTGGCAAGTTATATGAAGTGATTAACCACTGGCCATAATGAATGATTAGGAGATATCCCAAATGTATTAAATCCATCGATACATAAGCCAAGATAAACATTTCGAGATTCAGCAGCAAATCTTGAATGTAGATAATGAAAAATTTTCCACTCCGCAGCATCAGATGGATGAGTCATTTCTCCGTCTTCTGCTTCATGCTCTACGTGCCACCTCATTGCCACTACAATTTTCGCACTTTGATACATTCTCTTAAGTCTGTCACCTATAGATAAATACCACATATGGCTGAAAGGTATTCTTGTCCTACTCTCACTTGGAATACATCGGGGGAATCACACATTTATATTTTTCCCATTTTTCATATTCTTTCAAAAAAATCATACAATTGTGAATACACACGTCAATTGTATAAAATGGGAGCCTTAAATTTCGCATCAGGTTTTTGGTTTCGTAATATGAACCTGTTGTCAGATTCTTCTCAGGCAACTATTCAATAAACAGCTCTGCCTGGGAGTCCATGCATTTTTCCGCATGATTAAAATCATACTTAATGTTCATGAACCCAGCAGGTAAAGATAATTGTAAGTGTCCTTCATGACAACCATCATACAATGAATTTTTGACAGCTTCTAACATGTTGTAAAAATTTTATGATTCTGAATTAGGTTCTTCTATATATTGAAAGCCTCTTTGTGATGATTATAGTACTCATCAGTCGTAGTCTCACGAAATGCATCCGTCACCATTTCAACATATTTATTAATGGATGTACCCACTGTTTCTTCACTAGTACCACATGTACCTCCATGATTACGATGAGCATCATGACAAAGACTACTCGTGCCTAATTGAACATTTAGTTCTTCTCCATGTTTATACCAAACATAATAATTTGGCATAAATCCTCGACTATACAGATGATTCCAAATTTTGCGTTCCGGAAGAAATTCATAATTATTGCAACTAATACAAGGATAGGAAAACTATCCTCCGCTACTTTGAGTTATTGGCTAACTACTTGCAAAATTCATGAATTGATTCATACCTCATGCAAATTCCGCCAATATAGTTCTTGTTTGATTATCAATCCTTTTGTACATCCAATCTTCCGAGTTATTGTAATTCATCCACATGTTTGAAGTTTTTTTTACTTTTGATTCTACAAATGAGAGAAGAGACATGGGGGCAGATATATATATATATATATATATATATATATATATATATATATATATATAAAATTTTGCCACTACTTTGCCACTACTTTGTGACTATTTTGCGATCACAGTAGTGTAGTAGATTATTTGTAGGTATACATACATCACACATGTTTTTCATGTTGTCGTTTTGCTAATACTTTTTGACTGAAGCGCCACTTCCAAAGTGATTGCATATTGGTCACAAATTTTGTGACCACTATATGGGTCTACCATGCGCTATCGCTATAGTTGCAAATATGCGACTGATTATCGACTACACATCATGGTCGCAAGTTCGTCCCATATTGGTTACAGTTTGGTTGCACATTGCGACCAATATGCGATTATGGGGTTTTAGTCCAAAAAGTGGATCAATATGAGATTACATACTTGTAGTCGCAAATTGATCACAAAACCGTGCTATCCGAGTTGCAAAATTTGCGAACACAAATGTGGTAGCAAATTGGAGTGGCAAATTGACTGTTTTCTTGTAGTGGTAAAACAAGAGAGTGACCACAATATTGTGTCACGTCCAGACCTTGACCTTTGTAAGGCCTCATACGACATCTTACATCACATGCACTTGGCTACCAAGAAGAGACTATTTGATGTTGTCTATGATTTCAACCCCCAAACACCTTTTGAGCAAACTCCATTGCCACCAACTAAGATGGTCAATCTAAATGGAGAGTCTAAGCCAGAGTTTGTCAAGAATCTACGTGAGAAGGTTACAGAGAACCTAGAAAAGAGCACCGAGCAATACATGACCCATCCCAAAAAAAGATACAAAGAGATGAGTTTCCAACCAGGAGACTGGGTGTAGCTACACCTAAGGTATGAGCAGTTTCCTCACTTGAGGAGATCTAAGCTAGCCCCCAGAGAGGTGATGGGCCATTCAGGATAATTGCGAGGATCAACTACAATGCCTACCAGTTTGAACTTCCAGGTGAATTCAATCTATCAAACGCCTTCAATGTAGCTGGTTTAGCTCTTTTCATTGCAGATGAACAAGTTTTAAGGAAAAAAACCTACTAAAAAGGGAGAGAATGATGAAGGCTCCAAATCAGCTGGCTGACCCGAGGAACTTTATCAAGAAACTGGCCGACCACAAGACTTGCATAAATACGGCCGGCTCAAGTGGAAACATGGAAGGATCAAACGGCACACTTGAAGACTCAGATCAACTGACCATCCAGCTTGAAGGCATGGACCTAGAGGAGATCACAGCCCCTATGGTTCCTACAGGAGCATTGACAAGAAGTAGAACCCACGTACCTTACCACAAATTCAACTTGTTCGTAGAAAAGCTTCTAGAGCAAGCGGGCCAAAGAAACTTGGTCATGGGCCTGAAGATCACCAATGGCCTAAGTTCTCAACAAACTTCACCAAAAAGGGTTTTAGTCGTAAAGAACGTAAAGTGCATAACTTGACCATGTGCCCGATGATCGAAAATCACTCCAATGGACCTATGCCTCATCAAGCCACAGTTGAAGCTTGGGCTAAATTCTCAAATGAAGTCAAGGCCCTATAGTTCATCAACAAACTTGAAGCACAAGAGTAAGGCCAGGTGTGTAGGGCTAATACGTTGCCAAATCTTCCATTTTTGCTTTGCCGTAGGTAAAACAGGTAAGTTATATATTTAAATTTATTCTAACATCGTGAAGTTGGCCCTGTTTTTTTCTTGGTTTGACAAGTACTTAGGCAACACTAGTTTTTAAATTTTCTATGTTTCCATTCTAGTATTTTACATTTAAAACATTGTACGATTTCCCTTTTTTTCTTTGATTTGGTCCTTGAATATCAAGGCTGCCGAGCATATTAATAATGATCATTCGGTATTGTATTCCGATAAACTTTCTCCTAGAGATCGTATTTTCTTCAAGAGTTTTGTTTGTGCAAAAGTCTCTCTTACTTCCTCTAAGTGTAGTTGAGATCTGAACCTGCTAGTCTTTGAGTTTGTGATTTATCAAGAAGCCTTCCATACCTCATGTGGTTCACTTCACCCCACTCTTCTTAAAACCCTTCACCAAACTGCCCAAGTCCTAGTCTGATTTTCTCGCCAAAGACTTCTCGTACTGGACTGAAAGGTTGCTGCCCGTGATCCAAAGCTTTTATCATTGGGCATGAGAAAAATATGGACAACCACAGAACCAAACCAGAACTAGCCTGAAAAATGGGTAACAAACCGAACGGAACCAAAAACTACCCACACATATTCTATATTCCAATACTCAAATGCTTGAAACGAACCGGAACCTGACCGAGAACCGAATAGGTACTAAAATACCCAAAATATAATTATACACTTAAAATATTAATTATATTTAGATTTGATCTATTTCACTTACCTAAAAGCACAATGATATAGCCGAATATATCAGTTATTTTTAGACAGAAATATCCAAAATAACCAAAATATTTGAAAGTTCTATTTATATATTATCCAAAATTTAACCCAATTTTACTCATATTTAACCATAATTTCTGTTTTTTTACTGATTTCTGGTTCTCGAAGCTGACCGAACCTAGAGGGAACCAAAAAAAATCCAAAAAACTTTCTAGAATATCTGAGTGGGTCCTAAACCCCTAGTACCAAAATACATGAAACCCAAAGGAACCGATCCAAAACCTAAACGGGTACCCATGCCTAAAACAAGTTCTTCCTTTCTCTTGTGTCTTCTATAACCATTTGAGTGTTTAGGGCCATTACGATTACTAGGGAATATCCTTCCATTAGCATACTCAATGATGTTTTTGGAGGTCTTCAGTTTTTGTTAATCATGTGACTCATAGTCACAGGATGGTAACATTATCATGACTCTCAGATTTTGGTATTCATGTGATATGTGCATTCGGCCTTTCCACCTGTAGCAAGTTAGTTCACGAGTATGGTAAGGGTTAGGGGAGTTACCTTGTCTTGGAGTGCATCTCTAAAGGGTTCGACCGTTTTGCTCTTAAACCATTTTCAACTTATATGGACTTGCCTTTGTGAAAATGGATGAAGGTACCGTGCTCCAAGGAAATGGGGGCATTGGGCTTCAACTTTGGGTAGTACATGTCTTCTTCTTTATTTGTTGCTAAATGAATGGCAAGGTGCAATAACTCATGTAATTTGTGGTCAGGCTGCCTTGCCACCTTTCTTGCAATCCAATTATTGAGACCTTCTATGAAGTGTGACATGAGTGTCTCCTTGGTCTCTTCTAGTTCCACCCGCTTCCTTGGGGATCTCAAATTCATCATAGTATTCTTTCATCGTCTTTTGGCCTTAGTACAACATCTTTATTTGTCTTTGGAGCTCTTCGTTATAATGTGAAGACACATACCTCCGCCTTAGTAGCTTCTTGGTTTCCACCCAAGAGTTGAGTGCTTCAAGTATATAATGACTTCTTTGAGCCATCTCCCGGTCACCCCAAGAAAGTGCACGGTCCATGAGTTGGGCAGCCATGAAGGTGACCTTTCTTGGCGCTGGGTTGTTGTAGCATTCATATATATGCATTCCATTTGCCTTTCCTAATCAAGGTAGGCGGTCGGATCTACCTTTCTAACAAAAGTATGTGGAATTATTTTCAGGTCATGGGTCCTTGACCTTGCATAACTTCTGGTGGTCGTTTTGGTTGATTGGGTTCATTACGGGATGTGTTTGTACATGATGTAAGACGCCATAACAAACCTTACAAGTGACAAGGAGCTGGCCATTGCCCGAGTTGGTGGTCACTCTCTCTCTCTCTCTCTCTCTCTCTCTCTCTCTCTATGGCCAAAGGGACATAGATGAGATCTAATGAGTTAGTGGTTGCTCTCTCTCGTGGAATCATGGCAGGGGCAGTGATGGGGAAGATTACGTGCACCACAAAGAGAGTGTAAGCTATTTGATACAGAACGAGAAGTTCAAGCAAAGAGGCGTTGATGGGGATTAAGTTTAATCCCTTTATGACTCCAACTGGAGAGTAATCAAAGTAGTAGAGGGGTATCAAATAGAATACCACACTAAGGATGCATGAATAACTAAATCTAAGTAAATTTGAATTGGGGTTTTGGTTTGGTTTGACTACTTTTCTAGTTGCAAAGGAAATAACATGATAAAATAATTCAATGAATGAAAAATATGGACTAGGATTAGACATTCAACTCAAGGATAATTTTCCATTGACTAACGATGCTACATGTTTGATTAAATAAATTCTTGGATATAGAACACTTTATATTAGGCTAATCCACTCTCGTGCCAATAGTTCATTTACTATCATATAGATTAATCAAGTCTTGTGAACGGTAATTTATTGACTAGAAATCCTTAAGTTCCGTCCTATTTTATTCTACCAATCACTTTAAACATCAACTCTCACTCACTATGATGTTAGAGGCGCAATTAGGACTAAGCTACACATTCTGTCAACACTTCTCGAGAGCAAAATATCATAACTCTAGAGACTGATTAGGCACATCCAAATCCTGAGGAATTTGTAATCTAATAAACCTAAACACCATCAATCAATATCTAATTCCCCTAATATACCTTAACCACAATCCTTAAACTAAACTACTCACACTTTGTCATGGGAATAAAAAACTCATTCAAAAAGCAATAGAAGACATAAATTAAAGATAAAGTTAAGTAGTTCTTCACTAGTATTGATGAATAGTTGCAATAGACAAATCCCAGGTTTCAAAGAGAGTCAAAATCGGCCAAGAATAAAACATAATTCATTTGTGACCTAGGGAAGGTTTATATAGTTTCCCTAAATAGTTGGATCTAACCCAAGACAATCCGGGTTAAACCAAAATAATAAAAAGTTGCAAAGATAGGGGTTTGGTGCAAACGGCTAGTGGGATCGGCCGTTGGACCGATTGCTGGGTAGACAGTGCGTTTGGTTGGTGGGATCTGCCAATGAGCCGATTGCATCACTCCAGGAAGATTCGTCATAGGCTAGCGATCAGGGTAAACGATGGGCCAACAAGCCTCGCATGACTCCAGCGGGTAATGCGTAGGGTTGCCAGGTGATCGGGGTGTGCGATTGGCCAATGGGCAGATCGTATGAGTCCAGTGGTCAGGTGTGTCGTTGGTCGAGCTTCGTTGGGATCGGCCTGGGCGATCGGCCAACCGACCAATCGTGTGAACTCTAGAGGTTTGGCCATCTAATTTTGCCTTTCTCCCTTCTCCAACAGAGGGTCACCTATGCCCAAGTTCCAATCTCTCCCTTTTTTGTGTTATACCTAAAAACACTCAAGAAAACATGCAATGATGCAAAATACATGTCCTAAGCTATAGAATGGAATGCTATGTGAGAATAAATGCAATGCTATAGGATAAATGATCTACAGTGCTCTTGAAAACAAGGAAAGTGGTGGTAAATGCAAGGTGAAATAATACAAAAACCATGATTATTAGGCTTCTGCCTACTCTTTGTTGACCTCGTAAGGTTCTTTTCTTGAAAGAAAATTCAATTTTTATTAATATCAAAAATGTTAAAATTTTGCAAGGCTATAGGGAAACGTTATATAATGGTTCTTCAACTTAGACCTAATGTGATACGATATTGGATCATATACTTCCCAAGATCACACACTCTAAGTAGGAATTTGGATAATCCTAAATTTTTCTAATTTTGTATTGCACCAAATTGGGTAACTACGAATTCCTGAACTATCTTAGAACGAAATAAATTAATTAGGCGGTGGAATCCCTATAGAGTAGCTGCAAATAGCTCCGACAAAGGGTGTATCTCCCTATGTTTGAGAGTATCTTACAACACAACTTCAATCCTTATTTTGTAGGTGAAGTTGGCGACAATATAGTTAAAAGAACAATAAATTGTTTATGAACTAGTGAGAATAAATTAGTTGAATTGACTCCTGACATGACTTGCATAGAATTCGCCAATGACCCTTCATTTGTAGGTGTGTTGGCTGTTCCTTCAGCTAATTTCGTGTGTTTTCTTGTTTCAACATCCATTGGGCTTCATTGGGTCTTTTAGAAATTGAATCAAAGAGAGAATGGGCTGATTTTTTCCGCAAGAAACCCAAGGGATTTCAGATAGTGTTCTTGGTCTAGAGTGGTGCAAATCAGTCCATTAAGTGCATCTTGAAGCTTCTTGACTTTTTGAGAGAAAACCACCATGGAAAAAGACTTCATATGTACAAATTTCTCACAAGTTTGGAACACATTTGCAAAAATCAAAATCTGAAATGTAACACTCCTTGATGTATTCAAAATCTAGCAACTTAGCTTCAATAATGAAATTCATAGCACTCTCTTTAGACAATGCATCGATCACAATGTTTTTCTTAGTTTCCTTGCACTGGATAACGTAGGGAAATGCCACAAGGGATCATGGTTGAAAGACAATCTGATCCACAATTCCTTGGATTTATGGGGAACTCCTTGACTCGTCTTTAGGAAAAACACCTTCAAAATCCTGCAAAAGAAAAGTAATTTCACTCGCCAGCATCGGTGCAAGGTGAGACAAGCTCATAGAATCAGAAACACTTTCGGTAGCAATGTCTCCATTGACCAGTAGCAACATGGTCGTTTGTTTGGGAATTCATTGGCATAGTGCCCTTTGCCGTGACACTTGAAGCATGTCACCTCCCAATTCTTGGTTCTGTTTGGTGCATTCCCTTCTTTGGTTTTTTGCTTGGCAATAGTTGGCTTTATTTCAAACGGTGGCCTTTGGGATTATCTAGCTTCCTTGGACTAATTAGCCTTCATGCTAGATGAGCTAGCTCCATAAGATTAGCATATTATATCCCTCTTCATGAGATCTTGTTTTACTAGAATTTCTTTGTGTAACATCTCCTCCAAGTTCACATAGTGCTGCAACTCCAAGCGGACTTGTATGTCTCGGTTCATGCCGATTAGAAATATTGTCATTGTGGTCTTTCTATCCTTCTCAATATCATCTTTTATCATGAGAGTATCCATCTTTTGGTAATCATCTTCCACACTACTACTAGCTTGAGTAAGTCTCCTTAGTTTCTAATGTAGCTCACGGTGATAGTGCTTCATCATAACGATATTCATCTCATTGCAAGTCTCAATTGCTTGCTCCCTTTTGCGCCTCCTACTTGCCACCAATTAATGCTACCAAGTTACAGCACAATCACATAATCGAATGGCTGCTACTCTAAGCTTTTTATACTTGGTATACTTGTGGCAGTCACAGAAAAGCTTTACTTTCTTCTCCAATTTGAAGCATGCATTAGGGTCATTATTTCCTTGGAATGATGGGACTTTCAGCTTATAGCCTCCAAAAATACCATCAAACCTTTACCTTTTTTCACTTTCACGTCTAGGCATCCTTGGGCTTCTATGAGAGGATGGTTCATCACAGTTGTAGTAGCTTTGTTCTTCTATACCTACTACTCATCTGAGTAGAATCATTTCATGCTTGATAGAGCCTTCATGTGTTAGTCATATGTTTTGCTCTTGCAAATGGTCCAACCGTTGATGCATTGCCTCTATCTCATTTTTCAGCAAGTGTTGCATCTCTCCCATCAAGGCTTCCACAAAAAGGTTTGGGGTTTCTTGCGGTCCAGAATTCTCTGGATTTTTGGTGTTGTCTCCTTGTTGTGACATTGTTGTATTCCTAAAAAACTCAACAATACATTAGTAGCAAAGTTCTCACAGGTTTTTCTCTCTAGTGTTTCCCTCAAATTGTATCACTCTTAAGTTATTCACTCTAGTGTTTCCCTCAAAGTGTATCACTCTTATGTTATTCACTCTAGTGTTTCCCTCAAAGTGTATCACTCTTAAGTTATTGACTCTAGTGTTTCTCAAATGTTTCTGTAGAACCATCAACCAACTTAGTCTTTGATATCTCAAGATGTCAAAAAGAAAAATCAAGAGTTCAAGAGTTGAACAAGGAGAAAATAGATCAAGAAAAGGAAAAGATTTAGAAAGAAACTTTTTGACACTTTTTTGAATAGAACTTTTTTTTATTCTTTTTCTTTTGATTTCTCTTTTGAGTTTTCTTTGGTGTTTTTGTTTTTTTGCTTTTGTTTTGTTTCTTATTTCAAAAAAATAAGATTATAATTGATGATAATGAAATAGAAGATGTATAAACAGAAATGAAAAATACAGAAGTGATAGAAAGTTGATACATACATAGATTGTAGCTTTGATACCAAATGATGCGATATTGGATCGTATACTCCCCATGATCACACTCTAAATAGGAATTATAATAATACTAAACTTGTCTAATTTTGTGTAGCATCAACAATGGGGGGTAACTCCCGATAAGTGAACTATCTTGGAACAAATTAAACAAATGAGATGGTGGAATCTTTAGATAGGAGTTGCATGTAGCTTCAACAAATAGTGTATCTCCCTATACTTGAGACTATTTTACAACAAAAATTCAATCTTTAATTGTTGATTGGTCACACAAGAGGGGTGAAGAACTCTTAATTTAATGAACTGATCCTTGGATATTACACACAAAGTGATCGAATTGATCATAAAGAACAACAGAAAAACTTTCTTAAAGAAGAAGTTTTATTTGTGAAATGTTTGTTGAATGATTTTTCACAAAGTGAAAACATCTATTTATAGGTGTAGTTGGCGACAATATTGTCAAAAAGAACATTAAATAGTCTAGGAACTAGTGAGAATCAATGAATTGAATTGACTTCTTGACTTGACTTGCATGGAATTCAGCACTGGCCATTCATTTATTGGTACAAAATGCTTCCTTATAATGGCCTTAATATCATCCCAAGTCTCAATTAGTTGTTTTCGGTTGGGCCTCCTACTTGTTACCAATTGATCCCATCAAATTATAGCATAATCACATAATTCAGTGGTTGGTACTCTAACCTTTTTATACTAATAATAGTACTCTCTTTTTCCTTGGAATGATGGGATTTTTATCTTAAGCCCTCCAAGAATATCATGAAACATTTCCCTTGCTTCTCTTTCACGTCTAGGCATCCTTTGGCTTCTGTGAGACACTACAAGAAAACAAGTGATTTACGACCACACAAGTGGTCACAAACTGGTCGAAAATCGCCTATGTGCGATCCACTTTGTGACCACAAGCCGTGGTGGTAAATTTTTTGTTGCAAATTATTGTGATCGAATATTGGTCACAAATTTGCAACTATTTTGCGACCAATGTAATTGTTATATATTTTACGACCAATTAGCGAACACAACATGGTCAAATATTTTACGACTAATTTGCCACTCATAAGGAGTTACAAAACTTCCGACCAATTTGTGACCATGTTTTGGTCACAAAAAATGTGGTCGCAAAATTTGTCACAAAATTTTGCAACAAATTTACAACTATAGTTAAATAAATACAGTAAATTTCAAAATACAAAAAATAAATAACATAATTATAAAAGTGGCCGAAAGTTGGTCATAAAAAGTGTGACTAATTTGCCACCATGGGTGTTTTAGAGAACGATGTGGTTAATTGGTTACAAATATTTATGGCCAATTTACGACCACGGTTTTTTTTGTTAAAATAGTGGTCGCAAATTGGTCACAAATATTTGTCATCAATTTGTGACGACAGTATAATTTTCGGTGTGGTCGCAAATTGTTCACAAAAAAATTATGACCAATTTGCGATGACGCTTTGTATGTAAATAGTATGGTCGCAAAATAGTCAAAAAATGCGACTAATTTATAACTATGGATTAATATTTTTTTAAACAATTTATATAATTTGTTTTTAAAATTATTAATTTTAAATAATCCATAATTTAATAAAATTTTAATTATTTTTATTAAATATTAATTTTTACTATTAATAAAAATTACTAAATAATTTAATTAGTTCATAATAAATTAATTATTTGTAATATTTACTCATAATATTTATTAATTAACTATTGATATAATTACAATATAAATAAAATTATAAAAAGAAAGTTTTAAAATTGTATTAATTATAAAATGCAAATTAAAATTCAAATAATAATTGTAATTACATATAAAAAAACTAATTGTTATCGGGAGGTAGGAGTTGAAAATCCGATGGCAAAAATAATGGCGACGTGTTTGATGGTCAGGATGGCGTAAAGTTTGGTGCATTATTGTCTCGCGTAAATGCTACAAATCCGGGATCCGTTCATTAGAAGTAGCTGACAAGCATCTCCAAACTCTATATGCGGCTTTATTGATCTTTATCGTGTAATTCACGGAATATTCGTTCTTCATCAAGTTTCAAAACTCGTTCCTCCATACCATCATTTGTTGCTTCCATACGAGTATTTGTTGCAATTTGTTTTTTGATTTGACGCTACGTGGCGAAAAATTGCTCTTGAAGCGCGACAAAATTGGAATATGTTGTTCTCAAGCTGTGTCTGCCGGACCCATGAATTCTGTTAAGGCTGCAAAGACCGTAAGGACGTCATCTATCATCCATAATAGAAAACAATAAAAAATTAAATTAGTAATTAAAATTGTAAGGATCTATGCCGGTTGAATTAATTACTAATTAAAGAAGTGGAAAAACACAAGAATTGGTGACCCGGTTCACCATCAAATGGCTACTTCCGGGGAAAGTTAACGCGCTACCTCACAAATTTACTAAATCTCACCTGCACCAGTTCAAAAAGATACAAATACATAAGGAAAATGGAAAAAAAAAGAGTACAACTTACAACCAAAACCCTACAGGTAACAAACCTCTCTTTCGCCAGGCTTGGTGCTCTTTTCCTTCCCAGTTTTCTCCTTCTGTTTCATTCGAACTAATTCAGAGGGAAACCTCTTCTCTTTGTTTTATATCCGGTGACTGAGATGCTTCTTAAAGATGATGACTTCATCGTTTAATGAAATGATGCGTTTTGTCTTCTTGGGGCAGAGCTAAATTGAAGGCCAATTGTGCTGGACACACTTATCCGACAAACCCCACCTTATCTTGACGACTTCATATTTAAGCTCCTTCTTACGACAGCTCGCCTCATTTTTCACACCAGAAAACCCTAGATCTTTTTCCTTCCTCATACCTCTCATTAAGCTTCCTCTAGGTAAACCATTTGTCAACATATCAGCTAGATTTGCTGAAGTATGAACCTTATTCAAAGAGACTGATCATGCGGATATGATATCTCTCATGAAATGAAAACGAGTATCGATATGTTTCGTTATCTCGGGATATCCTCAATTTTGACAAGATGAACTGCTCTTTGAAAATCTGAGAAAACTTTCACATCATCCTAAGCTATACCTAATTCAGAGACAAAACTCTTTAACCATATGGCCTCCTTAAACACCTTAGCCAAAGCCATATATTCTGAGTCTGTCATTGAGAGAGCCACTATCTATTGGAGTCTTGATCTCCTACTGATAGTGTTACCTCCGACCTGAAAGATGTATCATGTGATTGATCTCCTTCGATCAATATCAGTAGCACAGTCAACATCTGAAAAACCCACAACTTTAAAGTCTGAGATTTTTGTAATAAACCAAAAAACACTTAGATGTGCCCTTAAGATAACGTAGTATCCATTTGACCGCATTCCCGTGCTCTCTGTTTGGTTTTCCCATAAACATGCTAACTAAACCTACCGAATATGCTAGGACAGGTCTCTTACCGACCATAGCATTCATTAAACTCCCTAGAGCACGCACGTAGGGGACATCTCTCATCCCGATTGCTTCCTTCTCTTGTTCTTCTTCATTCAAACTTCTAAGTTTGAATTGAGAACCAATTGGAGATATGACTGGTTTGGACTCTGTCATTCCAAAATTCTTCAGAACTTGTTGTATATACTTAGAATTGAGACAATCTCAGAATACCCTGCTTTCTATTCCGAGTTATAACCATTGAGACAATCTCAGAATACCCTGCTTTCTATTCCGAGTTATATCCATTGAAACAATCTCAGAATACCCTGCTTTCTATTCCAACTTATATCCATGCCCAAAATTCTTGTAACATCCCCTAGATCCTTCATTTTGAACTCTTTCATAAGACCCTTCTTTAAACTATTTATCCTGTCTAGGTTCTTGGCTGATACTAACGTGTCGTCCACATAGATTATGAGATATATCACCTTTGATAGTTTTGATCCTTTATATAAACACAAAGATCGTAACTACTCCGATAGCAATTTTGATCTTTCATAAAGCTGTCAAATTTCTTATTACACTTTCTGGGTGATTGCTTTAATCCATACAAAGACTTCCTTAGCTTGCACACCTTTCCTTCCTGATGCTTTACCTCATAGCCTTCTGCTTGACTCATGTATATCTCCTCTTCTAGGGTATCATGTAAAAACGCAGTTTTTACATTTAGTTGTTGTAGCTCAAAATCCTGGTTTACAACATTATTCTTATGGAGACATGTTTGACAACAAGAGAGAAATCTGCTGTATAGTCAATACCTTCTGTCTAGATGTAGCTCTTTACTACTGACCTAGCCTTAAATCTAGGTTTCTCAAAACCTGGTATTCAGGGTTTTCTTTTGAAAACGCACTTACAACCGATAATTTTCTTTTTTGTTTGTCTTCTAAACTCCATGTTGCATTCTTGTGTAGATATTACATCTCTTCTACACATGCTTTGGACCATTCTTTCCTATGTTTACTTCTCATGGCCTTTTGAAATGTCTTTGCTTCATCCAACTGAATATCTTCTACAGCTGACAGAGCATAAGCTACCATGTCAAAATCATTATACTTTTAGGGAATCGTATATTCTCTCCTCTTTCTATCCCTAGCTAGAACATATTCTGATAAGCCTATGAGAGCTTACTTTCGGAGAAGAAGGACAACAGAGTCGAAGAAAGAAGAGGAAGAAGATGATGACGTGGATGATGAAGATGCTGAGATGGCTGTTTGATTGGTTTATAATTGTTCGGTATTAGTTGTTTGTTAATTCCGTTGTAAAAGATCTTCATATATAAGGAGATCTTGTGGGTGGGAAAAAGTTAGTTAGCTCCTGGGATTTGTGAAAGCAGAGTTTGTTCTGCTGGGGCGATTATGGCTCGACCGTAGGTGAGCATAATCGATCTTTGTAGCTACTTCATTTGATCAATAAAGCTACTAGTTTCTATCAAATTGGTGCGTTAGTGAGCTCGGTTCGAGTTATCGCGCAGATTTCAGGATCAATGGTGTTGCACAATCAGTGTTCTTCAGAATCGATGCCGGAGCAAGAGCAGCAAACGCAGACGGAGTCTTCTCTGACTTTGGATACGGTCGCTCGAATTCTGCAGAAAACAATCGCAGCTCTGTTAGATCATGAAACAGGAACTCAGAAGAAGTTCGCGGCGTTGGAAGCAACCTTGTACGCGATTGAGGATAAGGTTGATGCAAGGTTTGAGAAGATTATGGAGGCTTTACTGCGCAACGATAATCAGCGCAATGGCAAGCAGCATGTATCTATCGATGCTCCCAGTAGTTCCAACCTACATAATCAGGTACGATCCCCTGAATTGGATCCTGACCATAGTTATAGAAACACGGACTTTCAAAATCCGCAGCGATTGGTTGGAAACAGAGAGAGCTTGGTAAAACGAGTTGAGATGCCAGTGTTTCAAGGAATTGATGTGTATGGATGGATATCTCGAGTGGAAAGATTTTTTAGGCTGGGTGCTTACGATAATGCAGAACAGTTGGAATTGGTCTCTATGAGCTTAGAAGGTGATGTTTTCAGCTGGTTCAATTGTGAAATTAACAGACATCCGTTCATCAGTTGGCGCGATTTCAAAGACAGACTCATAGTGAGGTTTAGCAAGGAGAGAATTCGCGATCCAAGTCAAGCATTGTTCGCTGTCAGGCAGAAAGGGAACATTGCTGAGTATATACATGAATTTGAGGATCTATCCTCTCAAGTCACAGGGCTGACAGACAAACAATTAGAGGGGATTTTTATGAATGGATTAAAACAGGAAATGAGAGAGGTGGTGAACATGTGCAAGCCAGTGGACTTGCCGGAAATGATTGCAACAGCAAATCAAATGGAATCGAGTTCTTTGTATCGGGTAGTAAGCAGAGAAATCGAACAGAGAAGTCGTTATCCATTGTTCTCTCAAAAGCAGCAGCTCGATAATGCCACTAATCCGGGGTGGAAAACAAAGACTATTGTCACAGAGCCGAACACAGGCAACTTGCGTTTCCCACTCAAGGTGGAGAACCGAGTTCAACAGAAATTGCCACCGGCAGAGTTGGCTGACAAGAGAAAAAAAGGGTTGTGCTATAAATGTGATGGACGATATACACGATCCCATGTTTGCCCAAATCAAACATTACAGATCCTCACGGTAATTGATGGGTTCGAAATGGAAATTTTGGATCAAGAATTAGTAGAAACAGAGGATACTGAGCAGACATCACAAACAGAAATGTTGGAGCTCTCCTTAAATTCATTCTTGGGTCTTCGTTCTCCGACAACGACAAAGATGTGGGGAACAATTAAAAAACAGCAATTGGTAGTGATGCTAGACAGTGGAGCTACGCATAATTTCATTTCTCCCAACTTCTTAAAGATAGCTAAACTAAAACCGGAAGTTAACCAAAACTTGGAAGTAACATTGGGTACGGGGGTGACTGTTAAGAGTTCAGGGATCTGCCGAAATGTCCACTTGGAATTACAACAGTTGCAATTCAAGGTGGATCTTATTGTTCTGGAGCTGGGAAGTGCAGATGTAATATTGGGTGTTCAATGGCTGAGGACATTGGGTACATGTCAAATGGATTGGCAAACTCGTGAGCTCTGTTTTATTCACAAGGGGAAACCTGTTAAACTAGTAGGCGATCCAAGACTTCATCAGACCAAGTTCTCGATGAAATCATTGCAGCAGGTCACGGGATGGCAGCAGAAGGGGATGGAGATTGCCTTACACAACGCACAACCTGCTGATTTACAGTCTACCGATTGCCCTCCACAGATTGTAGAAGTGTTGAATGCCTTCAAGGCTGTTTTTAAAACACCTTCGGAACTACCTCTGGTTCGTGGCAGAGAACATGCCATTAATCTTCAAGCTGGCTCAGGACACATCAGTGTTCGTCCGTATAGATATCCACACGCACACATGGAGGCCATGGAGAACTTAGTAAGAGAAATGCTCACAGCTGGAATCATTCGGACTAGTCACAGTCCATATTCGAGTCCGGTGTTGTTGGTTAAAAAGAAAGATAAGTCATGGCATTTTTGTGTCGATTACAGAGCATTAAATCGAGCTACTATCCCAGATAAATTCCCCATACCGATGATTGATCAACTACTGGACGAACTCTATGATGCAAAGTTGTTTTCCAAGTTAGACTTACGATCAGGGTATCATCAAATCAGAATGAAGGAGGAAGACATCGAGAAAACAGCTTTCAGAACACATGAAGGCCACTATGAATTTCTGGTGATGCCATTTGGATTAACAAATGCTCCAGCAACATTTCAGGCTTTGATGAATGAGATATTCAAGCCATTTTTAAGGAGGTTTGTATTGGTATTTTTCAATGATATCCTCATTTATAGCTCAAGCATTGAAGAGCATGTCCAGCATTTGCAGAAGGTGTTGGAGATGTTCGCACAGCATACATTGTATGCCAACTTAAAGAAATGCACCTTTGGCCAACAAAAAGTGGAATACTTGGGTCATGTCATTTCTCAGCAAGGAGTAGCAACAGATCCCTCTAAAACAGATGCGGTGCGACTTTGGCCAGCACCTAAAACGGTCAAAGAACTCCGTGGTTTTTTGGGTCTCACGGGGTACTATCGCCGTTTTGTCAAGAACTATGGATCGTTAGCTAAACCGTTGACTGAATTACTGAAAATTGATCAATTTCATTGGTCGTCTATGGCACAAGAAGCTTTCGAAAATTTAAAATCTGCTATGATTTCAGCTCCGGTTTTAGCTCTACCCAATTTTGATCAGTCGTTCATCTGGATTCGGTCTTGATTCTGGATTCGGTCTTGGAGCAGTGTTGATGCAGTCGCAAAATCCGATTGCTTATTTCAGTAAAGGATTGACAAGCAAGGAGCAACTCAAGCCGATTTATGAACGTGAACTAATGGCGATTGTCTTGGCCATTTTAAAATGGAAGCATTACTTGTTGGGCAGACGATTCACTGTTCGAACTGATCAAAAAAGTTTAAAATATTTGTTGGAACAACGTGAAGTTACTCTCGAGTACCAACGTTGGCTGGTGAAGCTTTTAGGCTATGACTTCGTGATTGAATATAAACCAGGAGTTGACAACAATGCGGCAGATGGTCTCTCTCGTATGGGACAATCACTGGAGTTGACAATGTTACACACATTGTTATCATTGACAGTTCCTGCCAATTTGCAGCTTCAAGACATATATGCTGAAATCGATAATGACTCTAAGATACAAGACATTTTACAGAAATTAAGAAACGGAGAGGAAGTCAAAAAAGGTTTTGCGATAAAACAGGGCAGATTATTTTTCAAGAACAGCCTTGTAATTCCTGCAACTTCTTCACATATTCCGTTAATTCTGTATGAATATCATGACAGTCTCTTGGGAGGTCATGCTGGTATTTTGAAGACCCTTAAGCGAATTAGGCAGGCGTTTTATTGGGAGCATATGTGTAGACAGATTCAGCAGTATGTGATGGCTTGCTCGATCTGTCAAACGCACAAATACTCCACATTATCCCCTGCTGGTTTACTACAACCTATTCCAATTCCGTCGCAGATATGGGAAGAATTATCGATGGATTTCATTGAAGGTTTACCCATGTCTCAGGGTGTGAATGTGATTTTGGTGGTGGTGGATCGGTTGAGTAAATATGGACATTTCTTGGTTTTAAAACACCCATTCACAGCTACGGAAGTTGCTCATCGTTTTGACTCTGAAGTCATTCGACTTCATGGTTTTCCGCGATCTATAATCACTGACAGGGACAAAAAAATTTTGAGTAATTTCTAGAAGGAGTGTTTTCGTATGGCAGGCACGAAACTGAAGTTTTCTACAGCCTTTCACCCTCAAACGAATGGACAAACAGAGGTTCTGAATCGCTGTTTAGAGACATATTTGAGATGCTTTGCTTCTACGCATCCAAAGACTTGGTCTCGATTCTTGGGGTGGGCAAAATTGTGGTATAATTCAAGCTTTCATACAGCACTCAACTGCACACCTTTCAAAATTGTCTATGGACGTGATCCTCCTCAATTGCTGCAGTATGAACGGGGTTCCACTTCTAATTTTGAGGTTGAACAAATGTTGCTGGAAAGGGATGCTATGCTAGCTAACATTAAGGAGCTGCTTCTGAAAGCGCAGCAAGCTATGAAAAGGAGTGCAGACAAACATCGCAGAGATGTTAATTTTGAAGTCGGGGATATGGTTTTCTTGAAGTTACGGCCATATCGACAGCAATCTGTCAGCCGTAGACTCTGTCAGAAACTCGCATCCAGGTTTTATGGTCCTTATGAGGTATTGGAGAAAATCGGTAAGGTGGCATATCGCCTAAAACTGCCTTCCGGCTCACGTATACATCCGGTTTTTTACATTTCTCAGCTTAAAAAAGTTTGTGGCGAAGGTCATATTGTTAGTTCCTTGCCGGCTTCGTTGAATGGAAATGATGAGTTGGTTATTATGCCTAATGACTTGTTAGATACCCGATATGATGACGAAGGACATTTACAAGCATTGGTCAGCTGGAGAGGATTACCGGAGTTTGAGAATTCTTGGATTCGGGTGCGTGATATTAAGACACAATTTCCTTATTTTCCACTTGAGGACACGCTCATTCTTTGCCAAGGGGGTATTGATAAGCCTATGAGAGCTTACTTTCGGAGAAGAAGGACAACAGAGTCGAAGAAAGAAGAGGAAGAAGATGATGACGTAGATGATGAAGATGCTGAGCTGACTGTTTGATTGGTTTATAATTGTTCGGTATTAGTTGTTTTTTAATTCCGTTGTAAAAGATCTTCATATATAAGGAGATCTTGTGGGTGGGAAAAAGTTAGTTAGCTCCTGGGATTTGTGAAAGCAGAGTTTGTTCTGCTGGGGCGATTATGGCTCGACCGTAGGTGAGCATAATCGATCTTTGTAGCTACTTCATTTGATCAATAAAGCTACTAGTTTCTATCATATTCACCTAATCTGTTACTAGCTTGATCTTCCTCATGCTCACTGTTTGAATCAGATTCCTCAAACGCTTCCTGCCTTTCCCGAGTAACCGCTTGATTCTCATTTCTAGTAGCTCCAATTGGAACTTTCTGCTCTGATTCCTCCTTTGAATCAGATATATACTGAGTTAGTCTAGGACTGAACGAAACTCTGCTACTTTCCTTCTTACGTGCTGCTTCTGAGCTTAAGGATTCCAAATCCTTCTTCTTGTCATCTTTTATGTTCTCATCCTTGAAGACCTTTTATTCATGAAATATAACATTTCTACTGATAATACATCGATTCTCTTCTGGAATCCAGAGTCTAAAACCTTTTACTTCCTGCAGATATCCAACAAAATACCCCTTTAATGCTCTAGGACTGGCCCATTAATGCTCTAGGACTGGTCTTTGCTTGTTGCTTGTGTACATACACTGTACAACCAAACCTCCGAAGATGCTTTATCTTTGGCTTTGCTCCTGACAAAAATTGTTTTGGAATATTGTAGTATATAGCTGAGCTAGGTGATCTATTAATTGACATACATAGCTGTGACTCCTTCTTCTGCCCAAAAACATTCTTGCATACCACTTCATGTTAGCATGCACCTCACCTTCTCCATAATTGTTCGATTCATTCTCTCTGTTACACCATTCTGTTGAGCTGTATACGTACAAGTTTTGTACCTTTTAATCCCTGAATCTTTACACAGCTTGTCAAACTGGTAGTTGCAATACTCCAGACCGCTATCGGTTCTTAGGCACTTTACACTCTTCCCTATTTGCTTTTCAGCTAAATTTTTCCATTCCTTAAATTTCAGAAAAGACTCATCCTTTGTATTGGAGAAATATGAATACAAAAGGATGAGTGAACATAGTCTAAAACCTCTTTAAATTTATGTTTTCCTTTACAGAACTTATGTTTATGGAATTTTCCTAAAACACAACTCTCGCAAAAACCCAGCACTTGAGCATCCTTTTTCTCTTGGTATCCATCTTAAACCATTCATTCCATATTTTTCTGACTCATATGGCTTAACCTCAAGTGCCATTTGCTGGTAGAACTAGCTCTTTCTGAAGATGATGCTATGTTTACTTCTCCTTTTGCAACAGTACCATCTAAATAATACAACCCTTCATTATAGTTTCCTGATAGTACTTCCTCTCCATCCTTTGAGAATTTTACTTTGAAATTTTCACCTTTGTACTTACATCCCGCTTTCTCTAAAAGTCCATAGGAGATTAGATTTCTTGCCATTAATGGCATGTACCTCACCTGTGTAAGAACCACAGTAGATCCATTTTGTCTGATGATTTTAATCTTACCAATACCTTTGATCTCAGTGAAGGTATTGTTTCCCATTTGAGCCTTACTCCCATTTAACTCCTCTAGATCACATAGAAGGTCCTTATTTTGGGTGATTTGGAAACTACAACCACAATCCATGACCCACTCATCTTATGTGGTCTGAATACTAGCTCTAAGGACTACGGCCTCATTTGATTTTGTCCTTGAAACAGAGATCACATTTACACCTCGGACTATTTTTGGTTTCTCTGTACAATCTCGCTTCCAATGCCTTTCCTTGCCGCATTGGAAACATCCCTTATCTTTCTTTTAAAATCTTGGTTTAGAGTTTCCTCTAAACTTACTATTTGACCTACCTCTTTTCAACTGATCATCTCGTTTGTCTGATCTTCCCCTTTCATCTGCGTACAAACCTTCATCAGTTGATCTATTCTGTTTCAACAATCCTTTTTTGCTTCAACTCAGCTTCTTTCAAGTAAGCTGAGGTTATTACATCATTTACCGTTAATGATTCCTTTCCTGAACCATAATGTAAAGTATGAACTAAAGGTTCATATGTTGCTGGTCATGCTGACAAAAGCTGGATTGCTTGATCTTCGTCTGAAATCGATACTTTTAGACTTTCTAAGTCCGCTGTCAATTTCAGAAAGACATCAAAGTTTTCTTCTATAGATTTATCTTCTTCCATTCTATAACAAGAAAATTGCTTATTCAAATATACCGGTTTGGAAGGGATTTAGATGAATAGATCTTCTCTAAAGCTTTCCATTGTCTAAGAGCAGTAGGCTCGTGCTTAATTTTCCTAAAAATAGGATTATTCAAGTATTCTCCCAGCAATCTACGTAGCCCTTAGATCTTTATCTAGCTTCCTCTGATCTTGTTTCTGTTCTTCCCAATCATCATAACCCTCTTCTGATTTTTCCTTTCCAGAATGAACTGTAAATTCATCTTGAATGGTTGATAACAAACCCTGAATTTTCAGCTGTTCCATTGTTATGTATTTCAACATTCCAAAATCCCCTTTTCTATCGGATTTTCCCATTTCAAATCTGTCGAGAGTTGGCTCCATCTTTTACAAAGATCTTGTTTGATTCTAATTTGACTTCCAAGACAAATTAAAGAATCCTTACTACTCTAGCAGATCGACATTTTGGGATGATGAGGATATTGGTGGAAAAGCAACCTAGAGCTGTGTTCAATCTTGAAGAATCACGTAAATTTTCTTTACCTTTTGATTCTTCAAAACTATTTGATCAAAACCTTGCAATTTTCTTTACCTTTTCTTGATGAGCTTCTTCACGAAGCACTACACCTTTTATCCAAGCGCTCTGATACTACTTGTAAGGATCTATGCCGGTTGAATTATTTCTTAAGAAATGGAAAAACACAAAAGTTGGTGATTCGGTTCACCATCAAATGGCTACCTCCAGAGGATGTTAACGCGCTACCTCACGAATTCACTAAATCTCAGCTGCACCAGTTCAAGAAGATACAAATACAGATGCAAAATGGGAAAAAAAAAATACAACTTATAACCAAGACCCTACAGGTAAGAAACCTCTCTCTCGCCTGGCTTGGTACTCTTCTCCTTCCGATTTTTATCCTTCTGTTTTCTTTAATAATTCAGATGGAAACCTCTTCTTTCTGTTTTATATTCAGTGACTGAGATGCTTCTTGAAGACGATGACTTCATCTTTTAATGACACGATGCATTTTGTTTTCTTGGGCCAGAGCTTAATTGAAACCCCAATCATGTTGGACACACTTATAAAAAAAATTCAAAATAAAATAAAATAAACGTTAAAAATTTAAATTATATATATCTGAATAAATATTTCATTCATTTCATTCTGGATCAGCTCTATTCAGCGCAAAGTACAGTCAAACTATTTGATTCATTTCATCCTGGATCAGATCTATTCAGTGTGGAGTATAGTCAGACGTTTATTAGGATCCACCTCAACGATCGCCAATTTTTCTTGGATGTTTCTTTCGTATATATCACCGATTTGTTTGGCTTTCAAATCAACATATGCCCCATTTTCTCGAGTATGAGCCTTTATAAAGATTTCTCCAATAGAGACTGGTCGTCCCAAAGTATTTTCCTAATACTTTAAAAATATTATAAATAAATAAAGAATGAAATTTAAATTTAATTTTTGTAATTTTACTTACTACCATTTCTTGTTGAATATAGATGTAGGATTTTTTGCCCTACAATTGTTTGTGCGGTCCAAGGCCATCTCGAGAGCAGTTCCGATTGTTAGAGAATTTGTTACTCCTCTCATTCGTCGTTTTTGTTTCCTAGTAGTCTGTCATTGTTTTGTACAGAATAGGGGAGATCCACCTTGAACGTTTGCCGGTTGTATGAACCATGCACATCATTTTTTTTATCCGTCTAATACTGACGGATTCAAATTCCTTTCGTACATCCAAAGTGATAACATGATCCCAGGTGTACAAATGCTTGCGAATTTTAAATTTTTAATAATATTATTAATTAATATTTTATTATTAAAAATTAATAATTAAAATAATAATAAATAAAGAAAAATACTTACTGCAAATTCAATAAAATATTTTTCTTGTCGTTCAGTTAGCATGATCATCCAACCGTAGTAGAGGCCGTCAAATTTGTTTTTCAAATTTTTTGAAATTTTGCGGGTTATAATTCGTTTGTCCCGGTCAAACCTAATAAATTAAATATAAATATTTTAATTTATTTAATCTATATTTATTATTTATTATTTATTGTAATTTTAAATAAATAATTGAAAGTATTTAAATACTTACCATGTGGTGTTTGGAGCCAGCACTGGGGACAACACTGGTCCCATCCCGGGGTTTGTAATAAACTATCACACTAGATAGTTTTTCCTCTGTTTCCATTCTAGAAGACGGAACCTCTTCCTCCTTAGACTCCTCGGATTCTTGAAACCAGTGATATGGTTCGGTTTCAGACACCGAGCGCGGAGTGAATGAGTATTGGGGAGGAAGGTGGGATGCGCTTTATAATTGGCAGATGACAGGTTCAAGGAGGCCGATGAGCTACGGCAGGAAGACAACATGATTTGTCGTCTTCCATAGTCTGTCATCAATCTACTGCTACTCACCATTACGAAATTAGGGAAGCGTTTCGGAAAGTGTTTGGAAAAATGTTTAAGAAAGTGGTTGAAAGTTTTATAATGTTGGAATTGCGAGATAAGGGAAAGATGATCACGTATATATTGGCAAAATTTGTGAAAACAGATGTGGTTGCAAACTGGTTACAAAATGACCAATTTAATATGTGGTCGTAAATTTGCGACCAATTTGCGATCACATATTAATTCAGGGAGAGTTGAAATTCACGAAATGTTTCGAATTATTTGCAACCAATTTTCTATCACCATTTATTTGGTGGGAGTTGAAAGTTTTTGCTCACAAATTGGTCACGAAATGACCAATTTTATACATGGTCGAAAATTGGTAATACATTTGCGACCAATTTTCGGCCACATAATAAATGAAGGGAGTTGAAAGTTTCCAAAAACTTTCCACTACCTCCAAAATTTAATGGTGGTCGCAAATTTACGACTACGCTTTAATTGTTGGTGTGGTTGCAAGTTGGTCACACATTTTGTGACCAATTTGTGACCAATTTGTTACCAATTTATGACCAATTTGTGACTATTCGTGAAAAATATAACATGGTCGCAAAAATGGTAATAAAAATGTGACCACATTGTGAACACATATCAGAAATACATTGTGGTCACAAAGTTTTTCACAAAATAGCGACTAATTTGCGACCACATATGTAATTTTGTCATGTCGTGGCAATATGGTTGCAAATTAGTCATAAATATTACCCCAAAACACTAAATTATTTGAATTTTGTTTTAAAATTATGAGTTATATGAGAATGATGGCATCATTATGAGTTGTCTAAATTTCAATTACTAAGTAAACAAAAACAATTAACACATTTACGAAATTTATATATTATTTATCTAAAATACTTAACACATTTTCTCAATCTTATACTACGTATATAAACATTATATGTTTAATAAATTTAGTACAACATATTTATGGTTTTGTTTAAATTTTTAGACTTATAATGATTTGTGCATACCTAGGATTGAAATTATAAATTGTAAATATGAAAAATACATAACAAACATGTAAAAATACACCTGTGGTCGCTAATTGGTCGCAAAAAATAGCAACCAATTTGTGACCATGTTCTAAAAATTATAATGCAGCCGAAAATTAGTCGCTACTTTTCTGACTACACATGTATATATATTATACACAATTCAGCATGAAAAGTTAATTAACTAAACGTATAAATGAAATAATTAATATACACAATAATTTACGGTAACTACCTCGTTTTGATGCGTAAATAGATAGCAAGTTAATGCTCCCAAAAGTAAGATATCTCATCATTCACATATGATTCAACAATCGATCCTACAACATATCGTTTGTTCTTCGCCTTGCTTTTCAATTTTTTTAAAAAATATTTCAAATGGATATATCAACCTATATTGCATAGAGCCACCCAATTCAGTTTCGTATGACAGATGTATAGGTAGGTGCTTTATGACGTCAAAAATGTAGGTGGAAGATCTTCTCCAAATTGCATAAAAGTATAACTATGTTTTCCTTCAGAATTCGGAAACGACTTGGTTGTAATGATTTGTAGCATAGATCGTGGAAAACCCTTCAATCCCTATATTACTCAAATTTGAATCAAGTAATTAATACATGCAATTATTATTAATATAGATATGTAAAAAATAAAATATGTATAATATTATATACTTGATAATGCTAAATAAACATTTCGTCGTAAAATTTCTGCAAATATAAAAAGCAGAAGCCTCTCTATAAAAATATGACACTCATGGCTTTTCATGCCTGAGAATTTTTGTCCACCCATATCCACACAATTTGCTAAATCTGCCGCGTAGCCGTACGGAAATTTAACCTCATTTTGATACATTCCAATAAGCGTTCTTTGGCTTTTTTGTCAATCTAAATATAGGGAATGGAGCATCATCCTGACCATCTACGTGCAGCTCTTTTCGAGAACAAAAATTTGCAATGTCCAACCTTTACTTAATTGTATCTTTTGAGTTATCCTTGACATTCATAACAATATTTATGATGTTCTCGAAGAAATTCTTCTCTGTATCCATCAGATCAAGATTATGTCGTATATTAAGATCCATCCGGTAGGGCAACTTCCAAAATATGCTTTCTTTGTTCCAATTATACCAGCTTTCATACCCTTCCTGTTTTTTTTCATGACCGTTTCCACCGCAGTCAGATGTACTTAAAGGATTGACAAATTTTATCCGCTCGTATAAAACTTGTTCGCCTGTTAATGCTTTTGGTGGATAGTCTTTTGAAGCGTGTTTGCCCTTTAAAATATTTTTTTATTTTTCTATAACGAATGATCCTTAAAAAGAAACCTTCTGTGATAATCAAACCAATACGTCTTTCTACCATTTGGTAATTCAAATGCCTTGGTATCATACATACAAATTGGACAAGACAGTCTACCATGCATTTTCCATCGTGACAACACTTCATATGCTGGAAAATCGATTATCGTCCAATTGAAATTTTGATTCAAAGTCACATCGTATGCCTCAACTCTTGTAGTTTTTTTATTTTTGAATATGAACATGTTGCCTAATTCTCCTTGGGCAAATATTCAATAAATTGATACACCAAGCAGTGCATGCATTTTTCAGCAAGATTAAAATCCGAATTTATGTTCATGAACCGAGCAGCTAAAGATAACTATGAGTGCCCATAATGAGAACCATCATACAATGGATTTTTGGCAGCTTCTAACGTGTTGTAAAACTTTTGTGATTCTAAATTAGGTTCTTCTATATTATTAAAGTCTTCCTTGTGATGATTATAGTACTCATTAGTTGTAATCTCACGAAATGCATCCGTCTTCATTTCAACATATCTATTACCGGATGTACCTACTGTATCTTCGCTAGTACCACATGTACCTCCCTGGTTTCTATGGACATCATCACAACGACTACTCGTGCCTAACTCAACATTCAGTTCTTCTCCATGTTTATACCAAACACAATAATTTGGAATAAATCCTAGACTATATAGATGATTCCAAATTTTGCGTTCCAGAAGAAATTTATAATTTCTGTAATTTCTGTAATTAACACAAGGACAGAAAAATATACCTCCACTACTTTGAGGTATTGGCTGAGTACTTGCGAAATTCATGAACTGTTTCATGCCTTGTGCAAATTCCGCCGATATATTTCTTGTTTGATTAGTAATCTTTTCGTACATCCAATCTCTCGAATTATTGTAATCTCCAACATGTTTGAAGTTTTTTTTACTTTTGATTCTACGAATGAGAAAAGAAATATGGGGGCATATATATATAAGATTTTGCCACTAGTTTGTGAATATTTTGCGACCATACTATTCTGGTCTCTTATTTGTACATGTTTTTCATGTTTTCGTTTCGCAACCACGTTGTGACTGAATGGCTACTCCTAGAGTGGCGCAAATTTTGCGACCAAATTGCGACCACAATATGGGTCCACCACATACAGTCATTATTTACTCACTATTTAGTCGCAAACTTGCGACTACGGATCCTAGTCACAAGTTGGTCGCATATTGGTCGCAATTTGTATGCATATTGAAACTAATATGCGACTACATGTTTTAGTCCCAAAAGTGTGACCAATATACGACTACATTCGTGTACTCGAAAATTGGACACAAAATCATGGCACCCGAGTTAGAAATTGCAGTGGCAAATTGACTGTTTTCTTGTAGTGAACTAAGTTGAAACATTTATAGTATGGCACCCTTTCAAAGCCTTTCCACTGTTGGATAGAGCTCAAATATGTTAGCGTTCAGTTGCAAGTGGTTTGAAGTGGACCCAACGGTTCAATCAAAAGTTATACAAGTTTTCATAAATATAATCGAGGGTTATTCTGCCGTAAAAATGGTTTGGACCCAAATTAGGCCCAATCCAACCCCTTTGACATAATTTGACTTTCCAACTATTTAAATATTCTATTCAGCCACCTTTCGGGATATGCTTTAGTTGCTTTAGGTTTTCTTTGGCTTTGACACTTGTAAGTATTTTTGGAGAAAAAATATTTAAACCACATCTTATTGAGAAGATTTCTCGACCTTTTTACTCTTTATTTATGCAATTTTATTATTTGATTTTGATTTTTTATCGTTATTCATGTCCGAGTAGATCCCTAGTTAGTTTTTAGGGTTTTCAAAAGGATTTCAAGAATCACTAGATTAGGGTGCATGAGTTATGGATTTTCTTCTTGATCTTCATTCACGTTGTTCCTATTGCTTAGTCTATCCTTATCAAGTAGACTACGATATTAGGTTTAATCAAACATATCAAAAATGCTATTAGGTTTCCTGAAAATAACATTGATGAGCAAATTATCCTTAACCAACAAAAACTCATTGTAAGGCAATGTGTGAACAAATTATAACTTGAACAATTAATGTGTGCTTAAGAATATGGATTCAAACCATACTTTTTAGAACCATAGAGTATTAGACATAGTTGTTTAGTGAAACGACGATTGGCTATCTAGATAGTCGTGTTTTAAATTTTAAATGCCATTTAATCAAATTCTCAATAGAAACCTAGTTAATGATAATGATTCCCTGCAAAATTTCCTAAACCTTTCATATTATAAGTTTATATCAATAGAAATTCTTGTTATTTTATATGATTTACCCATAAATCTCTTATAGTTTTTCCTACTTTGCAAAATTGTTATTTTAAAATTTATAGTGTAACAGTTGGTCCTTGTCAATTCGATCCTTAAGTACTATTGCGTTTGTTTGTGAACTTGCAGCAAGTTTCTTGGGTTAAAACGTGAGAGATCAAGTTTTTAGTGTCGTTTTAGGTGATTGCTTTGATAAAGCGGAGTCAGTCTCATGGGTTCTGAAAACCTCATGGATCATATCGAAACTTTTGAGGAGGAATGGAATGTCAGCTGAATACCTAATGTGCATTCTCTGCGTAAGCTGCGTTAGAAGAGGGCAACAGTTTCAAGGCAATTCATTCAAAACAAATTATAGAAATCATCCAAACCTATCTTATAGGAGCATCAATGTTGAGAATCTTCAAGATCAAATCTTATCTCCTAATCAGTCTTTCTACCCGAAGTAGACTTTTCAAGGTAACTTGGAACAACAATTCTAAAATAGTGGGCAAGAGAGCAACTTTGACAAAGGCTTTTAGAAAATTTATCAAACACTAGTTGTTGCCCCAACTCCTCCTAACAGAAAAATTGAACTGATATTCTAAAAATTGTTGTAAGGACAATAGAAGAATGCCCATGACCCAATGCTAAGATTGATAGTATGCACAAGGATCTGAATGGCAAGTTTTAGGCCTTGTTTACACATGCGAAGAAACTTGTTGTTCAGGTACCTCAAATCTCAAAAAATTTTAACACGGAAAGCTCCCCCATGAACAAATGGTACAAATCCAAAAAATCAGTATACTGCAATGACTGCCTTCGACAATATTAGAAGTACAGTTGCTGTAATTGATTTAGAAGAAGAGAGGAATTTGAATGCAGAATTTTTGAGATCAATCGTTGTAATAGCAAGAATGATCGATCCTCAACAACAACAAAATTTGCAAGTTGTTTCCCAACCCCAACGAAATTGATCTGGGAAAAATCAGCAATGTGCACGCCATGAGGATATCTACAAGGCCCTCATACCATTTCCTATTAAAACTAGAAAATCTTTTTCCATCCATCAGTCCATGAAAGTTGGCTGGTTTCAACAAAATGGCAAGAAGACCCCCTCGTGGTACGTCATTTGAGGATGCTTGTGACGTCAATTACGTCAACTCTTCAAGTTCTAAACAGAAACAGATTATGAGATAGAGCACCTCTAGAACAAGGCAAGGAATCCAAGCACAACACTAAAGAAACTGTCCAAGTTAAATGATCCAATGAAGTTTTGATTTCAATGTTCTATTGTTGGAATTGGTTTTGATGACTCTTTATGCAACTATTGTTCATGCATGAATGTAAAATTGACAACTCTTGCAGCAAAGATAAAACTTCTTGGCGTCACAGCTTCTTAGAGGCCAATAGAGTTTGGTAACTCCTCATTCTAAACTCCAGAATGTTCAATCCTTGATCTACTAGTTTGAAAAAGAAATTGTCTTATTCCTATTGATTTTGAGGTTTTGGAGATGAGAGAGGGGTTTATAATGCCACTGATATTTGAGAGATCTTTCTTAGCCACAATAGGAGATGTTGTTGATCTCCCAAATAAGAGGGTTTGTTTCACCAACATCGAAAACAAGGTCTTCTATAAATCTGTACCTAAGGCAATGTCTTCACATTTAGTCTCATGTACTACCATATTTCCCAAAGATCTCTTGAATGCAAAATTAAGAGTCCATTGTGTAGGCAAAAATGTGATCAAGGAAGCCTTGAATGAAGACTATGTTATCATAGCAGCGAAAGTTGTTCACAAGGCAAAGGTGAAAAATAAAGTCATGAGCGAAGGGATCAAGGGCGACCCTAATATCACATTAGTGCTCAGAGGTGTGCTGGAAATAGTATCGACTAGAAGGTCAAATGTAAGGAGAACTCAAAATTAGGCTAGAGTTCTTCTTACTCTTGAGATATAAGGAAATGTGAAGATGTTGTTAAGAACTTGATGAGCAGGGTTCAGAAACTGACGTTGATGGATAATGAGACTTGTTTCATAGCGAGTTTCAGTGTTTTCTCTTGCTAAAGTCTGACAAAGTCGAGCTGTTGACTGAACACAAGCGTTTAATGGGAGGCAACCTGAAACACCCTTCCCGGATTATCAGTCCGAATAGGTTGTTCCTTTTTGGATTCACCAAGGAATTCCGAGTCGAAGGTCCATATTTTAGGGTCTTTTATTTAGTCTAAGTCCAAATTCGAGTTATTCTGAGATTCATTAGTTTTTTAGAGTCATTTATTAGATTCATGATATAAAAGATCCCGATTTTTTATTGAAGTATAAGAATAGGATTCGTTACAACATGAGTTTGCCCGAATGCTTACACATTCAATCGATCCTAACTACCCGGACCAATACACCACCCATATACTCGGGCCACCAGCCTTGCGCTCAAGCCAAATCCTTACCACGATCACCATCTTTTCCTGACAAAGGCCAAAGCCGCATAATTATCCTGGACTTAACCAACATTACTCGATAAGGCTTTAGAAAATGCATGAATGAATGCAACTCCTGCAAAACCCGTCAATTCTCTAAGTTTAACTTAAAATTTGAGCAAGACACACCCGTTTCAGTCTTGGGCAGATCCGATAGACCAACCGGCCATGGTAGAAATAACCCAAATCCTTTGGCCTGCCGATACTTGCCCCGAAAGACTCGATCCGGTCTGTGGGCAGGCCAGGCCGATTATCTTACCAGGAAGGTTTCACCCAATCCCGATCACTCGGCCACCTAACTATCCCCCCTTGGATTCCCTTGCTCGCCAAACCACCGGCGAAGAGGAATCCAAGCATGAAAGGGTAAGGGATTACTCACCTCGACCACACTTAGCCCTTAATCACGTACCGTTAGTGTTGGCTTCCTGATCCAAGGTTCACGATCTCTACCTCACTCGTTCTAACATTTATCGAGTATTGCCTCAGAAAAATTCTAGGATTTCTCCTCTCCCAGCATGCCTTGTACCGACCCTAAGACTTATATTTATAGGGCCCGTGGTTGGTTTTCACAAACAGTCACGGCTTTTGCTCGACCAATCAACATTCCTAATCGAACCGTTGTGCCTGGTCGTGGCACCGGTTCAGCACCAACTGCCCAAGCCAGTGCTAGCTGGCCAGTTGGCCTAGCTACCAACCAGCTCGTCCAACTGCCGGCCAGCTCACCCAACTGCCGGCCAGCTCGCGCAGCTGCCGGCCAGCTCGCCCAGCTGCCGGCCAGCTCTCCCAGCTGCCGGCCAGCTTGTCCAACTGCCGGCCAGCTCGCCCAACCGATCCTTACTGAGGATTGGGGGTGTTACAAGTCTCCCCCACTTGAAGTGGATTCGTACTTGAATCCAGGCCAAGTATCTGGTTGGTTTTCCACTGCTCCAACAACTTAGGAAATTCTACCTTCATCTTGTCTTTGGTTTCCCAAGTCCTCTCTTCGTTCCCATTGCACTTTCATACTACCTTGACCATCCGAACCACCTTTCTTCTGGTAACTCTTTCCATTCGGTCGATGATCCGAACCGGAATAGCTTCTAAGGTTAGATTTTCCCTTAGTTTAGTAGGTGGTGCGGAAACGACTATGTCTTGGTCCAATAGGCACTTCCTTAGTTGCGACACATGGAAGACGTTATTGAACATGTCCATTTCAGGTGGTAAATCCAGTTTGTATGCGACTAACCCAACTCTTTATGTGACTTTAAACGGGCCTTAGTACCTTGGATTCAATTTTCCACTCTTCAAAGTTTGATTACTTCCCTTAAATGTGATTGTTTTCAAATATACCCAATCACCTACCTCGAACTCCAAATTTCTTATTCGTTTGTCCGCATAACTTTTCTGTCTATCTTGGACCTCCTTCATTTTGATCCTTAAGAACTTGATCGTCTCAGTGGTTTCATCCACAATATCTGGTCCAAGGGTCCTACGCTTCCCCACTTCGGTCCAATACAATGGGGTCCGACAAGGCCATCCATACAATGCTTCATAAGGAGACATTCCGATGCTCGTCTGGAAGCTATTGTTGTATGAGAATTTGGCTAAGGGCAGATATTTTTCCCATGATCCACCCCAATCCAAAACACATGCCCGCAACATGTCCTCGAGTATCTGGATGGTTCGTTCGGATTGCCCATCTGTTTGGGGGTGGTAAGCCGTGCTCATGTTCACCCTCGTTCCTAATGCCTTTTGGAATGCCTTCCAAAAATGGGCCGTGAATCGTGGATCCCGATTGGAGACAATGCTTACAGGAACTCCATGCAATCGGACTATCTCTTCCACATAACGTGCCGCAATTCTTTCTGCCCCATGCGTTTTCAAGATAGCGAGGAAGTGTGCCGACTTGGTCAGCCTATCCACGACCACCCAGATAGCATCGTGCCATGCCTTGGTCCTTGGTAACCCACTCACAAAATCCATTGTGATATGGTCCCACTTCCATTCCGGAACGGGTAGGTTTTGCAACAAACCACTCGGGACTTGGTGTTCTGCCTTGACCAGTTTGCAAGTCGGACACTTAGCCACCCATTCAGCCATATTTTTCTTCAGTCCTACCCAATGGTAGTACCTCTTCAAGTCTCGGTACATCTTACTCGCACCCGGGTGAATTGCGAATTTGGAATGATGTGCTTCCCTTAGGATTTCTTCTCTTAATTCTCATACATTAGGAACACACTCGTCCTTTTATCACATTTATCCTGTTGTTCGATTTCCCATACTCGGACTGATTGTTCCGGACTGCTTGGTTCAGCATTTCATATTTTTCTTGGGCTATTCGGATCTTACTCAATAGATCTGCCAGATTTGCTGCATCTATACCTAACGGTTCTGGTTCACTTGATATTGCATTCAAATGCATCATCTTAATCAGTCCGACAAGGATTTCCGCATCCTTTTCCGCATGAACATCCGATCGCCTCCTACTCAAGGCATCTGCCACAAGATTTGCCTTTTCCGGGTGGTAGGCAATATCTAAGTCATAATCAGCCACGAATTCCATCCATCTTCTTTGCCTAAGGTTCAATTCGGGTTGAGTGGAAATGTACTTTAGACTCTTATGGTCGGTAAAAACTTGCACTTTGGCTCCATACAAGTATGACCGCCAAATCTTCAATGCAAAAACTACTGCCACCATTTCTAAGTCATGAGTGGGATAGTTTCCTTCATGTTTCCGCAATTGTCTTGATGCGTAGGCAATCACCGTACCCTTTTGCATCAGAACACCACCCAGCCCAGTTCTGGATGCGTCTGTGTATACTACATAGGGCTCATCCGGTTCAAGCAGTGCCAAGACTGGTGCAGTCGTCAGCATCTCCTTCAACTGTTGGAAACATTCCTCGCACTCGTCTGTCCACTCGTACTTAACATCCTTCACGGTTTGGCAGGTCATGGGGTAAGTCATTTTTGCAAACCCATTGACAAACCGTCTATAGTATCCAGCCAAACCCAGAAGCTCCTAATCTCGGTTGCATTCCGAAGCCTTGGCCAATTTTTGATAGCCTTAACTTTCTCCGGGTCTACTGACACCCTTTGGTCCGACACAATGTGTCCCAAGAACCCAATACTTCTCTGCCAAAAGCTACACTTGCTAAGCTTGGCATAAAGCTTATGCTCCCTTAACTGTTCCATGACCACCTTTCGATGACTTTGGTGCATTTCATGGCCCCTTCAATAGACGAGGATGTCATCAATGAAAATAATAACAAACTCATCTAAACAATCCCGAAATACACTATTCATCATCTTCATAAAGGTTGCCGGTGCATTGGTTAAACCGAATGGCATCACTACAAACTCGTAGTGTCCATATCTTGTCCGGAAAGCTGTATTCTGAATATCCGATGGCTCAATCGGAATTTGGTGATAACTCTGGGCCAAATCAATCTTTGAGAACCAGGTCGCATCTCTGAGTTGATCCAACAACTCATCAATCTAGGGTAATGGGTACTTGTTCTTTACCGTAACCCGATTAAATCCCCGATAATTGATGCAAAGCCTAAAGCTTCCATCCTTCTTTTTGAGAAACAGTACCGGTGCACCCCAAGGTGACTCACTCGGCCTGATGAATCCTTTATCCAACAGTTCTTCCAATTGTTTCTTTAACTCAGCCATCTTGGCTGGAGCCATACGATATGTCGCTTTCGAGATTGGGGCAATCCCTTGTTTTAATTCAATCATGAATGGATTCGACCTATCAGGCGGTAACCCGGACAAGGCCTGGAACACATCCGCGAATTCATTGACCATTGGGATATCCTTTAACTCCCAACTCTTCTTATTTTCCTCGGTGCTTATCGTGGCTACATAGGCCTCACCCCCCTTCTCTAGCATCCTATCCGCCTGGATTGCTGAGATTATCAAACTTCTCAAGGTGGGTTGGGTCCCTTGGAACTCCAATCTCTCTCCCTCTTTTTTAAACCGAACTCGGCCCCTATGACACTCTAGGGTCGACTTGTTCATTCCCAGCCAGTCCATACCCAAGATTACCTCGTAATTCTTTAGTTGGATGACTACCAAGTCGGCCGGCAAACTGACATTCCCTATCATAACCGGAATGTTCCGCAAAATTCCCAGGGAAGTCATTATGTGCGCTCCAGCCGCTTGTACTTTACTCATTCCAGAGATGGGTTCTCCTTGAATCCCACTCTTTTTAAACGATTCCGGGCTTACAAAGCAATGTGAAGCCCTGGAATCAAACACGACATGTGTTTCAACACCACCCACAACCAAGGTCCCTACACATTCATACTGAATGCTAAGTACCCTAGTGTTTATGCATGCCATGCAATGCTCATTTTTATTTAACAGTTAGGGTTATGTACGTACCAGTGATCGAGCTGTACCTGCCCTTATCGCCCATGTCCCGCGATAGCTCATAAACCCGCGGTGTTACGGCCTGCCTCTTAGCTGCTGGCTCGATTACCCCACGGTAGTCCTTTTGTTCGAGTTGCCTTTCTGCTGCCCCTTTGGGGCAATCCTTCCTGATGTGGCCTGACTTACCACAGTTGAATCAAGTCCTCGAGTCATCACTCGGCAGTCCTCGCTGTCCGTCATCCATCTTTAGGCAGTTTTGGGTAGCATGTTCCTTGTTACCACAACGTGGGCATGCTCCCATCGCCTTCCAGCATTCCCCACCGTGCCTCCTACCACAAGTCTTGCATACCCTAGCTTTTCCTAGGGGTTTTCTGGTGTCATCAAACTTATCCCACTTTCTTTTCTGATCACCACCACTTGGCTGGCCATAACGATTAGGGACTTTGGATTCTTTCTACCGGTTCTCCTCCTCGATCCCCTCCTCGATCAAGGCAGCCCTTTCCACCAATTCCGTGAATGAACCGAACTTCTGCGCCAAACAGTGGTTACGGATTTTGACCCCTAGTCCACGCATGAATCAGCGCACTTGCCCGAGTTCATCTCCAAGATTCCCGCATAACGCCTTAAGAGGTTAAATTCTTCTTCATATTCCTGGAAAGTTCGGTTCCCTTGAACCAATTCCAGGAATGAACACTCCAATCGGTCCCACGCCTCTGGTGGAAAGAATTTCTTATTGAACTCTTCTTCAAACTCCTCGAAGGTTTGAATCCTTTCACCCCAACCATTTATCCACAACAACCCACCAGCTATGCGCATCCCCTTCCAGGAAGTGGACTGCGATATCTTTGCGGTAGTCACCGGGACACCTAGTTGACTGAAAATTCCTCACCAGTCGATTCTTCCACTCGTCAGCCTTAATTGGGTCAGAGCCCCCAGCGAAACTACCTGTTTTCAGGAGTATCATGTGTTCAAGGATGCTCAAATACTCCACCTTCCTTCTATCGGACTTAGGTGCGTCATCTAGGATAACCACATCCTGGTTCTTCATAGGAACCTGTTCTTTGCCCATGTGTGGCACCTCAGGAACTGGTGCCTTGGGCTTAACTGCCTCAGTCAGTATAGCCAACTGACTTATCACGGTACTCATTGTCTTCCACATTTCTTGTGGGCTCGGAACCGCATTAGGATTTGCATCCACGGCTTCCTGGTCATATTGTCCTTCTTCACCCGCATGTGTGCGATGAGCAGTAGACTCCTCATCCTCACCTTCCGGATGGTCCTGCTCAGTTGCCACAATATGCGCGTAGAAGGCTCAAATAAATTCAGATTTGGCAAGGCTCCAATATTTTGACTTGGTTCACCACCTTTTGCATTATCCTTCTTGCTTTTCCCAGCTCGCCCAGCTGCCAGCCAGCTCTCCCAGTTGCCGGCCAGCTCTCCCAGCTGCCGGCCAGCTCTCCCAGCTGCCGGCCAGCTCGTCCAACTACCGGCCAGCTCGCCCAACCGATCCATACTCAGGATCGGGAGTGTTACACAACCCATTGGTATCATTTTCTTTCTTTTTTTTTCTTTTTTTTGATATTTTCATTTTTCACTTGATTTACTCTCACAGTGGGACGGTGTGAAATAAGTCTAAGGTAGGATGTTTATTGCTAATTTTCTTTTTCTATTTGATGTCTCAGTCAATCTTCCTTTGATTAAGGTAGGATATAACTGTTTAATGCTAACTTTGTGATAATTCTAACACTTTTTTACTGCAGCCTAAGTTGAAACCCGTGTGTAAATCAACTTATCGAGGTGACCATACCACTTGAGAATTAGAATAAACCAACACTAGCTCCAACCCAAATGAATTAATTTTCTCATCATGGGGTTTGGTATACATTGAACTACATTAACCCTTCTTTGTGGTAATGTACGCTTATTCTTCCCTTCAAAATTTTAGACCTCTTATGTTTAATTAGATATGATTTAAGGGGAAATGAATCTGGAGAACGGCGTAAACTTGCATCCTTTAGATCTAATAAAAATTGGTCTCATAGGGGGATCGAGGAAAAATACAATGACACCCTAGAAAAGTAGGGAGATATCGATTATCGAGGAAAGGATTCGATAAAAAAAATACAATGATACCATATAAAGTAAAGATAAATCAATCATATAGAAGTGAGAAAAGAGAGCGGAAAAGAACCGGAGTGGTCTAATTAGACAACATCTGGCTTCGAACATAGGTGATCTTTTGGTGTAACAGCTTATTTCTTGGGATCAAATTGATTATTGGGCAGTAAAAATTGTAACAGGTTTACCTGACGCTATTCCGGTAAGGATTGCCTCTTGTAGAATTATTACGCGGAAGTGCTAGTGTTGGACAATCCACTTTCACTCGTTTTTATAGTTTACACACTTTTGTATGACCTCTTCTTATGGCCGTAAAAAAAGGAACACAACACAGATGAGTCTTTAAGGTTCTTTAATCGATATTCCTCAATGAGATTGCATGCTATAGTGTATTAGGGGTTAGCAAGGTGATTTTAGATTTCTTATAGTGGTTGTGGATGTGATTTGGTATGGTTGCTGACCTAATGGCGAAGTACATGAAAGTGTTTGTCTAGGATTGTTGTTGTTTGATGTGGATGACATAGTTGGAATTGATATATCGTTTTAAAGGTTATGTGATTTTTGCATTTCTAACATCCTTTTTGTACTTAGACTATGTGTCTTGTTTGAGGACAAACAAAGATCTAAGTCTAGAGGAGTTGATGTGCTGTGATGATTTCAACACATTTTAACCATTTTTTGTAGGTGTTTTGAGTCTTTATCAAGTATTTTTAATCATTTATGAGTCTTTACAGGTTTTACGTCATATTGGATGAAAAAAAACTAATTTTGGAGAAATTGGACTATAGAACTGAGTTGAAGCATTTAAAGTTTGACACTTTTTGAAAGAAATCCCACCGTTGGATTAAACTCAACCTTACTCACATGATAGAAAAACGTGTTAGCTTTCAGTTGCAAATGGTTTGAAGTCGATCCAATGGTTAGATCAAAAATCATATCAGCTTTTGTAAAAACAGTCGAGTGTTGTTTCGTGGAAAAAATGGTTTGGGCACAGAGTGGGGTCAATCCGATCCTGGTTTGACCTAATTCGAGTTTTAAACAATTTAAGCATTTTCAGCCATATTTAGGGCTATGCATTAGTTTATTGAGGCTTTCTTTGGCTTTGGCAATTGTAAAAACTTTTGGAGAACAAATATTGACTCCACATCTTATTGAGAAGATTTCTAGGCCTTTCTACTATTTATTTATGCAATTCTATTATTTGATTATGATTTGTTCATCGCTTTTCATGTCTGAGTAGACCCTTAGTTAGGTTCTAGGATTTTCAAAGGAATTTTAGGAATCGCTAGATTATGGTGCTGGAATTAGGGATTTTTATCTTGATCTTCTTTTAGGTTGTTCTTATTTCTTAGTCTATTTTGATCAATTAGATTATGATATTACGATTAATCAAACTCGTCAAAAGTGTTGTTAGGTATCTTGAAAATAACCAAGATGAGAAAATTATCTTTAACCAACGAAAGATGATGTTAAGATAATTTGTGATCATATTAGAACTTCAACAGTTAATGTGTCTTTAATAATTTGTATTCAAATGATAGTTTAAAACGATAGATTATTAGACATATTAGTTTAGTGCAACGATAGTTGACTAGTTAGATAGTCGTGTTCTAAGTTCTACACGATACTTAATCAAATCTTTAATAGGAACTCAATTAGCGGTATTGATTCCCTGCGAATTTTCCTAACTCTGATTGAGGATTTAGACACAATTGTAAACTGACTTTTAGGATTATGCTTCAATTTTTCATTTTGCTTTTGTGAAGTGCGATAGTTGAATAAGGGCATGAAGATAACTAGAATGGAAATGAAGAAACTAGATTAGGCTGTAATGTGAATATTCATAGTGAGGAGAAATGTGAAAGATGCAGTCGATATTGAGAATATGAGGATGGTGAAGATATTGAGAATGCTCACGGATTTGGAGTTGACAAAGAAGTGGGGCCAAATTTAGCAGAACGTTTTGGAGAAATGGCTCAAGAAGAGATGAATGATAACAATGATAATGATGATAGTAGAAATAATGTGTGGGATGATGATTAGATGTTTTTAGTCTTTTATGAGTGTTTACAAGTTTTAGGTAATATTAGATGAAAACAGCAATTTTGGAGAAATTAGAGTGTAGAACTGAGTTGAAACATCTACAGTTTGGTACCCTTTCAAAGTATTTCCACGGTTTGATCAAGCTCAAATTTTGTCACAAAATCGAGGAACGCGTTTGCTTTCAGGTACAAGTGGAAGTTAATCCAATGGTTCAATCAAAAGCTATAAACGTTTTGATAAAAATAATTGAGTGTTGTGCCACGGTTAAAATGGATTTGACCTAGATTAGGTCTAATCCAACCCCGATTAGACCTAATTCGATTTTCCAACTATTTAAACGTTTTATTCAGCCACCTTTAGGAATATGCTTTAGTTTCTTTAGGTTTTCTTTAGCATTGACACTTGTAAGCACTTTTGAAGAAAAAAACTTGAAACCACATCTTATTGAGAAGATTTATAGACATTTTTCTCTTAATTTATGCAATTCTATTATTTGATTATGATGTGTTAATCGTTATTCATGTGTGAGTAGACCCCTTGTTAGGTTTTAGGATTTTCAAAAGTATTTCAGAAATCGCTACATTAGGGTGCGGGAATTTGGATTTTCATCTTGTTCTTCATTTAGGTTGAAATGATATATCAATTCCATCTACGTAATTCACATTAAAAAAATTAACCGTCGACAAACATTTCCATTTAAATAAATACGCTCATCAATCATAACAAATGAAATCCATAACCACTATGATAAATCCAGAATCACCTTGCTAACCCTTAATAAATTCTAGTATGCAATCTCACCAAGGGAGTATCGATCAAAGAACCTTAAAGACCATCCCTCTTGTGTTCCTTTTATTTCAATTGTCGATTCTTTTTCTCTCTCTCTTTTCTCACTTCCTTAGGATCAATTTTTCCTACTTTTCTAAGGTAGCATTGTATTTTTTCATCAAATCCTTCCCATGATGATCAAATTCTCCCTACTTTTCTAGGATACCATTCCATTTTTTATCGAGCATCATATGATACAAATTTCTATGAGATCTAAAGGATTGTGAGTTAAGCCCTGCTCCAAATTCATTTCCCCTTAAATCGTTTTTAATTTAGCACAAGGGTCTACCAATTTGAAGGAAAGAGAGAACAAAACCGTTCTTTACCACATTGAAGGGTGAATCTAACTCAATGTATACCGAATTCTATGATGAGAAAATTAAATTCATTTGGATTTCAGTTAGCGTTGGATCATTCAAATTCTCTAGTGGTATGATCGCCTCAGTAAATTTGTTTTCTTATGGGTTTCTATTCAGACAAGGCTGCAGCAAAACATTGTTAGAATGATCCCATTGGTACTTGCTATGAAACAAGTCCCATCATCTATCAAATTTAGTTTTAGAACCCTACTCATCAAGTTCTTAACAACATCTTCACATTTCCCATGTATCTCCGTAGTAAGAATCGCTCGTCTTAGCAAATATTTTGGAAGTCCCCTTGCATTTGATCTATTACATGATGCTATTTCCTACATACTTCTGAGGAACTAAGGTGATACGAGGGTTGCCCGTGATCCCTTCGCTGATTACTTTGTTTCCACCTGTGCCTTGTGAACAACTTTCACTGTTGTGATAGCATAATATTCATTTGTGGCTTCTTTGATCATATCCTATCTACACAATAGACTCTTGCTTCTATATTCAATAGTTCTTAAGGAATGATGGTAATACTGGAGACAAAATGTGAAAACCTTACCTTCGGTACAAATTTATAGAAGATCTTGTTGTCAATGTTGGTACATTGGCGAATCAACAACAGCTCCTACTATGGTTAAGAAGGATCGTCCAAATATCAATGGAATTTTAGAGCCCTCTCTCAACTTCAAAACATCAACATTGGTAGGGATAAGACAATTTTGTACTCGAACCGATAGATCGAGTATTGAACCTTGTGGAGTTTGGAATGAGGAGTTACCAAACTCTATTCTCTTATGGGAAGGTGTTACGCCAAGAAGTTTTAGCTTAGCTGCAAGAGTAGTCGACATTACGTTCACGCATGAATCAATATCACATAAAAAATCATCAAAATCAACAATAAAACATGGAAACCAAAAGTTCCTTGGATCAGTTAACGTAGGCAGTTTTTGTGTGTTATGCTTGGGTTCCTTGCCTTGTTATAGAGGTCCTCCATATCATTATCCAATTCTCTGAAAAACTAGAAAAACTGACGCAATGAAAGAATTAAACAAGCATCCTCAAATGACATCTCAGGAGAAGGTCTTTCTCCGATCTTGTTGAAACCAACCAAGTTTTCTGCACCAATGGTGCTCGAGGATTTTAGATGTCCTTAGTACATGCAGATTGCAGATTTTTCCTAGCTTGATTGCTTTAGGGTTTTTTGACCCGGAAACAGCTAACAAATTCTATCGTTATTGAGAATCGATCGATCTTGGGTTAGGCCAATTGATCTCAACGAATATGCATCCAAACTCCATCTCTTCTTCTAAATCAATTTAATCAACTACATTTCTAATATCGCCGAGGTCCATCATTGCACTACATTGATTCCTCAGATTTGCATCAGTTGTTCCTAGGGGTGCTCTTGGTGCCATCTTAACAGCTGCTAAGACTTGAACTACATGAACATCAAGGTTTTTCTCATGTATAGACAAGGCCTCATACTTTCCGTTCAGATCCATGTATATATTGCCAACCTTAGCATTGGTGTCTTGGGAAATCTTCTATTGCCCTCCATGATTTCTTGGAATATCATCTCAATTTTGCTATCGGAAGCAACTGGAGCAGCAACTGATGCTTGATAAGTATTTTGAAACTGTTTTCAAAGGTTCTATCTTGCCATCTATTATGGAATTGCTATCCCAAGTTACTTTGATAATTCTACTTAGGCTGGATGACTGATTAGGAAGGTAAACTTGATCTGGAGGATTCTCAACATTGGTGCTCTTATAGGACATGTTTAGGTGATTTCCATCACTTGTAATGAACGAATTGCCCTAAAAGTGGTGCCCCCTTCCAACGTACCTTAAATTAACTTGATCATCAATGTCATTTCCCATATTTCCTGAAGAAGGATTCCTCTCCTCAACCTCATCACATAAACTAACTGATTCAAGTGCTCTCTTTTTAAAATCATGTCCATCTTAGTATGATTCCAAACTCATGACATTCCTCTACCATCTATCAAACGCTGGACAGTGTTTACTGTTACGAGCTGTCAAGTCGTTGATCAAATCTTATGCCTCATCAACATGTCTTATCATAAAGCCTCTATTGCTGATAGTGTCTAAGGCCATATGAAAATTTTTCTCGATACTCCGGTAGAAGGTGCCCAAGAAATTTGGCTCACTAATTCCATGATAGGGGAAATCCCTTGTATATTCCTTGAATCTCTCCCATGCTTCATAAAATGATTCTGCACGAGCTTGCTAAAAGTTTGAGATCTTGTTTCTCAAAAGGTTGGACCTAAACTTGGTGAAAAAATGGTTTAGAGATGCAGATTTAAACTCATCCCAAATAGTCTACGATCCTAGAGCCAACTGCTTCAACCAATGAATTTCCTTATTTGCGAGTGAAAATTTGAAAAGAGTGAACGTCAAGAAGTCACCTAGCACTCTTTTTGCTTTGATCGTGCTACAAATCTCCTAAAAAGTCTCAATATGATCCATGGGCTTTTCAGAAGGTAACCCATAAAAATTATTCTGCATTACCAGAGCAATTGAATGTGGCTTGATATCATAATTGTTTCTAGCAATTGGAGGGGGTCTAATCGTAGATCGTTTGGCGTAGAATGCATCTGAAATATAATAATATCCTAGAGTACAACAACCACTAGTATGATGCTATCTCCTTTGGCTGGCTTCTGCGCCATGCACATTGGGTGATGGGAACCGAGTTTGATTTTTCATAATGTCAAGATTATCAGCCATGTTAAATTGTCTTGACTTACATTTTCTATTCACCCTTTCGAGTCTAGCGAATTCCTCATTTTCTAAAGCAATGAGATTGACACACACTATGCTTCTGGTCATACACTCAAACAAAAAAGAAAAAGAAATGCTATATATTAGTGACAAGATTTCTTAAACGAAATATTAAGGGAAAAATGTTTATTTCCACATGGCAATTATCCATAATGGTGTGGAACCATATGAACTTCAGACATCTTTGTAATTTTATATGAATGGGAGTTGTATATCTATATCCACCCGAATTATAAGTAACATTCTGTTCCCGTGCCCCCGCCGCCCCCCTGAATTTTAATTTCTAGGTTATCGATATAGTTTAAGCGTGCAGCAATATTTAACCAATTGGTAACCAAATTTTCATCTGGATTTTAAACCTACGTGAATGACCCATACCCGATTTTCACCCGAATCAGATGTCATTTAAAACCCTCAAATATGTGACCGTAAATCCATAAATCGAAATCCAAAATCGTAACAGTTTTTTGAAATCTCTCCCAAGGAATTAGAGCAACAACTAGAGCAACAACTAGAGCAACAACTATAGCAACAACTAGAGCAATAATTGTGGATCGGAAAACATGGGAAAAATTGGGCTTCTTGATTTCTACCTTGTTTTTCAGTTTGAATTTTTGTTGGGCAACCATGGGAGAAATTGGAGTTATTTTCAGTGTGTTTTTTGTTTGATTATGAAATCGGGTATGGGTCATTCACATGGATTTAAAATTCGTGTGAAAATTGGGTTACCAATCGGTCTGAAGTTCATGTGGTTCTACACCATATGGATAGTTTTTATGTGGAATTAGATAGTTTTCCCAAATATTAATCCTAATATTATAGGAAACATTATTGGTACCCAGCAATGGCATACCACAATTGCAAATCAACCAACTTTGTTGTGAAGATTATTTACGTCTATACTTTAGAATTCCAAATTTCTTTTCGAATCCAATCAATCTAGGCATGTATTAAAGTTCAGGTTCGATTTTTCACAAAATGCCTAAGCCAAATTTCTTTGCACATAGGTAACTTGCTCATCTAAAATAGGTCAAAAAATCGATAATACTTTCGTATCTATTGATTAACATAAATTTTAAATTCTAGATGATCAAACTAGAATAAACGTTTAAAACGATATAGATGAAAAACTACGTGACTATCCTAACAATCAATTTAATCTAATAATTCATCTTTAATCTTTAAAAATTCCTAAATCTAACAAACAAACTACTCAAACATGGGGATTGAAATAAACATCATCAATGAAAAAGAATGCATAGCAGAAAATAATAAAGAATACAAAAGGGTTTGAATTCTTTTTTGAAATGAACTGAGTCATTGAGTCTTCCCTAAAGCCCTATAATTGATCTTTCTCTGAGTCTCCACTGAATAAAACCTTAAAATCTGTAACGGCTAAAATAGAGCTATTAATAGCTAAAAACACGAATCCAGACCAAAGATGCAATTTCAGAATTCTTGAATCGCAAAAGGCAGCGACTCACACCAATGCATAATCCTGAGTGAAATTCATCTTCATGCGTCCTCTTTGTACAATTTGAATTCAAAATGTCTCGATTTCTCCAAATCATTCAAACTCTTGCAAAAACCTGCAAAGATTCTAAAAGACTACAAAACACTAAAAAGACTTGATAAAATAACATTTACCAGGGTTAAACATGTGTAAAAACCATAATATATCACTGATCCGCCATTAAGCGGATCATGGCCGGCCGATCACATGGCAGGCAGAGGTTTGGGAAGTTGGCTGATATGCCATTTCACTGCTCAAGCGTGGCCGATCAGCCGAGAGACAGAGCAAGAAATGCTGGACCAATAGGAACCCCAATCGGCCAGCTGCCCAATCAAGGGCGGGGGATCAAGGTTGACGCCAAAGCTCCAGGATTTTGGCTGCTGATCGGCTATTTGGCCGATCATTGCTGAGATAGAGAAGCTGACAAGACCCAAGAGTGAAGTTGATCGGCCGATTGGCTGATCTAGAAAAGTCTTTGTAGAAGCTTTGGTAAAGGTCACATTGTTCGGCCAAACAGCCAATCAGGCTTGGTCGATCAACTCCTTGATGCGCAGAAAACCAGGTCAAAATCCGGTTTGTTCTGGGTTGAACCAGTTCACCTTCTTTCTATATATAATCATTTAAGGGTTTTATACAATGGACACTTTATTTCCGAGCAATTTTTAGACTTCCTCCTTTGCTACAAGATAGAAAAAGTAATAATTCCCACATTTGTACATGGATTTAACATTCCAATGCAAAATTAGTGAAGATTTCTCAAATCAGTCTCTTTTTACATTATATCTTTCACGTATGCATTTTTGTTGGTTTCTCTCATTATGAGTGAGTGGGTTTTTGATAGGGGGTTTAGTATATTAGGGCTAGATTACATGTTTAGATGATGATGCTTAGGGTTTAATGCATGTTTCTACAGGATTGAGGGGTAACAAATGCTAGATTTTGAATTGAGCACCCTAACACTAGATCCAAAGGCCTCATCCATAAGGGGTTTGTAGAAATGCTTGAACCAATTCTCTCCTTGCTTTTCTTCCCTAGCTAAAGGACTTTGATCTTATGGTGGTTAGTGGTCTCTATAACCTTATTACTATTTTTTTAGGATAGGTTTGTATATGGAAGCATAACTTAACCCTTCTTTAAGCAAAGGGGTATTGCACCATGTAAGTAGGCTTGCCTATTTTGGTGTTCGTGGCCAAGGATTATTCCCATAGTTTAAATTGTTGTTTGATTGCATCATCTCTAAATAGGTTTCTATGTCTTAATCAATTAATAATGCCCCTAGCCTATGCTTTTCCTTCTTGATTGCATTTTATTAATTTACTTGCTTACTTCGTGCGTGGGGAGGATTGCCTTACCATCGTGTTCAAGGGGAACTCTGCTACTTATGGTATCTCCTCCGTTTGCCTTTCTTCTTCTTCTTCCTATGGTTTGTCTTCCACTCTGACCTTCGCTTATGATTTGTCGATTTGCATCTAGAAAATCTGGAGTTCACAGTAGCAACACTTATGACCAATCCCGATTTGTTGTCGGATTTGAAACATAATCCTTTAGCCTTCTTCTACTTGAGTTCCTTCTTTGTCAGTGCACTATAAGGAGAGTGTCACTGATGAGGGAATAAGATCGTCTGGCCGGCCAGAAAACCAGAATGGCCGACCAGAATGCTTGCCCGAGATAGCCGGACCATTTGGCGTGTTTTCCTGCCCAAGCGATACCGCTGGCCCTATGATCAGCCGGGCAGGGCCGGCCAACTTTTCCGACAAAGAGGCCCAAACCTCCAGCCCAACTGGCGGCAACGTGAACAACACCGTCAGCCCAACTGGTGCCACCGCCAGCTCAGAAATCAATCTGGCTGGCTCCGATGATAACTCGGCCAGATCCTCGCATAGTCTAGCCGATTCAGACGATTGCACCACAATTTCCACATCTACACAAGGAGACTCGGATCAGCTAAGCTACCAACTTCAAGGCATGAACCTGGATGAAGTCTCTACACCGGTGGTGCCACCAGGAGCCATGACAAGGAGCAGAACAAGAGCACTCTTCCACAAGTTCAGTTTGTGGGTACACAAGCTCCTAGAAGATCATCAACAAGTAGCATTGGGCCAAGAGTAAAAGGAAGAGTCCAAAGACTTCTCAACATTGCAAAGGACTCCAGAGAGTTGGGCTTTCATGGCAAAAGTGGTCAGGGCCCAGCAATACATAACCCTACTCAAAGTCGAAGACTAGGAGCTAGGCGCGTGCATGCCACAAGGTCGGCCACCTTCAATGATGAGGACATCAGGTCGTACATCCAGCCAGGAGACCAGACTGCCTGACCAGGAAGCTTGCCCGAGACAGCCGGACCATCTGGCACGCCTGCCGGCCCAAGCAGTACCGCCGGACCCTCGACCACAAGGACCAGAGCAACCAGCATTGCCGGCGGAGAGGCCCAAGCATCCGACACACTTGGTGGCGATGTGGATGACACCGCCGGCCCCTCTGGTGATGCCACCAACTCCGGGATCAACTTGGCCGGTCCTGAAGGCATTCCGGCCAGTACCTCGCACAATCCAGCCGGTACAGCCGATCCAGCCGAGTACACGCGCATTTCCACTTCCACACAAGATTACTCAGACCAAATGAGCTACCAGATCCAGGACATGCACTTAGAGGAAGTCTCTACACCAGTGGTGCCTCAAGGAGCACTGACAAGAAGCAGATCAAGGGCACTCTTCCACAAATTCAGCTTATGGGTCGACAAGCTCCTAGAGGAAGATCGACTAAGGACAATGGGCCAAAAGTGCAAGGAAGAGTCCAATGGCTTGTCAAAAACACAAGGGACATCAGAGACTTGGGATTTAGTGGCAAGAGAGGTCAGGGCCCAAAGATTCTTAACCCTACTCCAAGTCGAAGACTAGGAGCAAGGCGCGTGCAATGAGCAAGGCGCGTGCAAGCCACAAGGACGGCCACCTTCCATTTCTTGGCCATGAGGTAAGTTAAGGTAAGTTTCAATTCGAATATATGCCTCTTTCGGTTTTGTAGGGTAGGATCTAGATTATTTATTTTTATTGAGTCAAAGACATTTTAGGAATTGGTCCTTTTTCGATTATACACTTTTGTATCTTTTCCTTTTGTATCTTTTCCTTTTGTGCACTTTTGTAAGTTTTCCTTTTCTTATTTGAGTCGACCCTACAAGGTCAAGCTGTCGAGCATATTAATAAGGCTCCTTCTAGCATTGTAGTTCGACAACCTTTTTGATATTAATAAAGATAAAACTTTTTCCCGAACAAGTTTTCTCTCAAGAATCTTGTGCGCTTAGAATCTAGTTGAGACCAGCCCTCCTAGCTCTAAGTTTGTGATTTATCACGAGTTTCATCACCCCTCGTGTGGTTCACTTCACCTTTCCATCGAATACCAACCCAAAACCCCCTATCCAAGAAGTCTAAGGTCGAGTTTCTCACCTAAACTTCTCCAAACAGCCCACGCGCATACATCCTTGAATCAAGGCTTGTATCATTTTGGTATCAGAGCTTAAAGCTCTTAAACCAGGTTGTTTCTATCCTTTAGCTTGTTTTGTTCTTAGTTCTTGCATTAGTTTAAGTCGCATTCAAGAAAAATCAAAAAATAACATCAAACTCCAAACCGAGTGCATCTAGCCTTCTACGTGTATCACTAGGGTTTAGATTCACTTTTGCATTGCCATTCACGTTTTCCTTTTTGTTAGAATCATATTTCCATTATTCTTAAGTCAAATTAAATAGAAAAGAAAAAGAAAATAGAAAAAATACCTAAGGGATTCGATTTGGACAGCTAGTAATAGTTGTCAAGAAAGTTTCCTTTTTCCTTATTTTCCATTCCTTAGAATTTTCCTTTTTGCATTTTTTTCGAATCCCTTATAAAAAGAGAACCCTCCTAACAATTTAGGAGTAGCATAACTTGTTTTCTTCCTTGTAGTACGCAATGGGAGAAGAAAATAGAGATGCAGCCAAGGCCATGATGGCCATGTTCACCACACTCCAAACACAACTCGCATCCATAGGCGAGAGATTGGAGCGCGTGGAGAGGCCTGTGAGATTCCAGGCCATAAGGCACGTGAGAGCTGAGCAAGACCGTCCTGAGGGTCCTGAGAACCTTAGGACACGGTACAAACAGGAGGAACCCCAGCCAGATGGAGATGAGGACACACAACCTCATAACTATCACCATAGGCCGAGAGGACCTCCACGGCAACCAGAGGCAGAAGATGATTGCTTCGAGCCATATGGTCTTCACCAGAGACCAAGGATGCCTCCTAGACATCATGAGGATGGAGATGAACACGCCTACAACCGGGTAACTCATCCTGATGTTAAGCTAACTCCTCCTTGTTTTGCAGGAAAAGTAGACCCCGAGGCTTACCTAGATTGGGAAAGAAGAATGGATCATATCTTTGATCATTACAACTAACCAAGGCCTAGGAGAGTCTCAATGGCAGTAGCACAACTCACGGACAATGCCCTCATCTGGTGGGATCGTGAGGTATCTGACAGAAGGAGGAAGAGAATGAGGCCCATAGACTCATGGGTCGACATGAAAGACCTCATGCGACAAAGGTTTGTTCCACCTTACTTTCATAGAGACTTGCAACGTCGTTTTCGTACTCTTAAGCAGGGTACTAGATCAGTAGAGGAGTACTATGAAGAGTTCGAGAAGCTACGGAACAGATTGGAGCTCAATGATGATGAAGAAGCATTGATGGCACAATTCTTGGATGGACTCCAAGAAAGAATCAGCCGCAAGGTGGAAAGGCAAATCTACAATGACTTCAAAGACTTGTTCCACCTATCGGTCCAGGCTGAGCAGCACATCGAACGTAAGAGCCAAGACATCCGCAGCAAGCTTAAGACACCTTGGGCACCAAGCAACATGCCCAAGCCCGTAGACAAAGGCAAGAGCATAGAGATCAAGTCAAGGTTCAAGAGCAAGCCTCCTGAACCCACCCGTGACCAGAGAGAGCCTGGTAAGTCTTCTAACCCTCAAAGATCACGTGACATCAGTTGTTTCAAGTGTAGGGGTCGTGGACACATCTCAAGGGAGTGTCAAAACAACCGGATCATGTTGATTACGGAGGCTGGAGAATATGAGTCCCAAGATGAAGAGGACTATGAACCAGAAGAGGAATATGGTGACATTGAGTACCCTGATGTGGGGGAAGTGCTGGTCACTAGACGCATCCTCAGTGCAATGGTGGATCCTTCAGAGACCATCCAAAGGGAGAACATCTTCCACAGCCGTTGCACCATCAAGGGCAAGGTATGTAACCTCATCATAAATGGTGATTCTTGCACTAACGTTGCTAGTGCATATATGGTTGATAAGCTAGGTCTAGAGAAGACAAGGCATCCTCGACCATATAGACTGAGATGGCTGGATGACAAAGTGGAGCTCAAGATCCATGAGCAAGTCACTGTGCCATTCAGTGTGGGCAAGTACCAAGACCAAGTCTTGTGCGAGGTGGTGCCCATGCAAGCTGGCCATCTTCTGCTAGGAAGACCATGGCAGTTTGACAAAGAGACCAGGCATGATAGCCGAACCAATCTCTACATTTTTGTGCATGACAAAAGAAAGGTCAGCTTGGCTCCTCTTATACCTGCCCAGGTACACGAGCTACAACTCCAAATGAGTAAGGAAAAGAAACTTATCAAGTCTAATTTTCTTATTCAACCAAGCCATGTCCGGAGAGCTTTAGCCTTGAAGGATTTAATGTTACTAATGGTTTTCAAAGAAGTGTTGAATGTAGAAAAAGAACAGGTAGAGCTACCTCCTGAAGTAGCAACTCTCCTCAACAAGTTCCAGGATATATTTCCATAGGAGATACCAGCAGGCTTGCCTCCTTTACGTGGCATAGAATACCAGATTGACCTAGTGCCCGGAGCAGCCCTGCCCAACCGGCCAGCCTACCGGATGAGTCCAGAGGAGTCCAAGGAGCTTGAGAAGCAAGTCAAGGAGCTCCTGGAGAAAGGCTATGTTCGAGAGAGCCTCGGTCCATGTGCCGTACCAGTGCTACTAGTGCCCAAGAAGGATGGGACTTGGCGCATGTGCGTGGACTGCCGAGCAATCAACAACATCACAGTCAAGTACCGGCATCCAATACCACGGCTGGATGACATGCTAGATGAGCTGAGTGGAGCCACGGTCTTCTCCAAGATAGACCTCAAGAGTGGATACCACCAGGTCAGGATGAAAGAAGGTGATGAATGGAAGACTGCTTTCAAGACAAAGCAAGGGCTCTACGAGTGGACAGTCATGCCATTTGGCTTGACTAATGCCCCAAGCATCTTCATGTGCCTTATGAACCAAGTTCTTAGGGCGTACATCAGTAAGTTTGTAGTGGTTTACTTTGATGACATACTAGTTTATAGTAAGTGCCTACGGGAACACCTCACACATCTTGAGATGGTACTTAAAATCCTTCAACAAGAAGAGCTTTATGCCAATCTCAAGAAGTGCATCTTTTGTACTGATAAACTTATCTTTTTAGGTTTTGTTGTATGTTCACAGGGCCTACAGGTTGATGAAGAGAAGATTCGAACCATACAAGAATGGCCAACACCAGGCAACATCAGCCAAGTAAGGAGCTTCCACGGACTGGCCAGCTTCTATAGGAGATTCGTGCCCAACTTCAGCAGTATTGCCTCACCATTGATGGCAGTAGTGAAGAAGAACGTGGGGTTCAGCTGGGGAGAAGCACAGGAGAAGGCATTCCAGGCCTTGAAGGACAGCCTTACACATGCACCAGTGCTAGTCCTGCCCGACTTCAACAAGACGTTTGAAGTGGAGTGTGATGCCTCTGGAATAGGCATAGGAGTAGTGCTAACCCAAGGAGGGAGACCAGTGGCATACTTCAGTGAGAAGCTAGGTGGTGCCTCACTGAACTACCCCACTTATGACAAGGAGCTTTATGCCCTTGTCCGAGCATTGGAGACGTGGCAGCATTACTTGCTGTCCAAGGAGTTTGTGCAAGGTGCATCACTTGCAAGAAGGCAAAGTCCCGAGTGCAACCTCACGGGTTGTATCTCCCACTGCCCATACCTACACATCCATGGGTGGACATCTCAATGGACTTCGTTCTAGGTCTGCCCAAGATCAACCACAAAGATGCAATCTTTGTAGTGGTGGACAGATTCTCCGTGTGCCAATGTCAATGATGCCACGCAAACAGCCGAGCTGTTCTTCAGGGAGATAGTACGGCTTCATGGAGTGCCAAGGACCATCGTGTCAGAAAGGAACACCAAGTTCCTCAGCCATTTCTGGAGGACCCTTTGGAGGAAGCTAGGCACGAAGCTTCTCTTCTCTACCACCTGCCATCTTCAAACCGATGGACAAACTGAAGTTGTCAACCGGACACTATCAACTCTTCTCAGGACTACACTAGGGAAGAACCTCAAGACTTGGGTGGAGTGCCTGCCATTCATAGAGTTCGCTTACAACCGAGCCGTGCACTCAGCAACCAAGAAGACACCATTTGAAGTAGTATACGGCTTCAACCCTCTCACCCCATTGGAGCAAACGCCACTACCACCAGCTGAGATGACCAACCTCAACGGAGCATCCAAGGCAGAGTTCATAAGGAGGTTACACCAGAAGGTAGCAGAAAACTTGGAGAAGAGGACCGGACAGTACGTGACTCATGCCAACAAGTGAAGAAAGGAGGTGATCTTTCAACCAGGTGATTGGGTGTGGCTACACCTACGGCAGGAGAGGTTCCCAAACCTAAGGAGTTCCAAGCTAGCACCAAGAGGAGATCGACCATTCAGAGTGCTCGAGAGGATCACCAACAACGCCTACCGGATCGAGCTCCCAGGTGAGTTTAATGTGTCCAATACGTTCAGTGTTACTGACTTAGCCCCTTTCCATGCAGATGAACCAGTTTTGAGGACAAAACCTACTGAAGAGGGATGGGATGATGAGGACATCAGGCCGACCAGGAAGCTTGCCTGAGACAGCCGGACCATCTGGCACGCCTACCGGCCCAAGCAGTACTGCCGGACCCTCGACCACAAGGACCAGAGCAACCAGTATTACCGGCGGAGAGGCCCAAGCTTCCGGCACACTTGGTGGCGACGTGGATGACACCGCCGGCCCCTCTGGTGATGCCACCAACTCCGGGATCAACTTGGCCGGTCCTGAAGGCATTCCGGCCAGTACCTCACACAATCCAGCCGGTACAGCCGATCCAGCCGAGTACACGCGCATTTCCACTTCCACACAAGAAGACTCGGACCAAATGAGCTACCAGCTCCAGGACATGCACCTAGAGGAAGTCTCTACACCACTGGTGCCTCAAGGAGCAATGACAAGAAGCAGATCAAGGGCACTTGCACAAATTCAGCTTATGGGTCGACAAGCTCCTAGAGGAAGATCGACTAAGGACAATGGGCCAAAAGTGCAAGGAAGAGTCCAATGGCTTCTCAACAACACAAGGGACATCAGAGACTTGGGATTTAGTGGCAAGAGAGTCAGGGCCCAAAGATTCTTAACCCTACTCCAAGTCGAAGACTAGGAGCAAGGCGCGTGCATGCCACAAGGACGGCCACCTTCCATTTCTTGGCCATGAGGTAAGTTAAGGTAAGTTTCAATTCGAATATATGCCTCTTTCTGTTTTGCAGGGTAGGATCTAGAATATTTACTTTTATTGAGTCAAAGACATTTTAGGAATAGGTCCTTTTTCGATTATACACTTTTGTATCTTTTCCTTTTGTGCACTTTTGTAAGTTTTCCTTTTCTTATTTGAGTCGACCCTAGAAGGTCAAGCTGTCGAGCATATTAATAAGGCTCCTTCCAGCATTGTAGTTCGACAACCTTTTTGATATTAATAAAGATAGAACTTTTTCCCGAACAAGTTTTCTCTCAAGAATCTTGTGCGCTTAGAATCTAGTTGAGACCAGCCCTCCTAGCTCTAAGTTTGTGATTTATCACGAGGTTCATCACCCCTCGTGTGGTTCACTTCACCTTTCCATCGAATACCAACCCAAAACCCCCTATCCAAGAAGTCTAAGGTCGAGTTCCTCATCTAAACTTCTCCAAACAGCCCACGCGCATACATCCTTGAATCAAGGCTTGTATCATTCAATTTCTTGGACGTATGGTAAGAATGGTAAGTTTTCAATTATATACTTGCCTTTTCTGTTTTGCAGGGTAGGAATTAGAAGTTTTACATTTTTGAGTCAAGAACAATTTAGGTAGTTGTCATTTTTTCGATTATTTCCTTTTTGTAATTTTCCTTGTGCACTTTTGTAACTTTTCCATTTTTCTAATTTGGATCGACCCTAGAAGGTCAAGCTGTCGAGCATATGAATAAAGCTCTTTTAGCATTGTAGTTTGACAACTTTTTGATATTAATAAAGATAGAACTTTCTTCCTAAGAGTTTTTCTCCCAAAGCTCTTGCGCTTAGAAGCCTAGTTGAGACCAGCCCTCATAACTTGTAAGTTGTGATTTATCATCACCCCTCGTGTTGTTCACTTCACCTCTCCATCCAATACCCACCAGAAAACCGAGTTTCTTGCCTAATCTTCTCCAACCAGTCCACGCGTGTTACGGGCTTGATTCAAGGCTTGTATAATTTGGTATTAGAGCTTAAGCTCCTTAAACCAGGTTGTTTCTATCTTTTACTTTAGTCTTAATTCTAATTCGTGCATTAGTTCAAGTCTCATTCAAAAAATCAAAAAATAACATCTAGAATTCAAACCGAGTGCATCTAGCTCCTATGTGCATCACTAGGGTTTAGATTCATTCCTTGCATTACAACTTCGGTTTTTCCTTTTTGTTAAGCATAATTTCCATTCTTAATTAAGTTAAATCAAAAGCAAAAAAAGAAAGAAAACTACCAAGAAAATCGACCAAAAAGATGTAGGAGATTTGCGCATTAATTGCAAGAAAGTTTTTTTTTTCTACTCTTTCCTTTTTAGCAAATTTTCCTTTTGTTCTATTTGCATCTTCTACTATAAAAGAAACTCTCCTAATCAATTCTTAGAAGCAAATTAACTTGTTTTCTTCTTGTAGCACACGATGGCTGAAAGAAACCAAGATGCAACCGAGGCCATGATGGCCATGTTCACCACCCTCCAAACGCAACTCGCATCAATCGGCGAGAGGCTGGAGCGCGTGGAGAGGCCGGTGAGATTCCAGGCCCTAAGGCACGTGAGGGCTGACCAAGACCCTGCTGAAGGTCCTGATCACCCTAGGACATGGCCAGAACAGGAGGGACCCCAGCCGGATGGAGATGAGGACGCACAGCCTCACGGCTATCACCCTAAGACGAGAGGACCTCCATGGTAACCAGAAGCAGAGGGCAATGGCTATGAGCCCTATGGTCATCATCAGAGACCATGGATGCCCCCTAGACATCATGAGGATGGAGATGACTACGCCTACAATCGGGTAAACAGTCATGATGTTAAGCTAACACCTCCTAGTTTTGCAGGAAAAGTAGACCCCGAGGCCTATCTAGATTGGGAGAGGAGGATGGATCACATCTTCGACAATTACAACCAACCAGGCCCTAGGAGATTCTCCATGGTAGTAACACAACTCACAGATAATGCCCTCATCTGGTGGGATCGTGAGGCTTCTGACCATAGGAGAAGAAGATTGAGGCCTGTAGACTCTTGGGTTGACATGAAGGACCTCATGAGGCAAAGGCTTGTTCCACCTTATTTCCATAGGGATTTGCAATGACGTGTTCGTACTCTTAAACAGAGCACAAGATCAGTAGAGGAGTACTACGAGGAGTTTGAAAGGCTAAGGAACAGGCTGGAGCTCAATGACGATGAGGAGGCATTGATGGCTCAATTATTGGATGGGTTGCAAGAGAGTATCAGCCGAAAAGTGGAAAGACAAATCTACAACGATTTCAAGGACTTGTTCCACCTCTCTGTCCAGGCTGAGCAGCACATCAGGCATAAGGGGCAAGACCTACACAGCAAGCCTAAGACACCTTGGGCACCAAGCATTGGCACCAAGCCGGTAGACAAGGGCAACAGTGTGGAAATCGAATCACGGTTCAAGAGCAAGCCTCCTGAGCAAACCCGTGACCAGAGAGAGCCTAGTTAGTCCTCTAACCCTCAGAGATCACGTGACATCACTTGGTTTAAATGTAGGGGTCGCGGTCACATCTCAAGAGAGTCCCCAAACAACCGAGTCATGCAGATCACGGAAGCTGGAGAGTATGAGTCTCAAGTTGAAGAGGACTTTGAACCAGAAGGACAATATGGTGACATTGAGTACCATGATGTAGGGGAAGTGCTGGTCACTAGACGTATCCTCAGTGCAATGGTAGACCCCTCCGAGACCATTCAAAGGGAAAACATCTTCCACAGCGGGTGCACCATCAAAGGCAAGGTATGTAATCTCATCATAGATGGTGGTTCTTGCAGTAATGTGGCTAGTGCGTAAATGGTTGATAAGCTAGGTCTAGAGAAGACAAGGCACCCCCGAGCATATAGACTGAGATGGCTAGATGACAAGGTGGAGCTCAAGATCCATGAGTAAGTAACTGTGCCATTTAGTATAGGCAGATACCAGGACCAGGTAATCTGTGATGTAGTACCTATGCAAGCTAGTCATCTTTTGCTAGGAAGGCCATGGCGGTTTGAGAAGGAGACAAGGCATGATGGCCGAATCAATCTCTACACATTTGTGCACGATAAGAGAAACGTCAGCCTAGCTCCTCTCACACCTCCCCAGGTACACGAGCTATAATAACAAATGAGTAAGGAAAAGTAACTCATTAAGTCTAATTTTCTCATTCAACCAAGCCATGTCCGGAGAGCTTTAGCCTCAAAATATGTAATGTTACTAATGGTTTTCAAAGAAGTTTTGAGTGTAGAGAAAGAACAGGTAGAACTGCCTCCTGAAGTAGCAGCCCTCCTCAACAAATTCTAGGATGTATTCCCTAAGGAGATAACAGCAGGCTTGTCTCCCTTTCGCGGCATAGAGCACCAGATCAATCGAGCCAACGTCTGAAATGCCCCTAATTTATAAAAAACAAACATTCATACCCTCCTTTAATCTACATACCCCCATAAATGTGTTTTCCCTAAAATACCCTTAATGAAATTCTACTCATTAATTAAAAAAAAAATCGATAGTTTCTCTCTCCTCACGATTTTCTCTCTCCTCGCGATTTTCTCTCTCCTCTCATACTTTCTCTCTCCTCTCATCTCTCCTCTTTCCCTGATCTGCAGGAAAAGAAGACGGCCACCATCAACGCCGCCTCGTTCCTTCTCCCTTTCTCCTCCAGCACCACTGAATCGATCCTCCAGCTTGCCATCGACGCTGCCACGATCTTCAACAAGCTTAACTTAAGGTTTATATTAAGGATTCGTGAAAATAGGAATTATTTGTAAATTTAGGATAAAAACCACTATTTTTATCTACATTGAAGTTATATCTATGTTGTATGGGTCGATCTCGAACGCATTACTATGGGATGTATTGTGGATGTTGAATTGTAGCGAATCGTTTGAAATTAAGAAAGATTTGAGGCCAAAATCATTGTACAGTCGTAGGAGAACTAAGTAGAACTGGGTATTACTAGAACTTACGGGATGAAGATAGTAAAACTACTAGAACAAGTAAAACTACTAACACTAGTATTACTGATGAAGAAAGTAAAACTAGTAGAACTAGTATTAGTAAAAAGGAAAATAAAACTAGTAACACTGGTATTACTGATGAAGAAAGTAAAACTAGTAAAACTGGTATTACTAATAACAGTATTAAACAAGTATTACAAAAAAAAAAGTAAAACTAGTAGAACAGGTATTACTAAAGGGAATATGTAATCGAAGATATTAACTAAATTTGAGAAATCATCAATTTTATATGCACATTGAATGTATATCCATAATTTCTAGGTGTAGTAAAACTTTTCATTGTTTTTTGAAAGCTTGAAAATCGTTGTTCCCGACTCTTCAGATTTGGTATTTCTCAGTGACAGAAATACAAATCTCATCAAGACAATAAGTGAAGTTTACCGAATGCGCATCATGGGTATTGCATATGGCATTTGTCTCAAAATGTGAAAAGGCACGTTTCTAACGTAAACAAAGACGTAGTTGCTTGGAAATTCATGGAGTGTTGTAAGATATATACAGAGGCTGAGTTCATGCGGGTTTATGGTGAATTTAGGTCTAGATACCCTTGTGTACATGCAACAGCCGTTGTCATGAAATACATGAAGCATGAAGATAGAGCACGGGATATCTTTTTCATGATTTGTGCTCAAAGTATTATTCCGTGGAGTTGTGGGCACTAGCATATAGCTGGACAATTTATGTAGTGCCAGATAAGTTTGAGTGAAATGTCCCGGATTACATCAAATAATTGCAAATCATGCCTCCGAATTATAACAATAAAAAAGGAAGAAGGAGATTAAAGAGATTTCCATCTACCGGAGAACGCCGCAAATGGACTAATAATAGAAGGGTGCCAAGTCGGAATTTGTCATATTGGTTATTTGATAACACTAATAGTGTATGAATAATTGTATTTTTCATTATGTTATTTGTAGTAATGCTTATTTGTGAATATTTGTAAAAGACAACTTTCTGTTTTGGAGAACTACGTAACACTAGGTTGTACTACTATCATATTGGAACACTAGGTAACATTGGTATTACTGAACTTATGAAGTAAAACTACGTAACACTCGTATTACTGTTATTGAAAACTTGTAAATAATGAATTGAATTTGATTTGATAAATTTATCACAAAACAAACATAAAAGTTAACATAAACCAATTTTTGTTATATAAGGAATTATAAAATCTCAAAAACATGTATTCAATATAACAATTAAAAATCAAGCCATAATAATGTATTTGAAGAATATATTCCACTAAACACCTTATACTTTTATAACAACTTTCTCATAATCACTCATTTCAAAATGAAAACACACATAACAGAACTTTTAATAAATATTAATATACAAAGTGATAACAATCATAATTTAACTGATTATAAACTAATGTAAAACAAAAAACTTCAATTTTTAGTTGGTAAAACTAATTTAAATCGAAAACACCCAAAAATAACACTATGTACAAAATCCGTATTACTAAAAACTTCTGTAAAACTAGTTGAAATCGGCGGCTCCCAAAAAAGGAAATGGCGGCTACAAAAAAAAAGACGGTTGCCAGAAATAGAAAGTGCCAAAAAAAATTATTTTATAAAATTTTAAAATTTTGGAATATTTGTATGAATTTAATAATTTATAAGAGTTATATAATTTTTTTAAAGAAAAAATTAATTTTTAAAATTTTCGAAATTTTTAAAGTTTGTAGAAATTATATTAATCTACAACATTTTAATATTATGAAAAGCAATCAACCATAATTTTTAAATTTTAAATTTCAAATAATTATGAAAAACAACAACATTAGTTTTACGTAGTTCTACCAAATGATACGAGTTTTACGAAATAACAACAAGAGAGTTACAAACGATGAAACTGATTTTTTCCGATATTCTCAATCAACATTCCTTCTCCGCGTTGGCCACCTTGTGTATGGAATCTTCACATCACCGGAAGTGTTTCTTTTCCTCTTTCTAGTGAACGTACGTTGTATAGTACGCTCGGTTGCAACTTCGGTTGGAACAACTGTAAAACTAAAAAAATTAATTTTTTTATAGGTAAAATAATTTAAATCGAAAACACCCAAAAATTGAAATTAGATTAATGTATAATATTTTAATATTATTAAAAGCAATCAAAAATAATTGTTAAATTTTTCACTTCAAATTAATTTTAAAAACAAAAACATTAGTTTTACGTAGTTTTACCAAATATTACGGGTTTTACCAAATCTGATAAACCACAATTAGATAACAACAAACGATAAAACGATTTTTTTCATTACGACAATTAGACTTTTCTCCATGCTTTTTCTATATCAGCTATTCAGTATTATAAAGTATTAGTATTTAAAACAAACACATTTACCATTTCCGCATCAATGGTACTATCTTCGGTGAAACCACCTTTCCACCCTTTTTCCTCTGCTCATAGGAAATATTTCAAATTGTCCAACATCTCCAGCAATTCAGTGATATAACACCTCGTGGTGATTTTGATTTTTTTTTGGTGTATTCGGATGGCTGAAATACATTTGTATCGGCTGTAAAACCTATGTTTCCTCACTAGAATCCTGCAAAACATAAGTAGTTTTCCAAAGTGTTATCAAGTGTTACAATTTAAATTCAGAAGTTTTGCTATATAGTTTTAACTAGTTTTACTTAGTGTTATTAACCCAAAAAACATATTTTTACTATACAATTTTACCGAGTTGTACAAATATTACTACTTTTATTTAGTTTTACAAAACTAGAAAACATGAATTTTACTACATAGTTTTACGAAGTCGTACTAGTACTACTATTTTTGTTCACTGTTACTACTTTTGTTCAGTGTTACTAACCATCAATTATCAATTTTACTATATAGTTTTACCGAATGATTCAAGTGTTACTAGTTCTGTTTAGTTTTACTAATTTTAATTAATGTTACTAGTTTCACTTAGTGTTACTAATTATTTATCAAAAATAATGAACAATAGTTTTTAAATTTTTTAACTTCAAATTAGTATTAAAAATAATAACATTAGTTTTACATAGTTTTACCAAATATTACGAGTTTTTCAAAATTAGATAAACAACAAAATTAGATAAAACGAGTAAACGATCTCAATCACTATTCTTTCTTTACGTTGGCCACCTTGTGTATGAAGTTTTCACAACTCCGGAAAGATTTTTTTTCCTCTTTCTACTGAAGGTTCGCTGTAAAAGACGAGTTTCACGCTCAGTTGGAAGCTCGGTTGAAATCTCGGTTGGATGCTCGGTTGGGACTTCGGTCGATTCTGGACTTTTATGGCATTCCTCCTCCAAATCACCTATTCTCTGCCCAACGCCTTACATTTCATCTCTGTCATTCGAACCCTATAATCGAAATAAGCTTACAATTAGTGTTACTCAGTATTATAAAGTATTATTTTCTCCTCGCATCTAATTAAGAGAAACACATTTACCATTTCCACATCAACAGTTGTATTTTCATCCATTAGTGGATTTTTCTCCATGGTTTTAGCACTTTTCTCCAAATCACATAATCCATGATTGTCCTTCGAACCCTATAATCGAAAGAAATTTACAATTAGTGTTACTTAATATTACCGAGTATTACATTTGTCTCGCATCTAAATAAGAGAAATTGTGTTACTATTTATGTATTATGAGCTATATCTTCTTTTTGCCTTGGACTTTTCTGTAAATCTTACAATCCAAATGCAGTTATAGTAAATGACTTTTCATCATGGGGTGGAACCAAAATATTCTAAATTTCCTAAAAAATAAATGTGTAATTCAGTTTAACATATTACAACTATAAAATAGTAACATTACGGATAACTAACTTTAGTATTACCGAGTGTTTCCTTTATTTCATCAAAAGTGAAGTCTTTAATAGCATCTCATGGGGATCTTAATTTTTTTGGTGTACTTTGACGGTTGAAAGTACATCTGCATCGTATGTAAAGGCTTAGTTTCCTCATCAAAATCTTTCAAAACATAAATACTTTTCTTAAGTGTTATAATTTAAATTCATAAGTTTTGTGAAATAGTTTTACCTAGTTTTACTTAGTGTTACTAATCCTAAATTTTTTTTTAAAGCAAATTTCGATTTTTATAAAATAATTTTTTTTAGAAAAAAACCGGGTTGACCCGATTTAAACGGGTTTGGGTGGATATATACTGGTTGGATATTGGATATGTAATTATTTGTAACTTTTAGGGTTTTTTGTCATTTACCTATTTTTCATTTAAAAATAAATGCTCAAAAATTAGAGGGCCATTTGAGCATTTGTTTCAACTTTTAGGGGCACTGGAGCCATTGATTCCAGATCAATCTCATGCCCGGAGCAGCCTTATCCAATCGACCAACCTACCTGATGAGTCCAGAGGAATCCAAGGAGCTTGAGAAGCAGGTTAAGGAGCTCCTGGAGAAAGGCTATGTTCGAGAGAGCCTCAGTCCATGTGCCGTACCAGTGCTGCTAGTCCCTAAGAAGGATGGGACCTAGGGGATGTGTGTGGACTGCCGAGCAATCAACAACATCACAGTCAAGTACCGGCATCCTATACCACGGCTGGACTACAGGCTAGATGAACTGAGTTGAGCCACGGTGTTTTCCCAGATAGACCTCAATAGTGGATACAATCAGGTCCGAATGAAAGAGGGTGATGAGTGGAATACTGGTTTCAAGACAAAGCAAGACCTCTACGAGTGGACAGTCATGCCATTTGGCTTGACTAATGCCCCAAGCACCTTCATGCGCCTTACGAACCAAGTTCTTAAGGCTTACATCAGTAAGTTTGTAGTGGTCTATTTTGATGATATACTAGTTTACAGTAAGTGCCCATGGGAACACCTTACACATCTTGAGATGGTACTTAAAACCCTTCGACAAGAAGAGCTTTATGTCAATCTCAAGAAGTGCACCTTTTGTACTGACAAGCTTGTTTTCTTAGGCTTTATTGTAAGTTCACAAGGCTTACAGGTTGATGAGGAAAAGATTCGAACCATACAACAGTGGCCAACACCGAGCAACATCAGCCAAGTGAGAAGTTTCCACGGTCTGACAAGCTTCTACAGAAGATTCGTGCCCACCTTCAGCAGCATTGCCTCACAACTGACAGAAGTAGTGAAGAAGAACGTGGGGTTTAGCTGGGGAGAAGCTCAAGAGAAGGTATTCCAGGCCTTGAAGGACAGTCTCACGCATGCACTAGTGCTAGTCCTGCCTGACTTCAACAGGAAGTTTGAAGTGGAGTGTGATTCCTCTGGAATATGCATAGGAGCAGTACTAACCCAAGGAGGAAGGCCAGTGGCATACTTCAGTGAGAAGTTAGGTGGGGCCTTACTGAATTACCCCACCTATGACAAGGAGCTCTATGCCCTAGTCCGAGCCTTGGAGACTTGGCAACATTACTTGTTGTCCAAGGAGTTTGTGATCCACACTGATCACGAGACTGTCAAACACCTGAGAGGGTAAACCAATCTCAAGAGGAGATATGCCAGGTGGATTGAGTTTACAGAAACCTTCCCTTACGTCATCAAGCACAAGAAGGGCAAGGATAATATGGTAGCCGATGCACTATCAAGACAGTTTGTTTTGATATCTACCATGGAAGCAAAGGTCTTATGATTCGAGCACATCAAGGACCTGTATAAGGATGATCCTGACTTTGCTGAGAGCTACAAGGAGTGTGACACAGGGAGTCATGGAAAGTTATACATCCATGATGGGTTCTTGTTCCGAGAAAAATGGCTCTGCATACCACAATGATCTTAACGACAGCTTATCACCCGAGAAGCTCATGGAGGAGGTCTTATGGGCCACTTTGGTGATAACAAAACTATTGCAGTGGTCAAGGAGCATTTCTATTGGCAACACATCAAGAGGTCAGTAGAAGCCCATTGTGCAAGGTTAGTAGATGAATGACTGTAGTATTGCTCAGTATCATATGGTGGCTGGTTTATCGTAATTCGGTCATTGATGGGTCTTTCTATTTCAGCTCTCATGTTTGCCATACTTTCATGCATAATGGCTTTAATTATTGCTGTTTGTTGGAGTTTGAGGATTCTTCTCCATTATTGCTGATTCCTACCATGGTACCTGACAAATTCAGATAACTAAACAAGTAAGAGGTTCAAAGTAAAACACAGAAACTGACACAAAAAATTCGCTGAAGCAGAGACACACGAACAAAGACAAACCTTAGCAAAGCATGTTCTAGACCCTTTGAACATGTTCTAGACCCTTTGAACTACGGTTTTGAAATGGGTGAGTCTAACAACTTTAGATTCGTTTTGAAACGTTTTTAATTGGTATTCCTGGTTCTACTAAGTGTTAAGAACAAGTTTCATTCAGGTTTTCATCTCTAAAATATTCAAACAAAAGGTGATAAACTCGGATTAACAAAAACAGTTTCTTAGAACCTCAACGGTGCCAATTGGGTGTTTCATTAATTTTTTCCTTTCGAAATCGGTTCTAAACTATTTTCAAGTTAATTTACAGGTTCTTCAAAGATCTAAGATCAAGTTTAAAAAAAACCCCAGAAACATTTTAAAACAAATCACAAAAAGAAGGCAAAAGGTTACAAAATGTTTTTGAAGAATACGAAAGGGTGCAAACGGGTTTGTAGAGATACAACCTGGTTTGGAGTGGGCTCTGATACCACTTTATCTGATCCTGTTGAGGATCAAGCCTCTGATCAACTCCAAATGGTTATGGAAGAGTGGATGAATATACTGAAGTTGCGGAATGGGTGAAACGATGGTGTAACTTGCGGATGTGTGAGCTCTTAAGTGGATGGATCCGAGAAGAAGGGGAAATGGTTGATACTTCTCAAGGATGGTAGAAAATAATTGTACTATCTGCTTTCTCTGTGTGAATGACAAAGGCGAGGCACGTTAGGCAATGGGTGAATCTAATTGAAACTTCCAAGGGTGATGAAGATCCCTTAGACTTTCGGCTCTTGAAAGGAATGAGAAAGTGTTCTAAAATTCCTTATTCAAGAGGATGATCAAACGAGTTTAAGAAGAAGATTTGCTATTAATATGTTTGATGATTCAGAAAGAAGTATATAAGAGAATACTTATAGTAGTCTAGGAAATTGAAAATGACTCCTAAACTTCTACCAAAACATTAAAGGAAATACTTAAGGAATTACAAAGACAACTATAGCAAAGACTAAGAAGTAAATAAGGTTTTGACTTGATTCTTCCTCTCTTATTTCGTGGATGATCAGATAGAATGGGCCTTGATTCACCAAGAGTTTGTTGTAAAGTACATTGGGCTTGCCTCATTAAAAACCTATCTTAGAAAATCCATTGGGACAAAACTAAGAATAGGGAAAAAGAGTACAATCCAAGGCACCTCTCTTGGTAAGGTTTAGGTGGCTTGGATCACAACCAATGTGGTTGGATTGGCATCGAATAAATTGGCCTGAATGGTGTGGAGAAGGTGTTGTAGTGTTGTCTTAGGTTTGGCTTGCTTGGATCGGGTAATGGGGTAATTGAAGATTTGTAAGCTTTCATCTCCAATATCTGCGGGTTCTAGCTGCTTCTTAGGTTGTGGTTCCATGCTGGCCATGCTCACATCAGTGCGGGTGGTGCATTGAGTAAAAGGGACTGATGCTGCTGATTGTATCCCATCTTTGGCTGAAATCCATGAGGCTGATACTTGGGTCTTGCCGCATCCTCTTGCTGGAAACCTTGAGAGAGAGGCCTGTAGGGCTGGTAGCTTTGGTCTTGAGGCTTGTAAGGAGGAAACATTAAGTCTTGAGGCTAGTAAGGAGGAAACATTAAGTCTTCAGAGTTCTCCACGTTGCTACTCCTATAGGAAAAGTTGGGGTGGCTTCGGTAGTTCTGATCGAAATATTTCTGATATCAATGTAGTTCATCTCCTCATTAATTTCCTTGACATCATTTCCTAATGCTTGATACCCTCGGTACCCATCTAAATCTCCTACAAAGTTCACTGCTCGTTGAGACACTTGCAGCACCTTTTCCAGCTTCTCATTCAAGGCCTTCATCTTTCTTCTATGCTCATCTACGTTAGGGGATTTGGGGAATCTAATCTTTTCCATCTATCGCCTTAGAAATCAACTCTCGTTGGCTAAGATGCAGTAAGGATGTTCAGGTGTACCTACACGTTCTGTCTACACTTATCAGGAGTAGAACGTAATCGATCTAAGCATTGATTAGCTACTTAAATCCCTAGCATTAATCACACCCTAAAAATCAGGGATTTTTCATCTAATGTACATAAACAACCCTAAGTTAATATCAGATTCCCTAATCTACCTTACCCATGATCCATACAGAAAACTACTCAAACATATTCAATAAAACCGTAAGCGTAAAGAAGTAGAAGCAATGAAACATAAGATAACAGATAGGATAGAGAAATCCTTCACTAGAAACCAATATTGCAAGAACAAAGGTTGAAACCAATCTCTACTCTCTCTAAAAATGTCCAGAGCAATAAACTAAAAAACTTAAATAAAACTTAGGCTAAAAGCTTTTTAAAAGGGTTTATAAAGAATCCCTAACAATTAGGTTTAATACCGAGACAAACTGGGTAAGTAAAAATAAGAAAATATTTTGGGCTCGGGTTGGCCCGAGATCAGCCATTTGCGATCGGCCTCATGCCTGATGTCCTAATGGGTAGTGAATTCTTCAGGGTTGTTCCGAGATCAACCAGACGAGATGGGCCAAATGGCAGATCTCAGGATGGCCTTGTCTTTGCATGGCTCGACAGCATCGAGCATGGGTGATCGGGCTGGATGGCTCGGCAGCATTAGGCATGGGTGATCGGCCGGATGGCAGATCGCATCGGCAGGTGTGTGGCCTGGATCTGCAGGTGCTCAGGAGGTCTCTGCGTGATCGGCCTGGTGCTCAGCAGGTGCTCGGGAGGTCTCGGTGCGATCGGCCTGGTGCTCGGCAGGTCTGGGCAAGTCATCGGCAGGTGGATGCGATCGGTGTGGTGTGATAGGCCATCCAGTGTGACTCAGCATCGGTAGGTAGTCCAAAGGTCTCGAGAGGTTGTGGCCGGGTGGTGCACGGCCGGTGTGGAGCGATCGGCTGGATGGTCAATCGCGTGGGTAGGACTTGGCTATGCAACAACAGGTGCTGGCCAATTGGGCAAATGGGCTGGCTTGGTTGTGCACGATCGGCTTGGTGTAATCAGCTGTATGGACGATCACTTGGTCCAGCTGATTCTCGAGATAGGTTTCTGTGTGCCATCGTGCTGGAGTCTCAGCATGTAGGCCGATCGGGCTGGTGGGCTGGCTCGGTTGTGCGTTATCGGCCTGGTGCGATTGGCTGGATGGCTGATCGTGTGGTTTGGCTGAGATCGGCCTTCCAATTTTTCTCCTTGGCCACCCAGACAATCTCTTGCCCTCCAGAAGGCTCCTTGGCCATTTTTCAAATCTTTCTCCAGTCTAACTTCTCGTTGTACCAAAAATCAACAGCCAATGTCAATGATGCCACGCAATTTCAATGATGCCAAGATGGCACATTTCATTCCATGTGCCAATGTCAATGATGCCACGCAAACAGCCGAGCTGTTCTTCAGGGAGATAGTACGGCTTCATGGAGTGCCAAGGACCATCGTGTCAGAAAGGAACACCAAGTTCCTCAGCCATTTCTGGAGGACCCTTTGGAGGAAGCTAGGCACGAAGCTTCTCTTCTCTACCACCTGCCATCTTCAAACCGATGGACAAACTGAAGTTGTCAACCGGACACTATCAACTCTTCTCAGGACTACACTAGGGAAGAACCTCAAGACTTGGGTGGAGTGCCTGCCATTCATAGAGTTCGCTTACAACCGAGCCGTGCACTCAGCAACCAAGAAGGCACCATTTGAAGTAGTATACGGCTTCTACCCTCTCACCCCATTGGAGCAAACGCCACTGCCACCAGCAGAAATGACCATCCTCAACGGCGCATCCAAGGCAGAGTTCATAAGGATGTTACAGCAGAAGGTAGCAGAGAACTTGGAGAAGAGGATCGGGCAGTACGTGACTCATGCTAACAAGGGAAGAAAGGAGGTGATCTTTCAACCAGGCGATTGGGTGTGGCTACACCTACAGCAAGAGAGGTTCCCCAACCTAAGGAGTGCCAAGCTAGCACAAAGAGGAGAGGGACCATTCAGAGTGCTGGAGAAGATCAACAACAACGCCTACCGGATCGAGCTCCCAGGTGAGTTTAATGTGTCCTACACGTTCAACGTAACTGACTTAGCCCCTTTCCATGCAGATGAACCAGTTTTGATGTCAAAACCTACTGAAGAGGGAGGGGATGATGGGGACATCAGGTCGAATCTCCGGTCAGGAGACCAGACTGGCCGACCAGGAAGCTTGCCCGAGACAGCCAGGCCATTTGGCACGTTTGCCGGCACAAGCGGTACCGCCGGACCCTCGACCAACAGGACCGGACCGATCAGCATTGCCGGCGGAGAGGCCCAAACCTCCGGCCCAAGTGGTGGTGATGTGGATGACACCGCCGGTCCCATTGGTGATGCCGCCGACTCCGCGATCAACATGGCTGGTCCAGAATGCATTCCGGCCAGTACCTCGCACAGTCCAGCCGGTACAGCCGATCCAGCCGAGTACACGTGCATTTCAACTTCTACACAAGGAGACTCGGACCAGATAAGCTACCAGCTTCAGGACATGCATCTAGAGGAAGTCTCAACACCAGTGGTGCCACCAGGAGCAATGGCAAGGAGCAGATCAAGAGCACTCTTCCACAAATTCAGCTTATGGGTCGAAAAGCTCCTATAGGATGATCGACAAAGGACAGTGGGCCAGAAGTCCAAAGAAGAGTCCAAAGGCTTCTCAACAATGCAAGGGACTTCAGAGACTTGGGCTTTAGTGGCAAGAGAGGTCAGGGCCCAAAGATTCCTATCCCTACTCCAAGTCGAAGACTAGGAGCAAGGCGCGTGCATGCCAAAAGGATGGCCACCTTCCATTTCTTGGCCGTGAAGTAAGAAAGGTAAGTTTTCAATTTGAATATATGCCTCTTTCTATTTTGCAGGGTAGGATCTAGATTGTTCACATTTTTGAGTCAAAGAAATTTTAGGAATAGGTCCTTTTTCGGTTATGCACTTTTGTACATTTTCCATTTGTGCACTTTTGTAAACTTTCCTTTTCTTTCTTTGAGTCGACCCTAGAAGGTCAAGCTGTCGAGCATATTAATAAGGCTCCTTCCAGCATTGTAGTTTGACAACCTTTGTGCTAATTAATAAATATCGAATTTTCTTTCAACAAGTTATTCTCTCAAGAGACTTGTGCGCTTAGAACCTAGTTGATACCAGCCCTCCTAGTTCTAAGTTTGTTATTTATCACGAGGTTCATCACCCCTTGTGTGGTTCACTTCACCCCTCCATCCAATACCAATCAGAAAACCCCTATCCAGAAGCTTAAGGTCGAGTTTCTCACCTAAACTTCTCCAAACAGCCCAGGGCATCCAAGCCTTGAATCGAGGCTTATATCAGGAGGTGTCATCCACGTCGCCACCAGTTGGGCCGGAGGTTTGGGCCTCTCCGCCGGAAGTGTTGTTTGGTCTGGCCCGGCTGGTCGAAGGCCCGGTGGTACCGCTTGGGCCGGCAGATGCGCCAAATGGCCCGGCTGTCTCGGGCAAGCTTCATGGTCGGCCAGTCTGGTCTCCTGGCCGGCCATACGACCTGATGTCCCCATCATCCCCTCTCTCTTCAGCAAGTTTTGACCTCAAAACTGGTTCATCTGCATGGAAAGGGGCTAAGTCAGTTACGTTGAACGTGTTGGACACATTAAACTCACCTGGGAGCTCGATCCGGTAGGCATTGTTGTTGATCCTCTCCAGCAATCTGAATGGTCCATCTCCTCTTGGTGCTAGCTTGGAACTCCTTAGGTTGGGGAACCTCTCTGATGAGGACATCAATACTAGCTCACTAGAAGCTGAGGAAGAGCCCATTAATATACCTATTATGAGACAAGCTCCAAGAACAAGATCAGGCACAAGAAACCTTAGTAAGATGTTCAACAAGTCTTTCGAGAGTCTCATAACAATCATAGAAGATGGAGGATTCCATATAGTTGAACTTACTAAAGAATTACAAGAAGGAGACTATGAACAACTAAAGACTACCACAATTTCACTCCTTCCAGTTTTACAAGGCTTCAGGGATACAACCTTGTTCATCATTGCTAAACAAACTTAAGAAGGCTTTATAAGGAGCTACAAGAGACCAAGGTGCGTATTTAAAATTCTTATGCTTGTATTAACAAGTTTATTTGCTTGTTTTTGCAGGAATGTGACTGTTAAGTTTAAGAGTCTTTTATTTGTCATTAGGTCCTAATTTCTTGTTGTTATTTTTGCTTTAGTCCTTTCATTATAATGCATTTTTAGCCCTAGAAGGCACCTGCTGCTGACTAGTATATAAAGTCCCTTCTCAGCATGTAATCACTTAAGTTTTATGAAATAAAAACCTAGTTTTTCTTCCTTTGAAAGGAGCTGACGCCTCCAGTCTTCTTGTGTGAGAATCCTTGAAGCTTGAGTGCTCTAGACTTATCCCAGACCTTCCATAATCTGTGTGGCGTCTCTCGATCCACCTCTCTACTCAATCCTCACTTCGATCCTCCAGAAAGTATTCTACAGCCAGCTGAAGGGTCACCATCGACCCACCACTCTTGAGTCTCTAGAAAGTGTTGTACAGCCAGCTAGAGTCTCTCCAGCAGTTCCCCTTGCTTGAACAAGTCCACTTGTTCCTGCATCATCTGGTATCAGAGCTTAATCGCTCCTATTCAGGTGTATCTACCCCCATTTTCGTTTTTTTTTCTCTGTAATTTCCTTGTTAACTTGCTGTCAAACTGATCTCTTCATAAAACCCATAAAAATCGAACCCCAGTCTGTTTTTTTGTGTGTGTTAAGAGCCATTAACATCATTAGTTGTTGATAGCTTGTGTTGTTGCAACTAGATCTGTCGAATTTCAGTTGTGTTGATTGTGTCTATTTGACTTCCTTGCTGCTGCAACTAGATCTGTCAATTTTTAGTTGTTTTTGATTGTGTCTATTTCAATTCCTTTGCTAATGCAACTAGGTTTGTCGATTTTCAGTTGTTTTGATTGTGTCTATTCGACTTCCTTTGCTGCTGCAACAAGTTCTGTCCATTTTAAGTTGTTTTTGATTCTGTGTATTCGACTTCTTTTGCACTTGATCTGTTTGTTTAGTGTGAGACAGATTGTGTGACTATGGGAGAACCAGTAGATGTGAATGTTGCTCAGATGCTTGCTGCTATTCAGATTCAACTTCAGAGCCTAGGAGATCGCATTACAAGAATAGAACAACCACCACCAATTTGCAGAAATCCTATCAGAAATGCGAATGCCCAACCTGTGAATCATGAGGAGGATGAAACAACTGACTTAGAAGATGATTTTCCACCAGAACCTGATCATAATCATAGACCAAGAAGACAATATCAACGTGACAGAGATAGAGTAGAAGAATCTAGGCATGGAAACAGAGACGTAAAGCTCACAGCACCAACCTTTGTTGGAAAGGTTAATCCAGATGCCTACCTTGATTGGGAAAGGCGTATGGAATACATATTTGAGTATTACAACTACTCAGATCAGAGAAAAGTGTCTCTAGCAGCTGCTCAACTCACTAAAAGCGCTCTAGCTTGGTGGGACAGAGATGTGTCTGAAAGAAGAAGACATATACATGGTCAGATCACTACTTGGGAAGACATGAGGTTCCAACTAAGGAGGAGATATGTCCCTGCATACTACTACAGAGAATTGCAGAAGAAATTTAGAAAACTAACTCAAGATTCTAAATCTGTTGAAGAATACTTTGATGAGTTTGAAATGCTTAGAAAAATGTTGGAGACCGAAGATTCAGAAGAAACTTTGATGGCTCAATTCCTAGATGGTCTGCAAGATCGAATTGCTAGAAAAGTGGAGCGACAAACCTATCATGGTCTGGGCGAGTTGCTGCATCTCGGTTCAGGCCGAGCAGCACATAAAAAGAAAGACAATCTCAGCAAATCGTAGCAAGTCTACCTGGAATCAACAACCACAAAAGGTTCTGGACAAAGGAGAGGCCATCAACATAGAATCCAGATTCAAGAAGTCCATTACTGAAACGTCTAATAACAATAACCTGTTTTAAATGTTAGGGAAAAGGCCACTATGCAAGAGAATGTCCAGACCAGAGAGTTATGATCCTTAAATCAAATGGTGAATATGAGTCGCAAGATGAAGAGAGTATGAACCAGAAAACTCTGAGGAAGAAGTTGTGGACTATCCTGATACCAGAGAGCTTCTAGTTACAAGGAGATTCCTCAGTGCTCTTTTTGAACCAGAAACTATACAAAGAGAAAACACTTTCCATTCTCGGTGCACAATATACTCTAAGGTATGTAGCTTGATCATAGATGGTGGTTCTTGTACTAACGTAGCCAGCAAGTATTTGGTTGATAAGCTAGGGTTACAAAAGACAAAGCATCCTTGACCATACAAGTTCAAATGGCTAAATGATGAAATTGAGCTAAAAATCGCAGAACAAGTTACCATACCATTCAGCATAGGCAAGTATGCAGATCAAGTTGTGTGTGATGTGGTGCCTATGCAAGCTGGACATCTACTTCTAGGTCGTCCATAGCAATTCGACAAAGAAGCATTACACAATGGATGCACCAATCACTATACATTCATGCACAATAACAAGAAACATAGCTTAGCACCTTTAACTCCACGGGAAGTGCATGAGATGCAACAAACTATGTCTAAAGGAGAAAAGCTAAATAAAACTAACCTTTATGTAACACCTGCCACTGTTTTGAAATCTCTTGATTCTATAGAAGAAGTGCTACTAATGATCTTTAAAGAAGTGTTGTTTTCAAGACAAGAAAAGGAGGAACTGCCTGCTGCTGTTCTAGAGCTTCTTGACAAATTCACTGATGTTTTTCCAGAAGAGATACCACAAGGATTGCCACCTATAAGAGGAATCGAGCATCAGATTGATCTTGTTCCTGGAGCACCATTGCCAAACCGATCTGCCTATAGAGTGAATCCAGAAGAAGCAAAGGAGCTGGAAAAGTACAAGACCTAATGTCTAAGGGCTATATCCGAGAAAGTCCAAGCCCATATGATGTTCCTATTCTTCTAGTGCCTAAGAAAGATGGAACTTGGAGAATGTGTGTTGATTGTAGAGCAATCAACAATATCACTGTCAAATACCGACATCCAATTCCAAGACTTGATGACATGCTAGATGAACTCAATGGAGCAACTATCTTCTCAAACATTGATCTACGAAGTGGATATCATCAGGTGAGAATGAAAGAAGGTGATGAATGGAAGACAACGTTTAAAACCAAACAAGGATTGTATGAATGGCTAGTCATGCCATTTGGACTCACAAACGCTCCAAGTACTTTCATGAGACTCATGAATCACGTCCTAAGAGCATTTATTTGTAATTTTGTAGTAGTTTATTTTGATGACATTCTAATCTATAGCTCTAATCTTGAAGATCACTTACAACATCTTGAGCAGGTACTAGAAACGCTTAAGGCTGAAAACCTTTATGCTAACCTTAAGAAATGTGCTTTCTGCACTGATCAAGTTGTATTCCTAGGATTTGTTGTAAGTTCTCAGGGCTTAAAGGTCGATGAAGAAAAGATCAAAGCAATTCAAGATTGGCCAACGCCAACAACAATCGGACATGTGAGGAGTTTCCATGGAATGGCTAGTTTCTATAGAAGATTTGTCAAAGACTTTAGTACTGTTGCTGCACCCCTCACTTCAGTAATTAAGAAGAATATGGAGTTCAAATGGGGACCAGCACAAGAGAATGCATTCAACAAGCTGAAAGATAGCCTCACAGATGTGCCTGTTTTGGTACTTCTTAACTTTGATAAAACCTTTGAAATTGAATGTGATGCTTCTGGAACAGGTATAGGAGCTGTCCTAATGCAAGGAGGAAAACCAGTGGCTTACTTCAGTGAGAAACTTAGTGGAGCTTCACTTAACTATCCCACATATGATAAGGAGCTCTATGTTTTGGTAAGGTCTCTTGAAACTTGGCAACATTACCTACTGTCAAAGGAGTTCGTTATTCATACAGATCATGAGACGCTCAAGCACTTAAGAGGACAAACTAAGCTTAAGAAGAGGCATGCCAAGTGGCTTGAGTTTGTGGAGACTTTTCCCTATGTGATCAAATATAAGAAAGGTAAAGATAACATTGTGGCTGATGCTTTATCAAGGAGACATGCTCTCATCAGCACAATGGAAGCTAAGATTATGGGATTTTAACACATCAAGGCAATGTATGAAACTGATCCAGATTTTCAAGAACTGTTTAAGGAGACCAACAAGGCTACATCTGGTGTGTTTTATCAACATGATGAATTTTTGTTTAAGGAAAAGCGTCTTTGTATTCCTCAGGGATCAATGAGAGAACTATTGATTGGAGAAGCTCATGGAGGATGACTCATGGGTCATTTTGGCCGAGATAAGACATTGACTGTACTTATGGAACATTTCTACTGGCCACATCTAAAACGAAATGTTGAAAGATCTGTGCTAAGTGCATCACTTGCTTGAAAGCAAAATCCAGGTCACATCCCTATGGTTGTTATATGCCTTTGCCCATTCCTAACCTACCTTGGGTAGATATCTCTATGGACTTTGTCTTAGGTCCGCCGAAGATCAACCACAAGGATTCTATCTTTGTAGTTGTAGACAGGTTCTCAAAGATGGCTCATTTTATACCATGTAGCAAGACTAATGATGCTACACAAATAGCTGATCTTTTTTTTAAAGAAGTAGCGCGCCTACATGGAGTTCCCAGAACAATCGTTTCAGATCGTGACACCAAATTTCTAAGTCATTTCTGGAAGACATTATGGAAAAAGTTGGGAACTAAGCTGCTCTTCTCAACGACTTGCCACCCACAAACCGATGGTCAAACAGAGGTAGTAAACCGAACTCTTTCAACATTGTTGAGAGCCACGGTCGGTAAGAATCTAAGAAACTGGTTGTCTTGCTTACCTTACATTGAGTTTGCTTATAATCATGCTAAACATTCAGCAACTAAACTTTCTCCATTTGAAGTGGTTTATGGATTTACTCCTACTACCCCATTGGATCTTATACCTTTACCTCAAGATGTTATGTCTAGTGAAGGAGAGAACAGGGCAGATTATGTTAAGAAGATTCATCAAAAGGTCAAGGAAAACTTGGAAAAGAGAACCGAGCAGTACAAAAGAAATGCAGATAAACACCGAAAATACATATCATTTGAACCTGGAGATTGGGTATGGCTGCACATGAGACATGAAAGATTTCCCAACCAAAGGAAATCCAAGCTTTCCCCAAGAGGAGATGGTCCTTTTCGTGTTTTAGAGAAGATCAACAACAATGCCTATAAGCTTGAGCTGCCAGGTGAGATGACCATATCTCCTACTTTTAATATTACTGATCTTGCTCCTTTTCATGCAGATGTACCTGTTTTGAGGACAGAACCTTTTCAAGAGGGAGGAGATGATGAGGACATCAATACTAGCTCACTAGAAGCTGAGGAAGAGCCCATTAATATACCTATTATGAGACAAGCTCAAAGAACAAGATCAGGCACAAGAAACCTTAGTAAGATGTTCAACAAGTCTGTCGAGAGTCTCATAACAATCATAGAAGATGGAGGATTCCATGAAGCTGAACTTACTAAAGAATTACAAGAAGGAGACTATGAACAACTAAAGACTACCACAATTTCACTCCTTCCAGTTTTACATGGCTTCAGAGATACAACCTTGTTCATCATTGCTAAACAAACTTAAGAAGGCATTATAAGGAGTTACAAGAGACCAAGGTGTGTATTTAAAATTCTTATGTTTGAATTAACAAGTTTATTTGCTTGTTTTTTCAGGAATTTGACTGTTAAGTTTAAGAATCTTTTATTTGTCATTAGGTCCTAATGTCTTGTTGTTATTTTTGCTTTAGACCTTTCATTATAATGCATTTTCAGCCCTAGAAGGCACCTGCTGCTGGACTAGTATATAAAGTCCCTTCTCAGCATGTAATCACTTAAGTTTTATGAAATAAAAACCTAGTTTTTCTTCCTTTGAAAGGAGCTGACGCCTCCAGCCTTCTTGTGTGAGAATCCTTGAAGCTTGAGTGCTCTAGACTTATCACAGACCTACCATAATCTGTGTGGCATCTCTCGATCCACCTCTCTACTCAATCCTCACTTAGATCCTCCAGAAAGTGCTCTACAGCCAGCTGAAGGGTCACCATCAACCCATCAGTCTTGAGTCTCTAGAAAGTGCTGTACAGCCAGCAAGAGTCTCTCCAGCAGTTCCCCTTGCTTGAACAAGTCCTCTTGTTCCTGCATCACTCTCCTGCTGTAGGTGTAGCCACACCCAATCGCCTAGTTGAAAGATCACCTCCTTTCTTCCCTTGTTGGCACGAGTCACGTACTGCCCGGTCCTCTTCTCCAAATTCTCTACTACCTTCTGGTGTATCTTCCTTATGAACTCTTCCTTGGATGCTCCGTTGAGGTTGGTCATCTCTGCTGGTGGCAGAGGCGTTTGCTCCAATGATGTGAGGGGGTTGAAGCCGTAGACTACTTCAAAAGGAGTCTTCTTGGTTGCTGAGTGCATGGCTCGGTTGTATTCGAACTCTATGAATGGCAGACACTCCACCCAAGTCTTGAGGTTCTTCCCTAATGTAGTCCTGAGAAGAGTTGACAATGTCCAGTTGACTACTTCAGTTTGGCCATCGGTTTGAGGATGGCAGGTGGTAGAGAAGAGCAGCTTCGTGCCTAGATTCCTCCAAAGGGTCCTCCAGAAATGGCTGAGGAACTTGGTGTCCCTGTTTGATACGATGGTACTTGGCACTCCATGAAGCCGTACTATCTCCCTGAAGAACAGCTCGGCTGTTTGCGTGGCATCATTGACATTGGCACACGGAGAATCTGTCCACCACTACAAAGATTGCATCTTTGTGGTTGATCTTGGGCAGACCTAGAACGAAGTCCACTGAGATGTCCACCCATGGATGTGTAGGTATGGGCAGTGGGAGATACAACCCATGAGGGTGCACTCGGGACTTCGCCTTTTTGCAAGTGATGCACCTTGCAAAATGGGCTTCTACTGACCTTTTGATGTGTGGCCAGTAGAAGTGCTCCTTGACCATTGGTAGAGTCTTGTCGACACCAAAGTGGTCCATGAGTCCTCCTCCATGAGCTTCTCGGATGATAAGCTCTCGTAACGATCCTTGTGGTATGCACAACCTTCTCTCTGAACAAGAATCCCTCATAGATGTAAAACTTGCCATGACTCGCTGTGTCACACTCCTTGTAGCTCTCAGCAAAGTCAGGATCATCCTTATATAGGTTCTTGATGTGCTCGAATCCTACGACCTTTGCCTCCATGGTGGATATCAAGGCAAACCTTCTTGATAGTGCATCGGCTACCACATTGTCCTTGCCCTTCTTGTACTTGATGACGTACGGGAAGATCTCTATGAACTCCATCCACCTGGCATGTCTCCTCTTGAGATTGGTTTGCCCTCTGAGGTGTTTGAGAATCTCGTGATCAGTGTGGATCACAAACTCCTTGGACAGCAAGTAATGCTGCCAAGTTCCCAATGCTCGTACTAGGGCATAAAGCTCCTTGTCGTAAGTGAGGTAGTTCAGTGAGGCACCACCTACCTTCTCACTGAAGTATGCCACTGGCCTCCCTCGTTGGGTTAGCACATGATACAAGCCTTGATTCAAGGATGTATGCGCGTGGGCTGTTTGTAGAAGATTAGGTGAGAAACTCAACCTTAGGCTTCTGGATGGGGGTTTTCTGGTTGGTAAAAGATGGAAGGGTGAAGTGAACCACATGAGGGGTGATGAGCCTCGTGATAAATCACAAACTTAGAGCTAGCAGGGCTGGTCTCAACTAGGTTCTAAGCGCACAAGTCTCTTGAGAGAATAACTTGTTGAAAGAAAATTCGATCTTTATTAATATCAAAAAGGTTGTCGAACTACAATGCTGGAAGGAGCCTTATTAATATGCTCGACAGCTTGACCTTCTAGGGTCGACTCAACAAAGAAAAGGAAAGTTTACAAAAGTGCACAAAAGGAAAAGATACAAAAGTGTATAACCAAAAAAAGGACCTATTCCTAAAATGTTCTTGACTCAAAAATGTAAAGCATCTAGATCCTACCCTGCAAAACAGAAAGAGGCATATATTCGAATTGAAACTTACCTTAACTTACCTCACGGCCAAGAAATGGAAGGTGGCCGTCCTTGTGGCATGCACGCCTGCTCCTAGTCTTCGACTTGGAGTAGGGTTAAAAATCTTTGGGCCCTGACCTCTCTTGCCACTAAAGCCCAAGTCTCTGATGTTCCTTGTGTTGTTGAGAAGCCTTTGGACTCTACTTTGCTCTTCTGGCCCATTGTCCTTAGCTGATCTTCCTCTAGGAGCTTGTCGACCCATAAGCTGAATTTGTGGAAGAGTGCCCTTGATCTGCTTCTTGTCATTGCTCCTTGAGGTACCACTGGTGTAGATACTTCTCTAGGTGCATGTCCTGGAGCTGGTAGCTCATTTGGTCCGAGTCCTCTTGTGTAGAAGTGGAAATGCGCGTGTACTCGGCTGGATCGGCTGTACCGGCTGGATTGTGCGCGGTACTGGCCGGAATGCCTTCAGGACCGGCCAAGTTGATCCCGGAGTTGGCGGCATCACCAGAGGGACCGGCGGTGTCATCCACGTCCCCACCAAGTGTGCCGGAAGCTTGGGCCTCTCCGCCGGCAATGCTGGGTCTGGTCCTATAGGTCGAGGGTCCGGCGGTACTGCTTGGTCCGGCAGGCGTGCCAGATGGTCCTGCTGTCTCGGGCAAGCTTCCTGGTCGGCCAGTCTGGTCTCCTGGCTGGATGTACGACCTGATGTCCTCATCATTCCCTCCCTCTTCAGTAGGTTTTGTCCTCAAAACTGGTTCATCTGCATGGAAAGGGGCTAAGTCAGTAACATTGAACGTATTGGACACATTAAACTCACCTGGCAGCTCGATCCGGTAGGCGTTGTTGTTGATCCTCTCGAGCACTCTGAATGGTCCATCTCCTCTTGGTGCTAGCTTGGAACTCCTTAGGTTTGGGAACCTCTCCTGCCGTAGGTGTAGCCACACCCAATCGCCTGGTTGAAAGATCACCTCCTTTCTTCCCTTTTGGCATGAGTCACGTACTGTCCGGTCCTCTTCTCCAAGTTTTCTGCTACCTTCTGGTGTAATCTCCTTATGAACTCTGCCTTGGATGCTCCATTGAGGTTGGTCATCTCAGCTGGTGGTAGTGGCGTTTGCTCCAATGGGGTGAGAGGGTTGAAGCCGTATACCACTTCAAATGGTGTCTTCTTGGTTGCTGAGTGCACGGCTCGGTTGTAAGCAAACTCTATGAATGGCAGGCACTCCACCCAAGTCTTTAGGTTCTTCCCTAGTGTAGTTCTGAGAAGAGTTGATAGTGTCCTGTTGACAACTTCAGTTTGGCCATCGGTTTGAGGATGGCAGGTGGTAGAGAAGAGTAGCTTCGTGCCTAGCTTTCTCCAAAGGGTCCTCCAGAAATGGCTGAGGAACTTGGTGTCCCTGTCTGATACGATGGTCCTTGGCACTCCATGAAGCCGTACTATCTCCCTGAAGAACAGCTCAGCTGTTTGTGTGGCATCATTGACATTGGCACATGGGATGAAGTGTGCCATCTTGGAGAATCTGTCCACCACTACAAAGATTGCATCTTTGTGGTTGATCTTGGGCAGACCTAGAACAAAGTCCATCGAGATGTCCACCCATGGATGTGTGGGTATGGGCAGTGGGAGATACAACCCGTGAGGTTGCACTCGGGACTTTGCCTTCTTGCAAGTGATGCATCTTGCACAATGTGCTTCTACTGTCCTCTTGATGTGTGGCCAGTAGAAGTGCTCCTTGACCACTGCTAGAGTCTTGTCGACACCAAAGTGGCCCATGAGTCCTCCTCCATGAGCTTCTCGGATGATAAGCTCCCTTAATGATCCTTGTGGTATGCACAGCCTTCTTTCTCGGAACAAGAACCCCTCATGGATGTAGAACTTGCCATGACTCCCTGTGCCACACTCCTTGTAGCTCTCAGCAAAGTCAGGATCATCCTTGTATAGGTCCTTGATGTGCTCGAACCCTAGGACCTTTGCCTCCATGGTTGATATCAAGGCAAACCTCCTTGATAGTGCATCGGCTACCACATTATCTTTGCCCTTCTTGTACTTGATGACGTACGGGAAGGTCTCAATGAATTCCATCCACCTGGCATGTCTCCTCTGGCAGGTCTCAATGATCAGTGTGGATCACAAACTCCTTGGACAGCAAGTAGTGCTGCCAAGTCTCCAATGCTCGGACAAGGGCATAAAGCTCCTTGTCATAAGTGGAGTAGTTCAGTTAGCACTGCTCCTATGCCTATTCCAGAGGCATCACACTCCACTTCAAACGTCTTGTTGAAGTCGGGCAAAATTAGCACTGGTGCATGTGTAAGGCTGTCCTTCAAGGCCTTGAATGCCTTCTCCTGAGCTTCTCCCCAGCTGAATCCCACGTTCTTCTTCACTACTGCCGTCAGTGGTGAGGCAATACTGCTGAAGTTGGGCACGAATCTCTTATAGAAGCTGGCCAGTCCGTGGAAGCTCCTTACTTGGCTGATGTTTCCTGGTGTTGGCCATTCTTGTATGGCTCGAATCTTCTCTTCATCAACCTGTAGGCCCTGTGAACTCACAACAAAACCTAAAAAGACAAGCTTATCAGTACAAAAGGTGCACTTCTTGAGATTGGCATAAAGCTCTTCTTGTCGAAGGGTTTTAAGTACCATCTCAAGATGTGTGAGGTGTTCCCGTAGGCACTTACTATAAACCAAGATGTCATCAAAGTAAACTACTACAAACTTACTGATGTACGCCCTAAGAACTTGGTTCATAAGGCGCATGAAGGTGCTTGGGGCATTAGTCAAGCCGAATGGCATGACTGTCCACTCGTAGAGCCCTTGCTTTGTCTTGAAAGCAGTCTTCCACTCATCACCTTCCTTCATTCTTACCTGGTGGTATCCACTTTTGAGGTCTATCTTGGAGAAGACCGTGGCTCCACTCAGCTCATCTAGCATGTCATCCAGTCGTGGTATTGGATGCATGTACTTGACTGTGATGTTGTTGATTGCTCGGCAGTCCACGCACATGCGCCAAGTCCCATCCTTCTTGGGCACTAGTAGCACTGGTACGGCACATGGACTGAGGCTCTCTCGAACATATCCTTTCTCCAGGAGCTCCTTGACTTGCTTCTCAAGCTCCTTGGACTCCTCTGGACTCATCCGGTAGGCTGGCAGGTTGGGCAGGGCAGCTCCGGGCACTAGATCAATCTGGTGTTCTATGCCACGTAAAGGAGGCAAGCCTGCTGGTATCTCCTCTGGAAATACATCCTGGATTTTGTTGAGGAGAGTTGCTACTTCAAGAGGTAGCTCTACCTGTCCCTGTTCTACACTCAAAAATTCTTTGAAGACCATTAGTAACATTAAATCCTTCGAGGCTAAAGCTCTCCGGACATGGCTTGGTTGAATAAGAAAATTAGACTTGATAAGTTTCTTTTCATTACTCATTTGGAGTTGTAGCTCGTGTACCTGAGCAGGTATAAGAGGAGCTAGACTGACCTTTCTCTTGTCATGCACGAAGGTGTAGAGATTGGTTCGGCCATCATGCCTGGTCTCTTTGTCAAACTGCCATGGTCTTCCTAGTAGAAGATGGCCAGCTTGCATGGGCACCACGTCGCACACGACTTGATCCTGGTACTTGCCCACACTGAATGGTACAATGACTTGTTCATGGATCTTGAGCTCCACTTTGTCATCGAGCCATCTCAGTCTATATGGTCGAGGATGCTTTGTCTTCTCTAGACCTAGCTTATCAACCATATATGCACTAGCAACGTTAGTGCAAGAACCACCATCTATGATGAGGTTACATACCTTGCCCTTGATGGTGCAACGGCTGTGGAAGATGTTCTCCCTTTGGATGGTCTCTGAAGGATCCACCATTGCACTGAGGATACGTCTAGTGACCAGCACTTCCCCCACATCAGGGTACTCAATGTCACCATACTCTCCTTCTGGTTCATAGTCCTCTTCATCTTGGGACTCATATTCTCCTGCCTCCGTAATCAGCATGACTCGGTTGTTTGGGCACTCCCTTGAGATGTGTCCACGTCCCCTGCACTTGAAACAAGTTATGTCACGTGATCTTTGAGGGTTAGAAGACTTACCAGGCTCTCTGGTCAAGGGTGGGTTCAGGAGGCTTGCTCTTGAACCTTGACTCGATCTCTACGCTTTTGCCTTTGTCCACAGTCTTAGGCATGTTGCTTGGTGCCCAAGGTGTCTTAGGCTTGCTGCGGATGTCTTGGCTCTTACGTTTGATGTGCTGTTCAGCTTGCACAGATAGGTGGAACAAGTCCTTGAAGTCGTTGTAGATTTGCCTTTCCACCTTGCAGCTGATCCTTTCTTGAGTCCATCCAAGAATTGTGCCATCAATGCTTCTTCATCATCATTGAGCTCCAATCTGTTCCTTAACCTCTCGAACTCTTCATAGTACTCCTCTACTGATCTGGTACCCTGCTTAAGAGTACGAAAACGTCGTTGCAAATCCCTATGAAAGTAAGGTGGAACATACCTTTGTCGCATGAGGTCTTTCATGTCGACCCATGAGTCTACGGGCCTCATTCTCTTCCTCCTTCTGTCAGATACCTCACGATCCCACCAGATGAGGGCATTGTCCGTGAGTTGTGCTACTGCCATTGAGACTCTCCTAGGTCCTGGTTGGTTGTAGTGATCAAAGATATGATCCATTCTCCTCTCCCAATCTAGGTAAGCCTCGGGGTCTACTTTTCCTGCAAAACTTGGAGGAGTTAGTTTAACATCAGGATGAATTACCCGGTTGTAGGTGTGTTCATCTCCATCCTCATGATGCCTAGGAGGCATTCTTGGTCTCTGGTGAAGACCATATGGCTCAAAGCCATCATCTTCTGCCTCTGGTTGCCGTGGAGGTCCTCTCGGCCTATGGTGATAGTTATGATGTTCTGTGTCCTCATCTCCATCTGGTTGGGGTTCCTCCTGTTCGTGTCGTGTCCTAAGGTGCTCAGGACCCTCAGGACGGTCTTGCTCAGCTCTCACGTGCCTTATGGCCTGGAATCTCACCGGTCTTTCCACGCGCTCCAACCTCTCGCCTATGGATGCGAGTTGTGTTTGGAGTGTGGTGAACATGGCCATCATGGCTTCAGTTTGCTTCTCTATTTTCTTCTCCCATGGCGTTCTACAAAGAAATAAGACAAGTTAGGATGCTCCTAAATTATTAGGAGGGTTTTCTTTTTATAAGGGGTTCGAAAAAATGCAAAAAGGAAAATCCTAAGGAATGGAAAATTCGAATAAAAGGAAAAAGAAAACCTTCTTGACAACTTGTGCTAGCTGTCCAATTCGAAATCTTTTGGGTATTTTCCTATTTTCTTTTCTTTTCTTTTTCTTTTCTTTTTAATTTAACTTAAAATTAATGGAAATATGAATTAAACAAAAAGGAAAACGTGAATGACAATGCAAAAGTGAATCTAAACCCTAGTGATACACGTAGGAGGCTAGATGCACTCGGTTTGGAGTTTGATGTTGTTTTTTTTTTGATTTTTCTTGAATGCGACTTAAACTAATGCAAGAACTAAAAACAAGACAAGCAAAAGGATAGAAAAAACCTGGTTTAGGAGCTTTAAGCTCTGATACCAAAATGATACAAGCCTTGATTCAAGGATGTATGCGCGTGGGCTGTTTGTAGAAGATTAGGTGAGAAACTCAACCTTAGGCTTCTGGATGGGGTTTTCTGGTTGGTAAAAGATGGAAGGGTGAAGTGAACCACACGAGGGGTGATGAACCTCGTGATAAATCACAAACTTAGAGCTAGGAGGGCTGGTCTCAACTAGGTTCTAAGCGCACAAGTCTCTTGAGAGAATAACTTGTTGAAAGAAAATTCGATCTTTATTAATATCAAAAAGGTTGTCGAACTACAATGCTGGAAGGAGCCTTATTAATATGCTCGACAGCTTGACCTTCTAGGGTCGACTCAACAAAGAAAAGGAAAGTTTACAAAAGTGCACAAAAGGAAAAGATACAAAAGTGTATAACCGAAAAAGGACCTATTCCTAAAATGTTCTTGACTCAAAAATGTAAAGCATCTAGATCCTACCCTGCAAAACAGAAAGAGGCATATATTCGAATTGAAACTTACCTTAACTTACCTCACGGCCAAGAAATGGAAGGTGGCCGTCCTTGTGGCATGCACGCGCCTTGCTCCTAGTCTTCGACTTGGAGTAGGGTTAAAATCTTTGGGCCCTGACCTCTCTTGCCACTAAAGCCCAAGTCTCTGATGTTCCTTGTGTTGTTGAGAAGCCTTTGGACTCTACTTTGCTCTTCTGGCCCATTGTCCTTAGCTGATCTTCCTCTAGGAGCTTGTCGATAAGCTGAATTTGTGGAAGAGTGCCCTTGATCTGCTTCTTGTCATTGCTCCTTGAGGTACCACTGGTGTAGATACTTCTTCTAGGTGCATGTCCTGGAGCTGGTAGCTCATTTGGTCCGAGTCCTCTTGTGTGGAAGTGGAAATGCACGTGTACTCGGCTGGATCGGCTGTACCGGCTGGATTGTGCGTGGTACTGGCCGGGATGCCTTCAGGACCGGCCAAGTTGATCCCGGAGTTGGCGGCCTCACCAGAGGGACCGGCGGTGTCATCCACGTCCCCACCAAGTGTACCGGAAGCTTGGGCCTCTCCGCCGGTGATGCTGACCGGTCTGGTCCTATAGGTCGAGGGTCCGGCGGTACTTCCTGGTCCGGCAGACGTGCCAGATGGTCCTGCTGTCTCGGGCAAGCTTCCTGGTCGGCCAGTCTGGTCTCCTGGCTGGATGTACGACCTGATGTCCTCATCAGCACTGCTCCTATGCCTATTTCGAGAGGCATCACACTGCACTTCAAACGTTTTGTTGAAGTCGAGCAGTACTAGCACTGGTGCTTGTGTAAGGCTGTCCTTCAAGGCCTGGAATGCCTTCTCCTGAGCTTCTCTGATGAGGACATCAGGTCGTACATCCAGCCAGGAGACCAGACTGGCCGACCAGGAAGCTTGCCCGAGACAGCAGGACCATTTGGCGCGCCTGCCGGACCAGACAGTACCGCCGGACCCTCGACCTATAGGACCAGACCGGTCAACATTGCCGGCAGAGAGGCCCAAGCTTCCGGCACACTTGGTGGGGACGTGGATGACACCGCCGGTCCCTCTGATGACACCGCCGAATCCAACCAGAAAACCCCCATCCAGAAGCCTAAGGTTGAGTTTCTCACCTAATCTTCTACAAACAGCCCACGCGCATACATCCTTGAATCAAGGCTTGTATCATTCTCCCCAGCTGAATCCCACGTTCTTCTTCACTACTGCCGTCAATGGTGAGGCAATACTGCTGAAGTTGGGCACGAATCTTTGGTAGAGAAACTGGCCAGACCGTGGAAACTCCTCACTTGGCTGATGTTGCTTGGTGTTGGCCATTCTTGTATGGCTCGAATCTTCTCTTCATCAAATTGTAGGCCCTGTGAACTTACAACAAATCCTAAGAAGACAAGTTTATCAGTACAAAAGATGCACTTCTTGAGATTGGTATAAACCTCTTCATGTTGAAGGGTTTTAAGTACCAACTCAAGATGTGTGAGGTGATCCCTTAAGCATTTACTGTAAACTAAAATGTCATCGAAATAAACTACAACAAAATTACTGATGTACACCCTAAGAACTTGGTTAATAAGACGCATGAAGGTGCTAGGGGCATTAGTCAAGCCGAATGGCATGACTGTCCACTCGAAAAGCCCTTGCTTTGTCTTGAAAACAGTCTTCCACTCATCAGCTTCCTTAATCCTGACCTGCTAGTATCCACTCTTGAGGTCTATCTTAGAGAACACCGTGGCTCGACTCAGCTCATCTAGCATGTCATCCAGCTGTGGTATCGGATGCCGGTACTTGACTGTGATGTTGTTGATTGCTCCGCAGTCCACGCACATTCGCCAAGTCCCATCCTTCTTGGGCACTAGCAGCACTGGTACGGCACATGGACTGAGGCTATCTCGATCATAGCCTTTCTCCAGGAGCTCCTTGACTTGCTTCTTAAGTTCCTTAGACTCCTCTGGACTCATCCGGTAGGCTGGCCGGTTGGGCAGGGCTGCTTCGGGCACGAGGTCGATCTGGTGCTCTATGCCACGTAGGGGAGGCAAGCCTGCTGGTATCTCTTCCAGGAACACATCCTGGAACTTGTTGAGGAGAGCTGCTACTTCAGGAGGTAGCTCTACCTGTTCCTTTTCTACACTTAAAATTTCTTTGAAGACCATTAGTAACATTAAATCCTTCGAGGCTAAAGATCTCCGGACATGGCTTGGTTGAATAAGAAAATTAGATTTGATAAGTTTCTTTTCCTTACTCATTTGTAGTTGTAGCTCGTGTACCTGGACAGGTGTAAGAGGAGCTAGGCTGACCTTTCTCTTGTCATGCACAAAAGTGTAGAGATTGGTTCGGCCTTCATGCCTGGTCTCTTTGTCAAACTGCCATGGCCTTCCTAGCAGAAGATGGCCAGCTTGCATTGGCACGACGTCGCACACTACTTGGTCTTGGTACTTGCCTACATTGAATGGCATAGTGACTTGCTCATGGATCTTGAGCTCCACTTTGTCATCGAGCCATCTCAGTCTATACAGTCGAGGGTGCATTGTCTTCTCTAGACCTAGCTTATCAACCATGTACGCACTAGCAACGTTAGTGCAAGAACCACCATCTATGATGAGGTTACATACCTTGCCCTTGAGGGTGCAACGGCTGTGGAAGATGTTCTCCGTTTGGATGGTCTCTGAAGGATCCACAATTGCACTGAGAATGCGTCTAGTGACCAGCACTTCCCCCACATCAGGGTACTCAATGTCACCATATTCTCCTTCTGGTTCATAGTCCTCTTTATCTTGGGATTCATACTCTCCAGCTTTTGTAATCAGCATGACCTGGTTGTTTGGGCACTCCCTTGAGATGTGTCCGCGACACCTACACTTGGAACAAGTGATGTCACGTGATCTTTGAGGGTTAGAGGACTTACTAGGCTCTCTCTGGTCACAGGTTGGCTTAGGAGGCTTGCTCTTGAACTGTGACTCGATCTTTATGCTCTTGCCTTTGTCTACGGGCATGGGGATATTGCTTGGTGCCCAAGGCGTCTTAGGCTTGTAATGAGGACATCAGGTCATATGTCCAGCCAGGAGGACAAGACTGGCCGACCAGGAAGCTTGCCCGAGACAGCCGGGCCATTTGGCACGTCTGCCTGCCCAAGTGGTACCGCCGGACCCTCGACCAATAGGACCAGACCGATCAGCATTTCCGGCGGAGAGGCCCAAGCTTCCGGCACACTTGGTGGCGATGTGGATGACACCGCCGGTCCCCTTGGTGACACCGTCGACTCCGAGATCAACTTGGCCGGTCCTGAAGGCATTCCGGCCAGTACCTCGCACAGTCCAGCAGGTACAGCCGATCCATCCGAGTACACGAGCATTTCAACTTCTACACAAGGAAACTCGGACCAGATAAGCTACCAGCCTCAGGACATGCATCTAGAGGAAGTCTCCACACCAGTAGTGCCACCAGGAGCAATGACAAGGAGCAGATCAAGAGCACTCTTCCACAAGTTCAGCTTATGGGTCGACAAGCTCCTAGAGGAAGATCGACTAAGGACAATGGGCCAGAAGTGCAAAGAAGAAGAGTCCAAAGGCTTCTCAACAATGCAAGGGACTTCAGAGATGTGGGCTTTAGTGGCAAGAGAGGTCAGGCCCCAAAGATTCCTAACCTTACTCCAAGTCGAAGACTAGGAGCAAGGCGCGTGCATGCAACAAGGATGGCCACCTTCCATTTCTTGGCCATGAGTGATGAGGACATCAGGTCATACATCCAGCCAGGTGACCATACTGGCCGACCAGGAAGCTTGCCCGAGACAGCCGGACCACCTGGCACGCCTGCCGGCCCAAGCAGTACTGCCGGACCCTCGACCACAAGGACCAGAGCAACCAGCATTGCCGGCGGAGAGGCCCAAGCTTCCGGCACACTTGGTGGCGACGTGGATGACACCGCCGGTCCCTCTGGTGATGCCGCAAACTCTGGGATCAACTTGGCCGGTCCTGAAGGCATTCCGGCCAGTACCTCACACAATCCAGCCGATCCAGCCGAGTACACGCGCATTTCCACTTCTACACAAGAGGACTCGGACCAAATGAGTTACCAGCTCCAGGACATGCACCTAGAGGAAGTATCTACACCAGTGGTACCTCAAGGAGCAATGACAAGAAGCAGATCAAGGGTACTCTTCCACAAATTCAGCTTATGGGTTGACAAGCTCCTAGAGGAAGATCGACTAAGGACAATGGGCCAAAAATGCAAGGAAGAGTCCAATGGCTTCTCAAAAACACAAGGGACATCAGAGACTTGGGCTTTAGTGGCAAGAGAGGTCAGGGCCCAAAGATTCTTAACCCTACTCCAAGTCGAAGACTAGGAGCAAGGCGCGTGCATGCCACAAGGACGGCCACCTTCCATTTCTTGCCATGAGGTAAGTTAAGGTAAGTTTCAATTCGAATATATGCCTCTTTCTGTTTTGCAGGGTAGGATCTAGAATATTTACTTTTATTGAGTCAAAGACATTTTAGGAATAGGTCCTTTTTCGATTATATACACTTTTGTATCTTTTCCTTTTGTGCACTTTTGTAAGTTTTCCTTTTCTTATTTGGGTCGACCCTAGAAGGTCAAGCTGTCGAGCATATTAATAAGGCTCCTTCCAGCATTGTAGTTCGACAATCTTTTTGATATTAATAAAGATAGAACTTTTTCCCCAACAAGTTATTCTCTCAAGAGACTTGTGCCCTTAGAACCTAGTTGAGACCAGCCCTCCGAGCTCTAAGTTTGTTATTTATCACGAGGTTCATCACCCCTCGTGTGGTTCACTTCACCTTTCCATCGAATACCAACCCAAAAACCCCTATCCAAGAAGTCTAAGGTCGAGTTTCTCATCTAAACTTCTCCAAACAGCCCACACGCATACATCCTTGAATCAAGGCTTGTATCAGTGAGGTAAGTAAGGTAAGTTTTCAATACAAATATTTGCCTCTTTCTGTTTTGCAGGGTAGGATCTAGAATATTTACATTTCTTGAGTAAAAGACATTTTAGGAATCGGTCCTTTTTCGGTTATGCACTTTTGTACGTTTTCCATTTGTGCACTTTTGTAAATTTTCCTTTTTCTTTCTTTGAGTCGACCCTAGAAGGTCAAGCTGTCGAGCATATTTATAAGTCTCCTTCCAGCATTGTAGTTCGACAACCTTTTTGATAAATAATAAAGATCGAATTTTCTTTCAACAAGTTATTCTCTCAAGAGACTTGTGCGCTTAGAACCTAGTTGAGACCAGCCCTCCAAGCTCTAAGTTTGTGGTTTATCGCGAGTTTCATCACCCCTCGTGTGGATCACTTCAACCCTCCATCCAATACCAATCAGAAAACCCCTATCCAGAAGCTTAAGGTCGAGTTTTTCACCTAAACTTCTCCAAACTGCCCACGCGCATCCAAGCCTTGAATCGAGGCTTGTATCAGCTTGCTGCGGATATCTTGGCTCTTACGCTTGATGTGCTGCTCAGCCTGCACAGATAGGTGGAACAAATCCTTGAAGTCATTGTAGATTTGCCTTTCCACCTTGCAGCTGATTCTTTCTTACAGTCCATCCAAGACCTTTGCCATCAAAGCCTCCTCATCTTCATTGAGCTCCAGCCTGTTCCTTAGTCTCTCAAACTCTTCATAGTACTCCTCTACTGATCTGGTGCCCTGCTTAAGAGTACGAAAAACGTCGTTGCAAATCTCTATGAAAATAAGGTGGAACAAACCTTTGTCTCATGAGGTCTTTCATGTCGACCCAATATGAGTCTACGGGCCTCAATCTTTTCCTCCTTCGGTCAGACACCTCACAATCCCACCAGATGAGGGCATTTTCCGTGAGTTGTGCTACTGCCATGGAGACTCTCCTAGGGCCTGGTTGGTTGTAGTGATCGAAGATGTGATCCATCCTCCTCTCCCAATCAAGACAGGCTTCGGGGTCTACTTTTTGTGCAAAACTAGGAGATGTTAACTTGACATCAGGATGAGTTACCAGGTTGTAGGCGTATTCATCTTCATCCTCATAATGTCTAGGAGACATCCTTGGTCTCTGGTGATGACCATATGGCTCGAAGCCATCGCTTCCTGCTTCTGGTCGCCGTGGAGATCCTCTCAGCCTAAGGTGATAGTCATGAGGTTGTGCGTCCTCATCTCCATCTCGCTGGGGCTCCTCCTGTTCGTTCCGTGTCCTAAGGTGCTCAGGACCCTCAGCACGGTCTTTCTCAGCCCTCACGTGCGTTATGGCCTGAAATCTCACAAGCCTCTCCACGCGCTCCAACCTCTCGCCGATTGATGCGAGTTACGTTTGGAGGGTGGTGAACATGGCCATCATGGCCTCGGCTGCATCTCTATTTTCTTCTGCCATTGCGTACTACAAAGAAAAGAACAAGTTACTCTGCTCCTAGAATCGATTAGGAGGGTTTTGTTATATAGAAGAATTCGAAAAAAAATGCAAAAAGTAAAAACTGGGAAAAAGGAAAATTCAAAAAAATGGAAGATTTGAAAAAAATGGAAACTTTCTAACAACTAGTGCTAGCTGTCTTGGTCGAATTCTTTTGGTGTTTTTCATATTTTCTTTTTCTTTTAATTTTAATTTAACTTAATGGAAATATGATTCTAACAAAAAGGGAAGTCGAAAATTGCAATGCAAGAATGAATCTAAACCCTAGTGATGCACGTAGAAGCTTGATGCACTCGATTTGAGTTTGATGTTATTTTTTTTTTCTTGAATGCGACTTAAACTAATGCAAGAACTAGAAACAAAACTAATTAAAGGATAGAAACAACTTGGTTTAGGACCTTTAAGCTCTGATACCAAAATGATACAAGACTCGATTCAAGGATGTATGCGCGTGGGCTGTGTGGAGAAGACTAGGTGAGAAACTCAACCTTAGACTTCTGTATGGGGGTTTTCTGTTTGGTAAAAGATGGAAGGGTGAAGTGAACCACATGAGGGTTGATGAACCTCGTGATAAATCACAAACTCAGAGCTAGGAGGGCTGGTCTCAACTAGGTTCTAAGCGTACAAGTCTCTTGAGAGAATAACTTGTAGAAAGAAAATTCGATCTTTATTAATTATCAAAAAGCTTGTCGAACTACAATGCTGGAAGGAGCCTTATTAATATGCTCGACAGCTTGACCTTCTAGGGTCGACTCAAGAAAAGAAATGGAAAATTTACAAAAGTGCACAAATGGAAAACTTACAAAAGTGCATAACCGAAAAAGGATCTATTCCTAAAATGTCTTTGACTCAAAAATGTAAATGATCTAAATCCTACCCTAAAAAACAGAAAGAGGCAAATATCTAATTTGAAAACTTACCTTTCTTACCTCACGGCCAAGAAATGGAAGGTGGCCGTCCTTATCTGGTCCGAGTCGCCTTGTGTAGACGTTGAAATGGTGGTGCACTCGGCTGGATCGGCTGTACCGGCTGGGCTGTGCGAGGTACTGGCCAAAATGTTATCTGAGCCGGCCAAGTTGATCCCGGAGCCGGCGGCATCACCAATGGGACCGGCGGTGTCATCCACGTCGCCACCAGTTGGGCCGGAGGTTTGGGCCTCTCCGCCGGCAGTGTTGTTTGGTCTGGCCCGGCTGGTCGAAGGCCCGGCGGTACCGCTTGGGCCGGCAGACCCGCCAAATGGCCCGGCTGTCTCGGGCAAGTTTCTTGGTCGGCCAGTCTGGTTTCCTGGCCAGCCATGCGATCTGATGTCCCCATCACTGTCCAACACAATGGACTCGGGCAAGCCATGTAGAAGTGGGGCATCTTTGAAAATCATTGGTCTTATAACATGGTATGAAGTGGGGAATCTTTGAAAATCGGCCCACCAAAACAAGTACAAAATCCTTATGCCGCGTTTTGGGTGAACCTAGTACACAATCCATTGATATACATACCCTAAGCATGTTAAGAGTAGGTAAAGGAATATATAAACCATAAGGATAGGGCATGGATTTTTCTTTTAGAAATGTTATGCATCTTGAGTAAAATCGTGCCACATTACTTTTGAGGTTTGGCCAAAAGAAGTGTTTAGTAAGGATACTCAATGTCTTACCAATTCCGAAATTACCAGTTAAGACTTCTCCATGAGACTCTTTGGATGAGTAGTTCTCGCATGGAACCTCGAGGAATGCATAGCCGGTAGTCTCGAACAAATAGCATTCATTTGGATAAAACTAGCCCAAGGCAACTTTTGCCCTATAATACCCCCGATCCTCAATAAAGATTGGTTGGGCGGGCTGTCTGGCAGTTGGGCGAGCTGGTCGACAGTTGGGCGAGCTGGCCGACAGCTGGGCGAGCTGGCCAGCAGCTGGGCGAGCTGGCCGGCAGCTGGGCAAGCTGGCCGGCAGTTGGGGGAGCTGGCCAGCAGTTGGACGAGATGGTTCGTAGCTCGGCCAACTGGCCAGCTAGCACGGGCTCGGGTAGTTGGTGCCGAACCGGTGCCACGACCAAGCAAAACTGTTCGACTAGGAATGTTGATGGTCGAGAAAAAACCATGAAAACCGACCACGGGAGCTATAAATATGAGCCTTAGGGTCGGTACAAGGGACGGCCGAAAAAGGATAATTTTCTGAATTTTTCCTAAGGAAATACTCGAAAAGTGTTAGACCGAATGAAGTAGGCATCGGGAGGCTGACACAGACGGTGCACGATTAAGGGCTAAGAGTGGTCGAGGTGAGTAATCCCTTACCCCTTTCTTGTTTGGATTCCTCTTTGCCAATCGTTCGGCGATCAGGGGAAGCCAAGGGCCCTAGTTGGGTAAACTTGGCCGAGTGGTCAGGAATTGGGTGATACCTTTCCGGTCAGATAATTGGCCTGGCCTTCCCTAGACCGGATCGAGTCTTTCAGGGCAAATATCAGCTGGCCAAAGGATTGGGTGATTCCCACCATGGCCGGTTGGTCAATCGGTTCTGCCCAAGGGCAAACCGAGTGTGTCTTGGTCGAATGTTAACTTAAACTTAGAGAATTGATGGGTTTCGCCTGAATTGCAATCATTCATGCGTATTCTAAAGCCTTAACGAGTAATACTGGTTAAGTCCACGTTAATTATGCGCCTTTGGCCTTTTTCAGGAAAAGATAGTGATCATGGTAAGGATTCGGCTTGAGCGCAAGGCTGGTGGACCGAGTATATGGGTGGTGTATTGGTCCCGGATAGGTAGGATCGTTTGACTGTGTAAGCCTTCGGCAAACTCTCATGTTGTAACGAATCCTTTTCTTATACTTCAATAAAAATTCGCATCTATTATATTATGACCCTAATAACGAATCTAAAATCTCATGAATCTCAGAATAACTCGAATTTGGACTTAGTCTAAATAAAGGACCCTAAAATATGGACCTTATACTTGGAATTTCTTGGTGAATCCAAAAGAGAACAATCTCTTCGGACTGATAATCCGGGAAGGGGAGTTTCAAGTTGGTATTAGAGCAAGCTTGGTCCAAGGACGGGTTAGATGTGGGTTAAGTAGACATCACTCATTGGGCACCATGTCTTGCGCATGTTAAATGTTGAGACCAACCAAATTGTTATGCAGATGGGCAAGAGTGGCAAGACCGGGAAAAGCAAGAAGGATAAGGAAAAATGAGGTGAACCAAGTCAAGTTATTGGATCCTTGCCGAATCCAAATTTATTTGAGCATTCTACGGCGCATGTCGCGGCACATGAGTAGGACCATCCGAAAGGTGAGGATGAGGAGTGTACTGTTCATCGTACACATGCGGGTGAGGAAGGACAACGCGACCAGGAAGCCGCGGATGCAATTCCTAATGTGGTTCCGAGCCCCCAAGAAATGTGGAACAGAATGAAGACCGTGATAAGTCAGTTGGCTATATTGACTGAGGCGGTTAAGCCCAAGGCACCGGTTCCTGAGGTGCAACACATGGGCGAAGAACCGGTTCCTATGGGGAACCAGGATGTGGTAATTCTAGATGACGCACCTAAGTACACCAGAAATAAGGTGGGGTACTTGAGCATCCTTGAACACATGATACACCTGAAAACAGGTAGTTTCACTTGGGGCTCTGAACAAATTAAGGCTGACGAGTGGAAGAATCGATTGGTGAGGAACTTTCAGTCAACTAGGTTTCCCGGTGACTACCTGATACAAGCCTTTATTCAAGGATGTATGCGCGTGGGCTGTTTGTAGAAGATTAGGTGAGAAACTCAACCTTAGGCTTCTGGATGGGGGTTTTCTGGTTGGTAAAAGATGGAAGGGTGAAGTGAACCACACGAGGGGTGATGAACCTCGTGATAAATCACAAACTTAGAGCTAGGAGGGCTGGTCTCAACTAGGTTCTAAGCGCACAAGCTTCTTGAGAGAATAACTTGTAAAGAAAATTCGATCTTTATTAATTAGCAAAAAGGTTGTCGAACTACAATGCTGGAAGGAGCCTTATTAATATGCTCGACAGCTTGACCTTCTAGGGTCGACACAAATAAAGAAAAAGGAAAGTTTACAAAAGTGCACAAAAGGAAAAGATACAAAAGTGCATAACCGAAAAAGGACCTATTCCTAAAATGTTCTTGACTCAAAATGTAAAGCAACTAGATCCTACCCTGCAAAACAGAAAGAGGCATATATTCGAATGTAAACTTACCTTAACTCACCTCACGGCCAAGAAATGGAAGGTGGCCGTCCTTGTGGCATGCACGCGCCTTGCTCCTAGTCTTCGACTTGGAGTAGGGTTACAAATCTCTGGGCCTTGACCTCTCTTGCCACTAAAGCCCAAGTCTCTGATGTCCATTGTGTTGTTGAGAAGCTATTGGACTCTTCCTTGTATTTTTGGCCCATTGTCCTTAGTCGATCTTCCTCTAGTAGCTTGTTGACCCATAGGCTGAATTTGTGGAAGAGAGCCCTTGATCTGCTTCTTGTCATTGCTCCTTGAGGTACCACTGGTGTTGAGACTTCCTCTAAGTGCATGTCCTGGAGCTGGTAGCTCATTTGGTCCGAGTCCTCTTGTGTAGAAGTGGAAGTGCGCGTGTACTCGGCTGGATCGGCTGTACCAGCTGGATTGTGCGTGGTACTGGCCGGAATGACTTTAGGACCGGCCAAGTTGATCCCGGAGTCGGCGGTGTCATCAGGGGGACCGGCGGTGTCATTCACGTCCCCACCAAATGTGCCGGAAGCTTGGGCCTCTCCGCCGGCGATGTTGACCGGTCTGGTCCTATAGGTCGAGGGTCCGGCAGTACTGTCTGGTCCGGCAGGCGCGCCAGATGGTCCTGCTGTCTCGGGCAAGCTTCCTGGTCGGCCAGTCTGGTCTCCTGGCTGGATGTACGACCTGATGTCCTCATCAGCACTGCTCCTATGCCTATTTCGAGAGGCATCACACTGCACTTCAAACGTTTTGTTGAAGTCGAGCAGTACTAGCACTGGTGCTTGTGTAAGGCTGTCCTTCAAGGCCTGGAATGCCTTCTCCTGAGCTTCTCTGATGAGGACATCAGGTCGTACATCCAGCCAGGAGACCAGACTGGCCGACCAGGAAGCTTGCCCGAGACAGCAGGACCATCTAGCACGTCTGCCGGACCAGGCAGTACCGCCGGACCCTCGACCTATAGGACCAGACCGGTCAGCATCGCCGGCGGAGAGGCCCAAGCTTCCGGCACACTTGGTGGGGACGTGGATGACACCGCCGGTCCCTCTGGTGATGCCGCCAACTCCGGGATCAACTTGGCCGGTCCTGAAGGCATCCCGGCCAGTACCGCGCACAATCCAGCCGGTACAGCTGATCCAGCCGAGTACACGCGCATTTCCACTTCCACACAAGAGGACTCAGACCAAATGAGCTACCAGCTCCAGGACATGCACCTAGAAGACGTATCTACACCAGTGGTACCTCAAGGAGCAATGACAAGAAGCAGATCAAGGGCACTCTTCCACAAATTCAGCTTATGGGTCGACAAGCTCCTAGAAGAAGATCAGCAAAAGACAATGGGCCAGAAGAGCAAAGTAGAGTCCAAAGGCTTCTCAACAACACAAGGAACATCAGAGACTTGGGCTTTAGTGGCAAGAGAGGTCAGGGCCCAAAGATTTTTAACCCTACTCCAAGTCGAAGACTAGGAGCAAGGCGCGTGCATGCCACAAGGACGGCCACCTTCCATTTCTTGGCCGTGAGGTAAGTTAAGGTAAGTTTCAATTCGAATATATGCCTCTTTCTGTTTTGCAGGGTAGGATCTAGATGCTTTACATTTTTGAGTCAAGAACATTTTAGGAATAGGTCCTTTTTTGGTTATACACTTTTGTATCTTTTTCCTTTTGTGCACTTTTGTAAACTTTCCTTTTCTTTGTTTGAGTCGACCCTAGAAGGTCAAGCTGTCGAGCATATTAATAAGGCTCCTTCCAGCATTGTAGTTCGACAACCTTTTGATATTAATAAAGTGCGAATTTTCTCTTTACAAGTTTTTCTCTCAAAGAAGCTTGTGCGCTTAGAACCTAGTTGAGACCAGCCCTCCTAGCTCTAAGTTTGTGATTTATCACGAGGTTCATCACCCCTCGTGTGGTTCACTTCACCTTTCCATCGAATACCAATCCAAAAACCCCTATCGAAGAAGTCTAAGGTCGAGTTTCTCACCTAAACTTCTCCAAACAGCCCACGTGCATACATCCTTGAATCAAGGCTTGTATCACTAAGGGTCGAGATACATAACCAGTGCTTGGAGCAGAAGTTCGGTTCAGTCACTGAATTGGTGGAAAGGGCTGCCTTGATCGAGGAGGAGATCAAGGAGGAGAACCGGTTGAAAGAATCCAAAGTCCCGAATTGTTATGGCCTGTCAAGTGGTGGTGATCGGAAAAGAAAGTGGAATAAGGTTGATGACCCTAGCAAACCCCTAGGAAGAACTAGAGAATGCAAGACGTGTGGTAGCAGGTACGGGGGGGAATGTTGGAAGGCGATGGGAGCATTGCACGTTGTGGTAACAAGGAAAATGCTACCCAAAGCTTCCCAAAGTTGGATTACGGACAGCCAGGACTGCCGAGTGATGACTCGAGCACTTGTTTCAACTGTGGTAAGTCAGGCCACATCAGGAAGGATTGCCCCAAAGGGGCATCAGAAAGGCAACTCGAACGAAAGGACTACCATGGAGTAATCGAGCCAGAGGCCAAGAGGTAGGCCGTTACACCACGAGTTTATGAGCTATCGTGGGATATGGGCGATACGGCCAGGTACAGCTCGATCCGTGGGACCTTGGTTGTGGGCGGTGTTGAAACACACATCCTGTTTGATTCTGGGGCTTGACATTGCTTTGTAAGCCCAGAATGGTTTAAAAAGAGTGGGATTCAAGGAGAACCAATCTCTGGAATGAGTAAAGTACAAGCAGTGTGAGGGCAAATAACGAATTCCCTAGGAATTGTGTGGAACATCCCGGTTATGATTGGGAATGTCAATTTTCTGGCCAACTTGGTAGTCGTCCAACTCAAGAATTACGAGGTAATCTTGGGTATGGACTGGCTGGGTATGAACAAGGCGATCCTAGTGTCATCGGGGCCGAATTCGGTTTGAGAAGAGGGAGGGAGATAGGAGTTCCAAGGGATCCAACCCACCTCGGGAAGTTTGATAATCTCAGCAATCCAGGCCGAACGGATGCTAGAGAGTGGATGTGAGGCCTATGTAGCCACGATAAGCACCGAGGAAAATAAGAAGAGTTGGGAGTTAAAGGATATCCCAGTGGTCAATGAATTCGCGGATTTCTTCCAGGCCTTGTCTGGGTTACCACCTAATAGAACGGATCCATTCACGATTGAGTTGGAACCAGGGATTTCCCCAATCTCAAAAGTGTAATATCGTATGGCTCCAGCCGAGATGGCTGAGTTAAATAAACAGTTGGAAAACTTGGATGAAGGATTCATCAGGCCGAGTGAGTGATGAGGACATCAGGTCGTACATCCAGCCAGGAGACCAGACTGGCCGACCAGGAAGCTTGCCCGAGACAGCAGGACCATCTGGCGCGCCTGCCGGACCAGACAGTACCGCCAGACCCTCGACCTATAGGACCAGACCGGTCAACATCGCCGGCGGAGAGGCCCAAGCTTCCGGCACACTTGGTGGGGACGTGAATGACACCGCCGGTCCCCCTGATGACACCGCCGACTCCGGGATCAACTTGGCCGGTCCTGAAGTCATTCCGCCAGTACCGCACAATCCAGCCGGTACAGCCGATCCAGCCGAGTACACGCACACTTCCACTTCTACACAAGAGGACTCGGACCAAATGAGCTACCAGCTCCAGGACATGCACTTAGAGGAAGTATCTACACCAGTGGTACCTCCAGGAGCAATGACAAGAAGCAGATCAAGAGCACTCTTCCACAAATTCAGCTTATGGGTCGACAAGCTTCTAGAAGAAGAGCAGCTAAGGACAATGGGCAGAAGAGCAAATTAGAGCCCAAAGGCTTCTCAACAACACAAGGAACATCAGAGACTTGGGCTTTAGTGGCATGAGAGGTGAGGGCCCAAAGATATTTAACCTACTCCAAGTCGAAGACTAGGAGCAAGGCGCGTGCATGCCACAAGGACGGCCACCTTCCATTTCTTGGCCGTGAGGTGAGTTAAGGTAAGTTTACATTCGAATATATGCCTCTTTATGTTTTGCAGGGTAGGATCTAGTTGTTTTACATTTTTGAGTCAAGAACATTTTAGGAATAGGTCCTTTTTTGGTTATGCACTTTTGTATCTTTTCCTTTTGTGCACTTTTGTAAACTTTCCTTTTATTTGTTTGAGTCGACCCTAGTAGGTCAAGCTGTCGAGCATATTAATAAGGCTCCTTCCAGCATTGTAGTTCGACAACCTTTTGATTATTAATAAAGTAGAACTTTTTCCCTACGAGCTTTCTCTCAAGAGAGACTTGGGCGCTTAGAACCTAGTTGAGACCAGCCCTCCTAGCTCTAAGTTTGTGATTTATCACGAGGTTCATCACCCCTCGTGTGGTTCACTTCACCCTTCCATCGTTTACCAACCAGAAAAACCCCATCCAGAAGCCTAAGGTTGAGTTTCTCACCTAATCTTCTACAAACAGCCCACGCGCATACATCCTTGAATCAAGGCTTGTATCATTTTGGTATCAGAGCTTAAAGCTCCTAAACCAGGTTGTTTCTATCCTTTTGCTTGTTTTGTTTTGTGTTCTTGCATTAGTTTAAGTCGCATTCAAGAAAATCAAAACAATAACCTCAAACTCCAAACCGAGTGCATCTAGCCTCCTACGTGTATCACTAGGGTTTAGATTCACTTTTTGCATTGCATACACGTTTTCCTTTTGTTTAATTCATATTTCCTTTATTTTTAAGTTTAATTAAAAAGAAAAGAAAAAGAAAATAGAAAAGATACTAAAAGAATTCGAATTGGACAGCTAGAACAAGTTGTCTAGGAAGTTTCCTTTTTTTCGAATTTCCTTTCTTAGAATTTTTCCTTTTTGCATTTTTTCAAACCACATATAAAAGAAAACTCTCCTAATAATTTAGGAGCACCCTAATTGTCTTCTTTCTTTGTAGCACACATGGGAGAAGAGAATAGAGACGCAGCTGAAGCCATGATGGCCATGTTCACCACACTCCAAACACAACTCGCATCCATAGGAGAGAGGTTGGAG